>BLSH010475851.1:173592-184323 GCA_018402905.1 Glandirana rugosa
CCCCGTCGTAAGTATAGTCGGAGGGTCCGGCGTGGTTCATACCACCTTCTAAATGAGAAGAGAAGCACCGCAGGAGACAGTACCGGGGAGACCAACCCCCTGAAGACTCGTTGCGTACCCAAGGAGGCACATGAATGGTGCCATGCCTGCGATTATCATGCCTGCTGCCAAACGCATGGAGTGCCACAACGCTGCTGTGTTCGTGCCCCCCCTACAGTAAGGTGGCGTGACTGGGGAGACCTGCGGTGTGCGAGACTCCCCAGCCTGGCTACCCCCTTTCGGATGCGACTACTGAAGATCAGCGGCAGCATGCCTGCGGCAAATGTGGCGTGCACAGGTAGCTATGATGCCGTCACAATGCTGACCCACCATACTTGGTGCGGCCTGGGAGGCTGATATGAATGCTGCCCCAGACCCCCCCCTGAGGGTCCATCATGCCGTACAGTCCCCCCTCCCGCCAGCCGAGAACCGGATATAAACACGCCCCCCCCCCCAGCCTCTGAAGCGGCCGAATGTCAGGCTACCCTTCTTGCTCTGAGAAGGAGACTGGTGCGACAGGAGGTGCCTGTGGTGTGCGGCCGACCGCAGCCGATGCGCTAGTACCCCCTACCCCTGATGTCTGGGGACCAGCGTGTGCGCTACAGTGACCGGGGACCTGCGGCGTGCGAGGCCCCCCGGCCTGGCTTACCCTTCCTCACGAAGATGTGGACGACTGCTGCCAATACCGTGCAATGAAAAAAGAAATCCCCTCGATCAGTGAGCCGGAACCGGAAGTGACGAACGCCCGCGGCCGGATACGACGAAGCCACGAGAACCGCCGTCCTATGGGTAGGGGGAGGCTGGCTTAAATGTGCCAGACTCCTCCTACAAATACAGGCCGACCAATGGTCGGCCTTCTTACTTATTGTTTTTGCACATTTGCACAGCTAATACAGGAGTTGCACTAGATCCCCTGGGGGGGGGGGGGGCATTACACATTTTTCATCAGCACGGTTAACACATTTATTATACTTTTTATTTCAACGTAATTTTTATATATTTGCTCTTATGGTGTTTGTAGGGGTACATTTTAGAGTCTGCACAAATTTGCACCTAATTTCTACACATATTTGCACAATTACGGTTTGCACATTTTTATCTAAAAAATAATAATTTTTTGATAGAATTTTCCGGAAGCGCCAATCTGCCATATCAATTTCATTTTTTCAGAGATGACAGGTGCTCTTTAAAAATTATGATTTAAATTGAGACAGGACTACTGGTAGCAACATATAACCATTTAAAGGGCCACTACAACAAAACACTTTATTTCAGTAACTGTGTGTGGTTAATGTAAGCAATAGCAGTATTCAGTATATGAATTCCTTTTTTATTTGCATGCCTTCATTTATATTTTTCTTTACATTTACATAAAGACGAGGCTGTCAGGTAAGTGACATTTGGGACAAATCAATAAGTGCCCGAACAGAACAGTACCCAAAGTTACCATGCATGCAAAGACATGTAAAAAATGATATTACAGGCTCCATCTACAGATCTCTGATAGAGGGGGACTGGTAACCTCCGAAAAGCATTGGCTGTAATACCTTGTGCAATCCTATTCATGACTTAAAGTGGAAGTTCAGCCTACAACTAAAACCTCTAAATCATACTTGCAGCCACAATCTAAGATTAACCTATCCAGGGTGGATAAAAATCAATGATTAAAAAAAAAAATCATATTTTTTTGATTTAAATCGATTTTTATCAAATTAATTTTAATAAAATGCTTTTAAAGTAAAAATAAATCTAAAGATAATTTTCTATTTAGGATGCATTAATAATTTCGTTTATTCAGCATGAAATTGAGCTTAGTTATGTAGCATGAAGCTGTATATTCTGCAATTACATTTTTGGTAAACTCATTCAATGAATCCAAGCTCTGCAAGCTGAGATAACAACATGCACTGCACTGATGCATTCACACAATGTCACAGTAACCATGAGATAAAACAAAGTTCAGGAATATTCCTTTATCCCATTGTTTTGCAAATCTATGTACACTACAAACTGTATGATTGAATCGGTCCTGATATCGCTGTTTTATTAACCTGACAGCTTATTATTCTAAATAGGAAACCTTCATTTTTTTGCAAATATTAAAGACTGTAACTACCAGCAAGAAGAAGTCCTTACA
This sequence comes from Glandirana rugosa, assembly GCA_018402905.1. NCBI lineage: Eukaryota > Metazoa > Chordata > Amphibia > Anura > Ranidae > Glandirana > Glandirana rugosa. The sequence goes on from BLSH010475851.1 coordinate 175,769, forward strand.
TATATAAAGAGCATCTGTAATTTCACATCATCATGGCAGCGCCTGTTAGCGGCATCCACTCACCTGCTGCCGCCATGTCCCTCCCCTTGTTCTGTCCCTGCAGCATCACCAGCCGTCCCATTAAAGTGAATGGGACTGTTGGTGAGTCAACAGCGGGTCAGAGGAGGAGCTGCTGAGGGACAGAGATGACAGGTCCTCTTTAAAAATTATGATTTAAATCGAGTCGATTTAAATGAAGCCTTTTTATTAGTGATTTAAATTGACTTGATTTAGATCACATACACCCTGAACCTATAGCAAATATCGCTATTCATACCTTTTCTGAAGCCGCTCCGGTCCCCAGCGGGGGAAGCTCTGTGCAGGACACAGCCAAAAAGGGCTGGGAAATGACATCACCCATAGAGTTAATATGGGGCTTCCGTTGTCGGCTGCCTCTTCTGCACACTTCCAAACTGAGAAGCCGCCGCTGACAGCTCAGCGTAGGACCGGACCATAGCGGCTTCAGGAAAGGGATGTATAGAAATTTTTGCTCTACAGGGCTAGATAAGTTTGTTTTAGATTGTGGCTGCAAGTAGATTCAGAAATTTTAGTTTTAGGCTAAACTTCTACTTTAAAGGCCAAATTCACCTTTTGAAAATAAATAAATAAATGCACATTTTTTTTTTCTAAGGAGCCTGCAGATCAGCAGAGCACAGGTGCAATCCCAGGCTCCAATAGACTCTCAGGAAAGCTGTCTGGCTGTACAGCTACCTGAGAGCAGGAAGATCAATGGACTACGAGAAAACTCAGCAGCGTCCTTGTAGCTCATCGACAACGCAGTCATGTGGGCGGAGCACCACACGCCCGCACTGTTTTCAAATTCTGACAGCGAATGCGGGGAGAAGGTCCCCCCGCCCACTGTCACAGGGAGAGGGGTCGGAGTTTGGGGAGAGGCTGCAGATGATGCTGGAACATGTTACACATACCTCCCAACTTTTTGATATGGGAATAAGGGACACTAGCAAAAGTATACAGGCATAGGACACACCACTGCCACGCCCCCTTAAAAATAGCATTAAATAAAAAAAGAGTGCTTTTTTACCACTACTATTTCTTCATACTGTATTTTAAAATTTACAAATGCATCAATTTAGAAATTGGATGAAAGGTTTACCACTGGGAAACACTTTTTGAAAGATAAATAGTGCATTTTATATACAACTATACAGATCAGACCAAAATGAGGGACAAATGAGAAGGACAGAGGGACTTTGTTTCAAATCAGGGACAGTCCCTCGAAATCAGGGACAGTCTCTCGAAATCAGGGGCAGTCCCTCAAAATAAGGGACAGTCCCTTAAAATCAGGTCCAGTCCCTTGAAATCAGGGACAGTCCCTCGAAATCAGGAACAGTCCCTCAAAATCAGGGACAGTCCCTCAAAATCAGGGACAGTCCCTCGAAATCAGGGACAGTCCCTCGAAATCAGGGCCAGTCTCTCGAAATCAGGGACAGTCCCTCGAAATCAGGGACAGTCCCTCGAAATCAGGGACAGTCCCTCAAAATAAGGGACAGTCCCTTAAAATAAGGGACAGTCCCTTAAAATCAGGTCCAGTCCCTTGAAATCAGGGACAGTCCCTCGAAATCAGGAACAGTCCCTCAAAATCAGGGACAGTCCCTCAAAATCAGGAACAGTCCCTCAAAATCAGGGACAGTCCCTCAAAATCAGGGACAGTCCCTCAAAATCAGGGACAGTCCCTCGAAATCAGGGCCAGTCCCTTGAAATCATTGACAGTCTCTCGAAATCAGGGACAGTCCCTCGAAATCAGGGACAGTCCCTCGAAATCAGGGACAGTCCCTCAAAATAAGGGACAGTCCCTCAAAATAAGGGACAGTCCCTTGAAATCAGGGACAGTCCCTCGAAATCAGGAACAGTCCCTCAAAATCAGGGACAGTCCCTCAAAATCAGGGACAGTCCCTCAAAATCAGGGACAGTCCCTCGAAATCAGGGCCAGTCCCTTGAAATCATTGACAGTCTCTCGAAATCAGGGACAGTCCCTCGAAATCAGGGACAGTCCCTCGAAATCAGGGACAGTTGGGAGCTTAGCGTTACATGTTTCAAACGTGAACGTATCCTTTTAACAAACTTCTTTGGACTCTGTGATTATTGGTGCGATACGCCCCTTTTTCTCCTGACTTCCTGTTCAGGTGAGGGGGGGGGGTCAGAGGAACAAAAAGTAATAAGGAAACAAAAAATAAGACCCTGAAGTTTACATAAGCAAATGGGCACATCAGACCAATATTCATAGAGGTTGATAACAGGCAAGTGCAGTTGCTCCACAGCTTAGTAAATGAGGTGAAACTTTGCTTTGCAAAGAATCACATTTAAAAAAAAAAATTTAAAAAAGAAAATAAATTTTTGCTTGCGCATGATTGGATGATGGAAGTCAGCAGAGCTTCCTCTCATTTACTAAGCAGTAGAACAACTGCACTTGCAAAGTGCCCAGTCTAATTGCCTTTAGTAAATGAACCCCATAGTCTAAAATAGTTAATTCATGATTGGGATGCCATAGACCAACGCGTTTCAGGGCCTGAAAGAGTCTCCCATAAGAGCTTTGTAAATTCAGCCAACTGTATCATTTTTTTGGTAGATGCCTTTACATGGACAGTAACTGAAAATGAAAACTCTTCTGTACGCGATCCAAAAAACGGTTTTGGACGGATGTTGGCTTTCATAACTTACCCATCAGTTTCAGAGGATGTGTTAAACTCCATCTGGGTAAAGGCGTCCATTTTCTTGTTCAGACGCGCTTTAAGAAAGGAGTTGAACAAATACGTTTCTAACACCTGAAGAACGAAACAAAAAAACACAGATTAGCTCATCCCTATCTACCGCAAGTCAATCTTTACCCATCAGCAATAACGCTAATCCTTACCCTGTATAGGAGAATAAAAACTTGTGACAGTAGCATTAAACCCCAATCTTTTTATTTTTATATATAGCATTGCCTTCCACTAGGATACCTACTGCATCAACTTTTATTTAGGAAAGTATCCCCCAATCTCTTCCATTTTGTTGCCACATGATCCTTATGGATCAATGCTGCTTCCTAGAACCTCTGATTGGGGAGGAAAGGAAACATAGGGAAAGCGCACTGTAGATATTATGACCCGTTATGTACTTGGTGCTCATTCCCACTGATAACACATGCATTCCCCTGTCCCAGGCCTGCTCATGTCAGGACTACATATGGTCCCTCATCCCCATTAACAACTCAGCACCCAGCATGCCCTGTCCCAGGTTAAAGCGAGCGTACTGTACATGTCACATTATTATTATTGCAGGTATTTACATAGTTCTGACAATTTATTCAGTGCCTTACATACTGTATATTCCTGCCCTCTAGGAGTTTACAATATAAATCTCACATACACTATATTGTCAAAAGTATTGGGACACCTGCCTACGCACGCACACAAACTTTAATGGCATCCCAGTCTTAGTCCGTAGGGTCCAATAGTGAGTTGACCCACCCTTTGCAGCTATAACAGCTTCAACTCTTCTGGGAAGGCTATCCACAAGGTTTAGGAGTGTCTATGGGAATGTTTGACCATTCTTCCAGAAGTGGATTTGTGAGGTCAGGCACTAATGTTGGATGAGAAGGCCTGGCCCACAGTCTCCCCTCTAATTCATCCCAAAGGTGTTCTATTGAGTTGAGGTCAGGACTCTGTGCAGGCCTGTCAAGTTCCTCCACCCCAAACTCGCTCATCCATGTCTCTATGGACCTTGCTTTGTGCACTGGTGCGCAGTCATGTTGGAACAGGATAGGGCCATCCCCAAACTGTTCCCACAAAGTTGGAAGCATGAAATTGTCCAAAATGTCTTGGTATGCCGACGCCTTAACAGTTCCCTTCACTGGAACTGGAAAGGGGCCAAGCCCAACCCCTGAAAAACAACCCCACACCATAATCTCCCCTCCACCAAATGATTTGGACCAGTGCACAAAGCAAGGTCCATAAAGACACGGATGAGCAAGTTTGGGTGGAGGAACTTGACTGGCCTGCACAGAGTCCTGACCTCAACCCGATAGAACACCTTTGGGATGAATTGGAGCGCAGACTGCAAGCCAGGTGTTCTCGTCCAACATCAGTGCCTGACCTCACAAATTTGCTTCCGGAAGAAAGGTCAAACATTCCCATAGACACACTCCTAAACCTTGTGGACAGCCTTCCCAGAAGAATTGAAGCTGTTACAGCTGTAAAAGGTTGGCCAACTCAATATTGGACCCTATGGACTAAGATTGGGATGCCATTAAAGTTCATGTGCATGCAAAGGCATGGGGCACCAATACTTTTGTTAATATAGTCTACTAGGGCCCATTTAGATAGGAGCCAATTAAACTACCAGCATGGCTTTGGCATGTGTGAGGAAAGCGGAGTACTGGGAAGAAACCCACGCAGGCACAGGGAGAACATGCAAACTCCAGAAATGTAAAAAAAAAAAAATTAAGACTTTTAGACCCCTTTCACACTTGTGCGAGTTGTCCTGCGATTTGGGACTGCAAAGTCTCATGACAAGTCATTCCCCATTATTTCCAATGAGTACCATTCATATCTGTACGACTTTCAAGTCGTGCCGACTTCAAAGTAGTCCCTGCATTACTTTGGCCCAACTTTGATGCAACTTGAGGTCCACAGACTTCAATGTTAAACCCTCAAAGTCTCATGCAAATCGCACCTGAATAATATAGATGTGATTTCTGTACAACTTTGTAATATGTTTTCATTGTGACAAAGTCGGACCAAAGACGTACTGATCCCAAAATCGGGGCAAAAACATTGCGGCAAAATCGCGTTGCATACGTGTGAAAGGTGCCTAAAGGGGATGTAAAGGCAGAAGGTTTTTTTTTATCTTAATGCATTCTATGCATTAAGATAAAAAAAACCTTCTGTGTGTAGCAGCCCCCCAGCACCCCCTAATACTTACCTGAGCCACTTCTCTCTCCAGCGATGTCCACAAGTGTCTAAGCCATCCAAGACACTCCTCCTGATTGGCAGAGACACAGCAGCGGCGCCATTGGCTCCCACGGCTGTCAATCAAAGTCTGTCAGCCAATCAGGGGAGAGAGGGGGCGGGGTTGGGGCTCTGTGTCTGAATGGTTGCCCCCATATGAAAGCTGCTTGCTGTGGGGGCACTCGATAGGAGGGAGGAGCCAGGAGCAGCAAAGAGGGACCCGAGAAGAGGAGGATCCGGGCTGCTCTGTGCAAAACCAACTGCACAGAGGAGGTAAGTATAATTTCTTTTTTTTAAATGAGACTTTACAGTCACTTTAATATCACATTAAACAGCGTTGTTGCCTATTGTATCTGCTCATATGTGCTGTTACTTTCCAGCTCAGCAAATGTGAAACTCTGATTACAATGGGCATAACTATTCTATTAGACATTTGTCTTTGTATCGGTGCCAACAATTGTAGTCTACAAACAATGCATGTAAACGTGTCTTGGGGCCATGTCACACCGGTGAGACTTTCACTGGAAAAGTCAGTAAAGTGCACCTGACACCTTCCCTAACGGGTGTCACTCCCTTCTCTGTGCAAAACACTGCAGAATCGTGACACCAGCAACCAGATTACTGGTGTGACATCATCATGGGCCTTAGTGCTGACGATCATTTCTGTCTACACATTATGGCTTGGAAGACATTGAATGCCTGTCTGTTTGCAATGTTCAACTTTTGCCTTTCCGTTTTGCTTTAAAAAGAAAAGTATTAGGCAAGCCATAGAGGATTTGATTTTACTTCCTTCCACCACAAGTGGAGAGAAAGAAAATCACTTGATTCCTCTATCAACACAGTGTCCATGGGGGGATGGATGCAGTGCTATTGTGTCCTGTCGGTGGGGAGCCTTCCCAGCCAGCAGGACGCAATGATTACGGTTAGTGATCGCATGTAAAAAATCCAATGGGCTGGTTATACTAAAGTTGATTGATGGATTAACTTGCATACAACCAGCCTGTCTATAGATGGATCGAATCTCAGCCAGTCCCTGTTAAACCAGTCGAGATTCGATCCATCTATAGTTGCCTTTAGGTGGAGTTAGGCTTTTATTTGTTGTGGCCCGTACTTTGCCGGGAGGCCATCATATAATGTCCTCCCATACTTGCGATGCATGTGCGGCCCCTGCGGCGTGCAATGGTAGTGATCGCTGCGCCCATCAGTGCCGCCTCATCAGTGCCCATCAGTGCAGCCTATCAGTGCCTCCTCATCAGTGCACATCAGTGCAGCCTATCAGTGCCTTCTCATCAGTGCAACCCATCAGTGCCTCTTCATCAGTGCCTATCACTGCAGCCTCGTCAGTGCACATCAGTGCAGCCTATCAGTGCCTCCTCATCAGTGCACATCAGTGCAGCCTATCAGTGCCTCCTCATCAGTGCACATCAGTGCAGCCTATCAGTGCCTTCTCATCAGTGCAACCCATCAGTGCCTCTTTATCAGTGCCTATCACTGCAGCCTCATCAGTGCACATCAGTGCAGGATATCAGTGCCCCCTCATCAGTGCTTCCTATCAGTGCTTCCTATCAGTGCCTCCTCATCAGTGCAGCCCATCAGTGCCTCCTCATCAGTGCAGCCTATCAGTGCCTCCTCATCAGTGCAGCCCATCAGTGCCTTCTCATCAGTGCAGCCCATCAGTGCCTTCTCATCAGTGCAGCCCATCAGTGCCTTCTCATCAGTGCCTCATCAATGCAGCCCATCAGTGTCTTCTCATCAGTGCAGCCCATCAGTGCCTCCTCATCAGTGCAGCCCATCAGTGCCTCCTCATCAGTGCAGCCCAACAGTGCTTCCTCATCAGTGCAGCCCATCAGTGCCTCGTTGTCAAGTCAGTGCCTCCACGCCAGTGCCTCCACGCCAGTGCCTCCACGCCAGTGCCTCCACGTCAGTGCCTCCACGTCAGTGCAGCCTATCAGTGCCTGCTCATGGAATGGACTCCCTTCTGAGGTGGTTCTGTCCAGTTCAGTAGATTGTGTTAAAAAAGGTCTGGATTCTTTCCTAAATGTACATAATATAACTGGATACTAACATTTATAGGTAAAGTTGATCCAAGGAAAATCTGATTGCCTCTCGGTGAATCAGGAAGGAATTCCACACTCCACCCTGCTATAGCAAACTGTATCATGCTTTGCTGGGGTTTTGGATCAACTGTGGGTGAAGGATTGTGTATATGGGATTGTAAGATTTTTGTTTTTTTTATATTGGTCGAACTTGATGGACTTTTTTTCAACCTAACTATGTAATTCATCAGTGCTGCCTCAGCGCACATTGGTGAAGGAGAAAAATTACTTATTTACAAAATCTTATAACCGAAACTAAGAAAAACTTTTTTAAAAAAATGAAATACCACCAAAAGAAAGCTCTATCTGCCCAAAAAAAAAAAAAAGGATAAAAATTCCATATGGGTACAGTGTCGCATGACCGTGTAATTGTCATTCAAATGGTGACAGCACTGAAAGCTGAAAATTGGCATGGGCAGGAAGGGGGTGAAAGTGCCCGGTAGGCGAGTGGTTAAAGTCCATCTATGACTTCCTTGATCACAGGATGATGACACTGCAGTGATTTAATTGCAGAAGGAACAGTCTACTCTCTTTTTTCAGGAGGTTAGGTTCTTCTTTAAGTGTCTGAAGAACACTGCCTACGTGACGTAGACACTTTTTATTGCTTGGTCAAGGGGCCTAAAAGGACCGCTGTGAGAATAGCTGGCATGGGTGCATCGGCAACATAGGATTACCAGTCCCTGTACCAGGATATATTACTGGCGAGGGACCCAGGCAGTGGATTTAGGTGAACAGCACTTTCTTTACAAGGTTAGAAAAAAATAACATGCCAGATGGGTGAGAGGGGGTGGGAAGGTGGTCCATTTTGGCTTTCAGGAGGAAACAAAATTCTACAGAAAAAAAATCTCACTATTCATAAAAGAACCTGCTCAGTATTCAGCTCAGTAGTGTTCACTGTAAGGTGAAATTTCAAGTAAACCTTCATGGAATCAGCTATGTGAGTAAGGGCCCATGCACCCCAGTGTGATGCAGGAGCATGCACTTTATTTACAATGCATATTAATGTGCTTTACACACGCTGGTTCTAAGTGGTGTCATTCATTCTACATGCAACCAACAACCCTGACCTGCAGTGCGCCACAATGGAGAACACCACTAGTGAAAATGCTGCAGGGGCAATTTTTGGGCCATTCATTTCCCCACAGTCACCTGTTTATAGAAGGGCTGGTCTGCAGGACTCCGCGTCTTCAGGAACTCCTCACTGTTAAACACTCGGTGCTCATAATTCAGGTGAGCCTTCACATCCCTGCCAAAGGAAGATAAAGGACAGCGATGACATACAATATCATGGGATCATGTACAAGTGTCTAATATAGGATAATATTATATATGTCCAGCCCTGAATATATTCTGTACATAAAACTCCCAATATATTACAAATCTAATTCTGTACCATTTTCACTCCCCTCTCTGTATTACACCATCATTCCCCTCCATACTCCTGACTCCCCTCTCTGTATTACACCATCAT
>BLSH010475851.1:274438-291293 GCA_018402905.1 Glandirana rugosa
GTCGAACATTTGCGCGGATTTTCGTCAATCCGAAGTAAATGTGCCGTACGAAATAGTTCGAGGGGACTTGCAAAAAAAATTTGTCGATCTTCGGTCGCAGATTTTGCCGGCCAAACGGCGTAAAACGTACGGCGCATATCGCCGTAAAAACGGCGCAAACGCAGATCCTCGCAAAAAAATTTTGATTTAAAAAAAAAAAAATCTTACCTTTGCCGATATTTGCTTTACCAAGATCTGCGCTCAACGCCGCAAATCGCCGTCAATGTTCGACAAACCGTAAAGTTTACGGAGACTTGACCGCAGACTTGGGTAAAAAAACGTAAGGTTTTTTTCGGAGATTTGAGAAGATCCTGCTGATATAAATTTGGTACATTTCCATTTATTTCTGAAGACATTCACTCAGTTATGCAAAACATGAAGGGGTGCCAATAATGGTGAGCAGGACTGTATATTATCAGTACATTTACACAGGGTTGTTTAAGGTCCTTTCCAGGCAGTTGAGTTTAGAGGCTTTTTTTGGAATGCAAAAAAATGGGTTCAGACGCCAGTTCAGAGGCATTTGAAATGCCAAACAGCTTGTAACTGCCGCTAAACGCCGCAACTCGCGTCTAGAACCATTTCGTTTATAGCCGTTTCCATTCTAAAAAAAAAAAAATTTAGTTTTAAAAAAACGCTCCTAGACGCAAACGCGGCAAAAATGCCGCTATACGCGGCATGCAAAATGCGGCAAACCGGCCGTTTTAGACGCTGGCTTCTAGCTGTTTAAAAAAAACGTTCAGGGGAGCTTGATAAAGCATGCCGTGTAAATGAAGCCTAACTGCTTTTAGGCGCGTTTACAAGCTGTTTGGCATTTCAAATGCCTCTGAACTGGCGTCTGAACCAATTTTTTTGCGTTCCAAAAAAAGCCTCTAAACTCAACTGCCTGGAAACGACTATAAACGACCCTGTGTAAATGTACAGATAAGATAACATTTTCAATTGCAATTTCATGGGCAGCTGAAAAAAATGCCCAAATGCCTCTAAACGTCCGTTTACCAGCAGCCGTGTAAATGAGGCCTAATAGATAAATATATAGGAATCTTCTTGTAAACCGCGCACCCTTCACCAGGTGCAATGGAAGCTCACCTCCTTTGTGGACGCTGTGAGGGTCAAACACGCTCTAAACACGGGTGTAACTCTCTGCCACAAACGGCTCCGCATTGATCACCCCTACAGGGGTCAAACATACCGTGCACACAGTGTATTTCTCCTTTAAAAATGGCTTTGTATAGATCACCAGCAGCTCCAAACTGACATATAAAGACAAAAGTGCTTCCTATGGTGCAGTACCTGGGTGTCAGGGTTGCCAACCGCCAGTAAATTTACTGACAGTTCGTAAAAATCAGTGATTTTTGCAACTGTCTATGAATATCAGGGCCTGATAATTTGTCATGCTGTGCTGATTTTTAAGTGTAAACCAAGCAAATTACTTGATATGGGTATTGTCAGTGTTTCCATGTTGTGATTGAATATCAATTGCCTTCGTTTTTTATAGTTCTGTTATTTTTTTAGGTTGCCAGTAAAAAATGTGCTCCGCCAGTAAATTTTCTGTGTTTTGTCAGTAAAAAATGCTGCGGGAGGTTGGCAACACTGCTGGGTGTTAACCTAAATAAACCTCACCACCCCAGCTTAATACATTGCACTCACATTTATTAAGATAAACAGATCCAGCAGGTCTCACATGTAGTATATATGTGTCACCGCCAGGCTCTACCTCTACGCATTACGCCACCATCCTTGTGGCTTCATCTGGAGGGCAAAACTGTTTTACTCTAATACCCCTAACTAAAATCTAGTGGGACCAATTGCCTTCAGAAGTCACCTAATTAGTAAATAGAGTTCAACTGTGTGTAATTTAATCTCACTATAAATACAGCTGTTCTGTGAAGCCCTCAGAGGTTTGTTGGAGAACCTTAGTGAACAAACAGCTTCATGAAGGCCAAAAAACACTCCAGACAGGTCAGGGATAAAGTTGTGGAGAAGTTTAAAGCAGAGTTAGGCTATAAAAAAATATCCCAAGCTTTGAACATCTCACAGAGCTCTGTTCAATCCATCATCCGAAAATGGAAAGAGTATGGCACAAATGCAAACCTACCAAGACATGGCCGTCCACCTAAACTGACCGGCCGGGCAAGGAGAGCATTCATCAGAGAAGCAGACAAGAGGCCCATGGTAACTCTGGAGGAGCTGCAGAGATCCACAGCTCAGGTGGGAGAATCTGTCCACAGGACAACTATTAGTCGTGCTCTCCACAAATCTGCCCTTTATGGAAGAGTGGCGAGAAGAAAGCCATTGTTGAAAGAAAGCCAAAGTCCCGTTTGTAGTTTGTGAGAAGCCATGTGTGGGACACAGCAAACTTGTGGAAGAAGGTGCTCTGGTCAGATGAGACCAAAATTGAACTATTTGGCCTAAAAGCAAAACTCTATGTGTGGCAGAAAACTAACACTGCACATCACCCTGAACACACCATCCCCACCGTGAAACATGGCAGTGGCAGCATCATGTTGTGGGGATGCTGTTCTTCAGCAGGGACAGGGAAGCTGGTCAGAGTTGATGGGAAGATGGATGGAGCCAATTACAGGGCAATCTTAGAAGAAAACCTGTTAGAGTCTGCAAAAGACTTGAGACTGGGGCGGAGGTTCACCTTCCAGCAGGACAACGACCCTAAACATACAGCCAGAGCTACAATGGAATGGTTCAGATCAAAGCATATTCATGTGTTAGAATGGCCCAGTCAAAGTCCAGACCGAAATCCAATTGGGAATCTGTGGCAAGACTTGAAAATTGGTGTTCACAGACGCTCTCCATCCAATCTGACAGAGCTTGGGGCATTTTGCAAAGAAGAATGGGCAGAAATGTCCTCTCTAGATGTGCAAAGCTGGTAGAGACTTCCCCAAAAAGACTTGGTACTGTAATTGCAGAGAAAGGCGGTTCTACAAAGTAGAAGTAGATATTTTTGTCTTCTCGTGTATTTTAATAAAACCTAAAAAAAAGGGAGCATTTTATTTCCTATGATTATTAACTCCATCTATCAGACAAATTGCATTTCTCCCCTTAGCCACTCTAGTCTGTATGAATAAAGAACATTTTCTGTAAGTGACAAAACTTGCGCCCCCCCATATTATTTTTATTTTAAGGAATACAATGCATTCTGATTGGATAAGGCAATGGAGGGAGGTGATATCAGAATCTTGACTTCATCCAATCAGAAGGCGCACTGTAACCGTTGAAAAAAAAAATAAATAAATAAATAAAGCATTCTACAACTGGCGGTGGTGCTGAGTGAGTCGGCTCCATGTGCTCAGTGTATAAAGGAGAAGCCCCTCGGCTCAGGACCTGGAAGAACACGACACTGTAGTAGCACCAACCACTACATGGGCTTCCCCATCGGCCCCTCAGGTATGAAATATGCACACTTACATTGTGCCAAGTTGGACCAATAGAACTATAAAATATAATCTATACCTGGAGTTAAGCTTTAGTCAAAGTTTGGAGAGGCCGGCTACACTTCAAAGCTGACTGAGAACATAAAACCAATCGCTAAGCCACCATGAGATGTGATGATTAACAGGTGACTCATTGGATGCCCCGGGGCCGTGTGCCAACCACTCCACCTACTGCATCCTCTTTCCATGGAATCACATGCCATTAATCTAGAAAGACGTTTAATGAAGGATTATTCGGTAGGTCATCACTATCTGTTTTCTAGACCGTCATAGCTAAATGCAGAATAAACATAATTCAGGCTATACACGGGCACTCCTAGGGCTACTTTGATAGGCCAGGGATACAATGACAATGGCAGGAAGGAAGGGTGACACAAAATTGCATCAAAAAGGAAATGGCTTTTTTTTATGTTTTTAGTTTATTTTTTTACATTTTAGATTTTTTTTTATCAAATATAATGATATTGTCCAGCACTCCAATTACACATAAGGAACAGGATGAGCCAAGAGCATAACTGTACTCCCTATTAAAATTGCCTTTTAGGTCTCTTTCACAAGGGCAACCAGGGGGGCAGTAAAAAAACAGGTGGTCGAGTAAAGTCATCTACAATGCCCACGGACCCCTAATGTTTATTCCAATGCCCACAGGCCCCCAACGTTTACTCCAACACCCACAGGCTCCCAACGTTTACTCCAACACCCACAGGCCCCCAACATTTACTCCAATGCTCCCGGGCCCCCAACGTTTACTCCAACACCCACAGGCCCCCAACGTTTACTCCAATGCTCACGGGCCCCCAATGTTTACCCCACCGCCCACAGGCCCCCAATGTTTACGCCACCGCCCACAGGCCCCCAATGTTTACTCCAATGCCCACATGCCCCAATGTTTACTCCAACGCTCACGGACCCCCAACATTTACTCCAACGCTCACAGGCCCCTGATGTTTACTCCAACGCTCATGGGCCCCCAACGTTTACTCCAACACCCACAGGCCCCCAACGTTTACTCCAATGCTCACGGGCCCCCAATGTTTACTCCAAGGCCCTCCTCCAACAAATAACATGCAGCCGTAGAGAGCTGTACATGTGCAGCAGCCATAATCTAGCGACAGGGGAAAAAGTCCAGAACTTCTGCAGGGTGACGCTCGTCAGGTCTCCCCCCCCCGTACACGTTACGTCATTGCACGACTTCTTCTGCGGGGCGGGAAGAAGTTGCGCAATGATGTAACGCGTACGGGGGGAGGAGACCTGACGAGCATCACCCTGCACTGCTCGCGGAGACCGGAGCTTTCCGTTCCGTCGGATTGCTGCTGCTGTTCGTTGCTTTTTGTTGCTGTTTTACGATCTTTTACATGTGAGTGCAAGATCTTTTAATAAACCATCTCGTTTGATTTTACGTTGTGCTCTTAGATGTTTTTACCCCCTTCTTTTGCATATTGGTCGGCTTTTGGGAGAGAAGTGACTGAGAGGTGTATTCTTTCTGGGGATGCAATAAGAGGAGTGGAGATCTGGAGTAGTTTGTCCCATTGAGATTTACTCTCTTCAGCGCGTTTGACCCACTGTTAACCCAGGGGTGGAGGTGAGCGTGTAATCTTAGCACTTGGTGGAGGGGAGCACTCTGGTGCTTATCTGGTGCTTATCTGCATCATCATGAACTTTCCTTTGGCTCCATGCTGCATTATGAGGAATGTGGATTAGATATGAACATTGATAAGGACTATTTACCTATGTTTTAATAGCGCTGCACTATTTGTTTACATTACTCATTTGGAGCTCGCGATTTCTCCTTAGTGTTCAGCTGGCTTAAACTATCTCGTTTCTAAAAAAATCAATTTGCGCTGACTGTCCTTTAACATTTTTTAATAATAGCGCCAAAAACTAATTGGATTTTACCACGATAACGGTGCTTAAAGTGTGATTTTCATAGGTCATGTGACTCAAAAACTGCAGTAAAAACTTAACACGGGTGTGTTATTGATGCATTCTTGCTGCGTTTTCAGTGCATTTGAACGGGGAGGTGTGGATTTTTTAAATGGCCAAAAATGCAGCAAGCAGGGATTTTAACACCACAACGAAAGTGCAATGGACCAGTGTCAAGACATACATAAAATTTAAAGGGATGCCTTTTTCTTGAGCCATTCTTGCGCTAAAGGTGCCAATAATGGTCAACAATAAATTCATATTCATTAAAGTTCATGATATTATTTAAAAAGTCAAATATAATACAATCATATATAAAAATATAATTTTTTTTTTTTAAAACTATCATTTTTGGTTTCTGTTTCGGCACCAAAATTTCCCATTCGGTGCCCCACTCTAAATATAACTGGGCACTAACATTTATAGGCAAGGTAGATCCAGGGAATATCCAATTGCCTCTCGGGGGATCAGGAAGGAGTTTTTTTCCCCTGCTGGAGGAAAGTGGATCATTGCTTTGTTGGGGTTTTTCGCCTTCCTCTGTATCAAGTGTGGGTATAGGATTGAGTATATGGGATTGTATGACTTTTTTTCCACTTTTTATTGGTTGAACTTGATGGATTTGTGTCTTTTTTCAACCAGGCTATATATGTAACTAAAAGTGAATAAATAAAATGGCAGAACAACATACCATTCTACATCAGACAATGAGAAAACATTAACCCAAGAAAGGAGGTGTGTATTCTGCATGTCGCTGCAAAAAGTGGGAGTGTCTAAATTGTGCTTGGTATTGGGAGTGGCTTACACGAACATAGCTAAAGATAGTTTAGTTCTGCTGCAGTTCACACCACGCGCGTGCCACAGTCCTTGTACCTACAAGATACTCCTTAATTGTACGGTGCCACAAGGCAAAGTTTACAAGAGTAAGCAACCCTCCGCTTTTAATGGAAGGTGACCCCCCGACATGCCACAATTGGCATGTCTTTTTTTTGGGGAATGACCAGGGACCCTGTTTTCACAGGGTCCCAGGTCCACTTCCTCCCCTGGCACCGCGGCTCAGGGAAGGAAGTCCACCTTCCTTCCTCCCTCTCGGCAATCTTCTGGGACACATCACAGGTCCCAGAAGATACGCTGGCCAGTCACAAGGCGCAGCACGACAGTGCGCGCCAAGCTTTGAAGCCAAAGCTGGGTGCCCACACTTGTGATACCAGCGCCATCGAGGGGAGGGGGCAAAGAGTGAGCCCTCTGCGACCGCATCACTGGAGCAAGGGACAGGTGTCTGATTATTAAAAGTCAGCAGCTACACTTTTTGTAGCTGCTGACTTTTACATGGGTGGAACTCCGCTTTAAAGAGGTAGAGATCTACCTGCACAACACGGGAGAAGTCTAAGATCCCGGGCACAGTGTCGCCTCCTCACACCTGATTTAAACTCCCAATTGCCATACTACCGTATCACAATTGTGTGCATTGCACAACAATCATGGGTCTAAATCAGGTGCTGAGGAGGCAACATATCGCCTCCTCACCATCTGTCAAACACACTCATATCGCTTTTCAGAGGAGCAGCAGTGCCTGCTGCACTTGTGAATGAACCCTTGATTGCATGGGGAAGAGGATTTGTGCTAGATGAGGTGATATGGTAGAGGGGGGAGGGAATTTGTGCTGGGAGTAGGAGGGGGGTTTGGAATGGGGGGGGGGGGATCTGTGCTTGGAGGAGATATTTGTGGGGTAGACGTTTTATGCTAGAAGGGGTGTTTTTTTGGGGGGTGGGGGAGGGTGCTGGGGGAATTTGCAGAGAGGGAGGATTTGAGCTTGGAGGGGGACAAAAATGTGTGCTAGGGAATTCAGCATGGGAGCAGATTTGTACTGGGTGGAGGGGGAAATTTATGCTCTGGAATGGCAGGTCAGCAAGCCCAGACTGTGATCTATCAGTCACCTATCTGAGATCTACTGGTTGCTGGCCCCCGGTTTACAGACACGCGTAAATCTAAAGACACCACTTGTCTGAGCCTACCTTAAAGAATAACTTCATTAAAGAAAGAGTCAGAAACTACGTAATTAGCAACTATTGAGACAATAAACACTTGAGCATACTTGAGGAGTATGAAATGCACAAGCGCTTTGTTATGTACAACACTATGGGGGAGATTTACTAAAACTGGAGCACTCAGAATCTGGTGCAGCAGTGTAATGGTAGCCAATCAGCTTCTTACCTAAGCTTGTTCAACTAAGCTTTGGCAATAAAACCTGGAAGATGATTGGTTTCTATGCAGAAGTGAGCCTGATCTTGCACTCTCCAGCTTTAGTAGATAGACCCCATTGTATAGAGTTCAGTGGTCAGCAGTGTGTGTCATGGTTCCACTTATATTATTGCTCAACAGAAGGAAAATATGGGTGGCGTTTGTGGTCAATGGAAGTCAGGTGCTCCATGGTGAGCGGGAGAAAAAATGCCCGAAATTGATGGACGAGGAGGAAAAAAACATCTGACGCCAATGATCGTTGGGAGGAAAAAATGCCCAGTGTCAGTGATTGGGAGGTAAAATGCCTGTATAATGCCTGTATTGGGAGGGAAAATACCTGTATAATGCCTATATTGGGAGGGAAAATACCTGTATAATGCCTGTATTGGGAGGGAAAATACCTGTATAATGCCTGTATTGGGAGGGAAAATACCTGTATAATGCCTGTATTGGGAGGGAAAATACCTGTATAATGCCTATATTGGGAGGGAAAATACCTGTATAATGCCTATATTGGGAGGGAAAATACCTGTATAATGCCTATATTGGGAGGGAAAATACCTGTATAATGCCTATATTGGGAGGGAAAATACCTGTACAATGCCTGTATTGGGAGGGAAAATACCTGTATAATGCCTATAGTGGGAGGGAAAATGCCTGTATAATGCCTATAGTGGGAGGGAAAATGCCTGTATAATGCCTGTATTAGGAGGGAAAATACCTGTATAATGCCTATATTGGGAGGGAAAATACCTGTATAATGCCTATATTGGGAGGGAAAATACCTGTATAATGCCTGTATTGGGAGGGAAAATACCTGTATAATGCCTATAGTGGGAGGGAAAATGCCTGTATAATGCCTGTATTGGGAGGGAAAATACATGTATCCGTGGTCAGTTGGAAAAACAAAAAAACAAAGCCAGCATCAATATTCATTAGAAGGAACAATTGCCTGGCGTTGGTTGTCAGGGGTAGGAAACATACCCAGTATCTGGAGTAGTAAAAAATGCCTGGCGTAGGTGGTTAAGGGGAGTAAAAATCGCCTGACACTGGCGGTTATTGGGAGTAACAAAGTTAGAGATGCACCGAAATGCCGGCGGCCAAAAATGGTGTTAAAAGCATTTTACCCATAAGAGAAAAAGGTGTTGATAGTGGCACTTGCTTGTGGTGTGTTTTTAATGTCACTCAAAAACTGCACTTGACACTCAAAAAAAAAATCAAAACCGAAACACAGGTGTGTCATTGATGGGTTCTTGCCGCGTTTTCTATGCATTTCAATGGGGAAGTGCATTTATTTAACTGACCAAAAATGCAGCAAGCAAGATGTTTACCACCACTATGGAAGCACAACAGACCAGTGTGAAGACATAGAATTTAAAGGGATGCATTTTTCTTTTCTTGCGCTAAAGGTGCCAATAATGGTTGACAATAAATACATATTCACTTAAAGTGGTTGTCAACTCGTGACAACCACTTTAACCTACAGGTAAGCCTATAATAAGGCTCACCTGTAGATTCCCTGCATATCTCCCAAACCTGTGCAAACGTCATTTCAGCACATGCGCAGTGAAGGAACGGCCTCCGTGCCCTTTTTTCGCTGTGGTTGTTCCGTGACTGGTGGTTCCCACGCATACGCGGGGGGAGTGACGTCACGTGACTCCGACTAGTCAGGGAGCCTGAGTCGTGGCTCCGGAAGGAAGAGGGGCAGCAGATGAATGCTGCCTGCACAGGGGACATCGCTGGACGTCGCAGGCTTCGTTTGCAGGTAAGTGACACATAATGGGCTACTATGCGATGCATAGTAGCTCATTATGCATCTACTTTACAGGGGAATACAGAGGAAGTAAACCCCATCTGGGTTTACTTCCTCTTTAAATTCATGATATTAACTAAAAAAGTTGAATATAATACAAATTATATATAAAATGATGCTTGTTAAAAACTGTCATTTTCAGTTTGCATCCTGAATTTTTGGTTTCCATTCTTTGTACCTCTAAACAAATAGGCTGGCGATGGTGGTTAATGGGGAGTAAAAAAAGAAACCTGACGTCGATGGTATAGAAAAAGAGCAGTGCCAATCTAAGTGCAGCAGTATGAAAACAAAAAGACAAATGGCAACTCACAAGATAAAAGCGTTGTCAGCGCATGTATGACAGGTATACCTATGTAGAGGTTCATCCACTCCTTCAGGAGGACGGGCTGCAGTCGAGGAACACTGATAGCCGCTGGTTCCGGCTGAGCTGGTAGTTTCCAGAACTTCCAGAGACTCAGATGGGGCTCAGGAACCGCCGCTGACGTCACTACTGGATACAGGGTGGAGTGGGAGGTGCTCGTGTTCGGAGCACATGCAATAGGGGCGGCCATAATTTGTGGGGACCTTTTATCTGTTAGGCATGGGCGGGTTGGGGTGGTGCTGAAGTCTCCGCCCACCCCGGTGTCGTGTTCCCAGGATATGGGGGGTGGATGTTTGAAAAGGGACATTGATGGTTAATGGGGAGTAAAAAATGGCTGTCATTGGTTATTGGGGAGTACGAAAAATGGCTGTCATTGGTGGTTATTAGGGAGTAAAAAATGGCTGCCGTTGATGGTTATTGGGGAGTAAAAAAAAATGGCTGTCGTTAGAGATTAGGGAGAATATAAGATGACTGCCGTTGGTGGTTATTGGGGAGTAAATAAAATGGTTGCCGTTGGTGATTAGGGAGAAAAAAAAATGGCTGCTGATGGTGGTTATTGGGGGAGTAAAAAATGGCTGCTAGTGATGGTAAATGGGGAGCAAAAAAAATGGTTGCCATTGTTCGTTATTAGGGAATACTAAATGGCTGCTGTTGGCGGTTATTGGGGAGTAAAAAATGGCTGCTGTTGATGGTAAATGGCGAGTAAGAAAATGGTTGCCATTGGTGGTTATTAGGGAGTAATAAATGGCTGCCATTGGTGGTTATTAGGGAGTAATAAATAGCTGCCATTGGTGATTATTAGGGAGTAATAAATGGCTGCCATTGGTGGTTATTAGGGAGTAATAAATGGCTGCCATTGGTGGTTATTGGGGAGTAAAAATGGCTGCCATTGGTGGTTATTGGGGAGTAAAAAATGGCTGCCATTGGTGGTTATTAGGGAGTAATAAATGGCTGCCATTGGTGGTTATTAGGGAGTAATAAATGGCTGCCATTGGTGGTTATTAGGGAGTAATAAATGGCTGCCATTGGTGGTTATTAGGGAGTAATAAATAGCTGCCATTGGTGGTTATTAGGGAGTAATAAATAGCTGCCATTGGTGATTATTAGGGAGTAATAAATGGCTGCCATTGGTGGTTATTAGGGAATAATAAATGGCTGCCATTGGTGGTTATTAGGGAGTAATAAATGGCTGCCATTGGTGGTTATTAGGGAGTAATAAATGGCTGCCATTGGTGGTTATTAGGGAGTAATAAATGACTGCCATTGGTGGTTATTAGGAAGTAATAAATGGCTGCCATTGGTGGTTATAATGGATAATAAATGGCTGCCATTGGTGGTTATTAGGGAGTAATAAATGGCTGCCATTGGTGGTTATTAGGGAGTAATAAATGGCTGCCATTGGTGGTTATTAGGGAGCAATAAATGGCTGCCATTGGTGGTTATTGGAGAGTAAAAAATGGCTGCCATTGGTGGTTATTAGGGAGTAATAAATGGCTGCCATTGGTGGTAATTGGAGAGTGAAATATGGCTGCCATTGGTGGTTATTGGAGAGTAATAAATGGCTGCCATTGGTAGTTATTAGGGAGTAATAAATGGCTACCGTTGGTGGTTATTGGAGAGTAAAAAATGGCTGCCATTGGTGGTTATTGGAGAGTAATAAATGGCTGCCATTAGTGGTTATTAGGGAGTAATAAATGGCTGCCATTGGGGGTTATTGGAGAGTAATAAATGGCTGCCATTGGTGGTTATTAGGGAGCAATAAATGGCTGCCATTGGTGGTTATTGGAGAGTAAAAAATGGCTGCCATTGGTGGTTATTAGGGAGTAATAAATGGCTGCCATTGGTGGTAATTGGAGAGTGAAATATGGCTGCCATTGGTGGTTATTGGAGAGTAATAAATGGCTGCCATTGGTAGTTATTAGGGAGTAAAAAATGTCTGCCATTGGTGGTTATTGGAGAGTCATAAATGGCTGCCATTAGTGGTTATTATGGAGAAATAAATGGCTGCCATTGGTGTTTATTAGGGAGTAATACATGGCTGCCATTGGTGGTTATTAGGGAGTAATACATGGCTGCCATTGGTGGTTATTAGGGAGTAATAAATGGTTGCCATTGGTGGTTATTATGGAGTAATAAATGGCTGCCATTTGTGTTTATTAGGGAGTAATACATGGCTGCCATTGGTGATTACTAGGGAGTAATAAATGGCTGCCATTGGTGGTTATTGGAGAGTAAAAAATGGCTGCCATTGGTGATTATTAGGGAGTAATAAATGGCTGCCATTGGTGGTTATTAGGGAGTAATACATGGCTGCCATTGGTGGTTATTAGGGAGTAAAAATGGCTGCCATTGGCGGTTATTGGAGAGTAATAAATGGCTGCCATTGGTGGTTATTAGGGAGTAATAAATGGCTGCCATTGGTGGTAATTGGAGAGTAAAAAATGGCTGCCATTGGTGGTTATTAATAAATGGCTGCCATTGGGGGTTATTGGGGTGTAAAAAATGGCTGTCATTGGATGTTATTGGAGAGTGAAATATGGCTGCCATTGGTGGTTATTGGAGAGTAATAAATGGCTGCCATTGGTAGTTATTAGGGAGTAATAAATGGCTACCGTTGGTGGTTATTGGAGAGTAAAAAATGGCTGCCATTGGTGGTTATTGGAGAGTAATAAATGGCTGCCATTAGTGGTTATTAGGGAGTAATAAATGGCTGCCATTGGGGGTTATTGGAGAGTAAAATATGGCTGCCATTGGTGGTTAACTGGAGAAGAAATTAACATAAGGAAATGGTCAGTGGTCAACAACATAAAAAAAGCCACACAAACGGGCAGCTTGGTGTACAGTCCAGTGGGCTGGTTACTACCAGGCGGGTGTGCGTTGCACGTGAACTGCACATGGCCCGCTTTGGAAGAAGAGGGAATCGTATGCAGTAGGTGAATTGGGACCAGATGTAGGAATGAGTGTTTAGGGCACAGAGCCGATCTGTGGGATGCCAGGACTTTGCTGAAATTCTGGGACAATCCCAGGAGATCTGTGACTGTTGGAAGGAATGCAATAAAACCGCAGTTGTATGTAATTTTTTCCTTATGGTCATTGTATAGTCTAGCAACCAACAAATCTAAAATATTTAACCTAACTGATAGATTAGCTGTACACGGGTGTGTGAGATACGTTACTATGTACCTTGTGTTTGCAGGTAGTTTTCATGCTTTCACACTGAACAAAAGAAAAACACAAATCAACCTCAAAATCCCTAAAACAACCTTTGTTCAGCCCCCAGACTTGTCTACCGCGCCTGTAAGTCCCAGTGGCTTTTTGATCTTTGAGTCAATAAGAATTCGCAGTCTCTGAACGTAAGCAAATATGACCGGAAGAACCTGAAAGAAAACCGAGAGTCTCAACTTCCAAAACAGAAACGTGATCCTCGTGAGTACATTAAATATGTCGGAGACAACAAAGTGGCGATAGCCAAGGGTGGCGTAACAGATATCTAAAAATAGCGGAAATCGTTTTTTCATCATCTGCTTATAGTGAGATATGACAACATGATCTTTAACAAAGCAAGCCATGTAAAGTCTGAGATTGCTTTACCTTAACCCCTTCCTACCCACAATGCGTTTATTAACTTTACCAGCATGGTTTCCGGCACCAAGGATATGTAACTAAACATCCTTCCCTTTGAGAGCCAACAGCCGACACTTTGTGCGGCTTCTGGTTCACAATCCCAGCAGTTACTGACATCAAGAGTCCCCTCTGAAGATGGGGAACCAATCAGAGTGGTTTCTGGTCATGTGACCAGTGTCATTCATAGCGTTATTGTTCAGCTAACCCGCTGACACTAACATTTGATCTGGGCATCCAAGCGTCAATTGTTTCTGGTCAAACAAAAAAATAAAGATTAAAGATGTACCCCATAGAATCACACTTGCCCAAAGATGTTCTAATGAAAAACAAAACACACTGTTACAATTCACACCAGAATGTGGCGCTGCAGAACCCGTGTTCCGTGCACGTTTCCTGCACCTCGTTTAAGATGCACTGCAGGTGTCAATATTAAAGTGGTTGTATAGGCTCAAGGTTTTTACCATCATGCATTCTATACATAACAGGTAAAAAACCTGTGTGCAGCAGCCCCCCAATACATACCTGAGCCCCATCTCGATTCAGCAATGTGCACAAGAGCAACGGCTCTTCTAGGTCTCTTCCTCCTCATTGCCTGAGACAACAGCAGGAGCCATTGGCTCCCACTACTGTCAATCACATCCAGTGAGCCAATGAGGAGAGAGTGGGGTGGGGTTTGAGCCACACTCTGTGTCTGAATGGACGGACAGAGCAGCGGCTCTCCCAGGTCTCTTCTTCCACATTGCCTAAGACAACAGCAGGAGCCACTGGCTCCCACTACTGTCAATTACATCCAGTGAGCCAATGAGGAGAGAGTGGGGGCTGGTTCGAGCCACACTCTGTGTCTGAATGGACGGACAGAGCAGTGGCTCGGAAGACCCTATAGCAAACTGCTTGCTATGAGGTCACTTGGCAGGAGGGAGGGGCCTAGAGCACTAGCGGGGGACCCGAGAAGAGGAGGATCGGGGCTGCTGTGAGCGAAACCACTGCACAGAGCAGGTAAGTATGACATGTTTGCTATTTTAAGAAAAACAAACGGCCTTTAATATAACAAAGTTAATGACACCCCAATTGCAGGTCACACATGTAGTGCGTTTGCATACACTGGATCCCATGGTACAGATTCAGTACCATGAGATGCTGTCGCAGTGAGTTTTCAGAAGTCGTGCATGCAGGACTGCTGGTGCCATGCAATTTCAGCTTGTTCAATATTAATGAGCTGAAATCGCACAAAAGTGTTTGTGTGAACCACACACAACAAAAGATTTATCAGCACACTTACCAGCCAACCTGCAAAACAACCAAATTAACCCTGTCTAACAATTTTCATTAAAAAAATAGGGTTTTGTTTGCACACATGTGCAAATATATGCGTAAGCTGCAGTGCCCACGTCAAGGGTCCTCTGTATATACTACGGTCTTAACTAATATTTCCAGAGTCTCCATAGTAGGAGCTCATATAAGAATGAATGGATTAAGGGCAGGTATGCCTGGAGGGAGCCCATCCATCCTTCAAGGCACAGGGATGCACATGAACGATGGCAGTAAAGGCATTAAGTGCACCCATGCACCCAATTCAACCAACCATATAAAAAAGTGGCAACCGCCCCAACCTATAACTAGCTTTTGCAGTAAGGTGGGCATGAAAGGGAGTTGGTTTGGGATGTGCGTCGCCCTTCCATGTGGACCGAGCTGTAAAGATTAGTTACTGTGGGGTGGTTGCCACTTTTTTTCCCCCGGCGTGAAGCGGCCCTAAACGGCTAAACATTTGTGAACGTCAGACCATGGCACCAATATGAGATTGCTGGACATCCCATTCCAACATCTTGCCAACCATAACAGACTCCACTGAACAAGATTTTGGAGGGTGTCGGTGGGAATGAGTAACCATTCACCAAAAACAGCATTCGTGAGGTCAGGTACTGATTTTGGATGAGAAGACCTGGCTCACAATCAATGTTCCAATTCATCCCAAAAGGTGCTCAGTAGGGTTGAGGTCAGGGCTCTGTGCAGGAC
Organism: Glandirana rugosa; assembly: GCA_018402905.1. Taxonomy (NCBI): domain Eukaryota; kingdom Metazoa; phylum Chordata; class Amphibia; order Anura; family Ranidae; genus Glandirana; species Glandirana rugosa. The sequence goes on from BLSH010475851.1 coordinate 289,896, forward strand.
ACCCAAGTTCCTCCATCCCAAACTCATCAAACCATGTCTTTATGGAGCTGGCTTTGTACACAGGGAACAGTCATGCCGGAACAAAATAGAGCCTTCCCCAAACTGTTACCACATGGTTGAAAGAGCACAATTGTCTAAAAAATGTCTTTGTATGATTACTTAAACTCACTATTTACATAGTGTTTCCAGAAAAAGGAAAATAAAACTCTACATACTGGAAAAAGAGAACTCAAATAGACAAGGGTAGGGGATCGTCATAGAATATTTGCATTAGCTTATTTTGAGGACAATAAGACCATTTTATCACAGCCACCATTGTCCTCATCTTCCAGTTACTACTATTTATATCATGGTCATCTTCTACTTTTAGATTCTTCCTTTGGAAAAATTCCCTAGTACTAACTCCTTTTGGGTCTAAAAATGCCCATTCCCTGGTCACTCACCATCATGCATTCTATGTGGTTTGAAGTAAAAAAAAACCTATAGGTATCTTTTCCTACAGTCATCCAGCCAAAGCAGTGACATCACAGGAGGTTTTTCTTCTTTCTCTAACAGAAGCAGCAGGGTATGGGCATTCTTCCAAGAATAAGCAGCGTTCAGGTAATAGCATAAGAGTGCTGCTCAGTCCTGGAGTACCATTAGCCTGTGTGATGCCCCCTAGGATAGAGCATGTAAATGACAGGCTGGGCTCACAGGAAGTGGGCAAAGGATGTGAGTCGTTCTGTCATAAGAGGACCTCAAGTGTTGGACTAAGGAGGAAGTCTGGGACAGCTTTATAGTGTGGAAAGAAAGAAAGGAAAGGATGGAGGTGTAAAAGTTAAAACCATTGGCGTTCTACTTTAAAAGTACAAACAATGCACTGCAAATTGGTGAATAGGTCCCAAAACCTAGCAGAAGTTCTAATCCTGACCCACTCTATTCAGACCTAGCAAAATGTTTTTTGCTTGAGCCACACTTTAACCAGTTCAAATCCGGAAGGCTTCACCAGCTTCATGACCAGGCCATTTTTTTTCTATTCAGCACTGTGAAACTAATTGGCAATTGCGCAGTCATGCAATGCTGTACCCAAACAAAAAGGTACATCATTTATTTTACACAAATAGAGCTTTTTTTTGGTGGTATTTGGTCATCTCTGGGTTTTTTATTTTATGATTGAAAAAAAAAAAAACAATTTTGAAAAAAAAAAAACAATATTGCTTACTTTCTGCTATAAAACATATACAAGTATTAAAAAATAAAATACATTTTTTTGGGCAAAATGAATTCTGCTACATGTCATTGGTAAAAAGAACCCATTAAATGTATATTGATTGTTTTCTGTGAAAATGATAACATCTACAAACTATGATATATATATATATATATATATATATATATATATATATATATATATATATA
>BLSH010475851.1:291385-301545 GCA_018402905.1 Glandirana rugosa
TTTGATTTACTTTAAGACTAACTGCCTCTGACATCACCAGTGACATTATTACAGTGATCAGTGCTAATAACATGCACTGTGTACTAATGACACTGGGCAGGAAGGGTTTAACATCTAGGGCAATCAAAGGGGTTACAAACATCGAGATCCCCGTTCACTGAACACAGCTCTGTTTTGTTTACACACACAGAGCTGTGTTTGGCAAAGCTCACAGCCGGTTACGGGGTGCCGATGGTCTTGGTCAATCATTGGCCAGTACCCGGTGATTGACATGTGCTGTAACGAATGACAGCACAGCTGTGTGGGTGCATGCAACCCCTACCTGAAAATGCAGAATCACATGTATATACACTTACACACACACACACGTGATTCTGCGCACAGCTGCCACCCTGTAGCAGTCTACATGAGGCGGTTGGCAACTGGTTAAAGCAGATCACTGCATCTGAACCAAAAACACCATTTCATTTAGTTTTAATATTCAAAGCAAATCCCCCATCCATCCATCCATGTCTCCATGCTTTATTTTGTTAAGAAATCACTTTGAAAGACACCCTTAGCATTTCTGGCAGTGGCCATCTTTAGTAAGGGAAAATGATTCATGTAGCATTTACTTCCTGGAATCCATTTGCCCTTAGCTTAAAGCGGAGTTCCACCCAAAACTGGAACTTCCGCTTTAAGGGAAGGTGACCCCCAGACATGCCACAATTGGCATGTCTTTTTTCTGGGGGGGGGGGGCGTGGACCTGGTTTTCACAGGGTCCCAGGTCCACTTCCTCTCCTAGAGCCGCAGAGGCGGAAGGAAGTTCACCTTCTCCCCACCCGCTCCCACCCGGAGATCTTCTGGGACATGTCACAGGTCCCAGAAGATATGCCAGCCATTCACAGCGCGACTCGTGCATGCGCAGTGCATGCCCGGCTTTGAAGCCAAAGCCGAGTGCCCACACTTGTGATGCCGGCGCCATACGGAGGAGGGGGAGAAGAGCGTCGCTGCGGGCGGCCGCATCACTGGAGCTTGGGACAGGTGAGTGTCCCATTATTAAAACTCAGCAGCTACACTTTTTGTAGCTGCTGACTTTTTTCTTTTTCCGAAAAAAGGTTTTATTGAATAAAACAGGCATGGACAAAAAACACATTTGTAACAATGGTCCAGTTGTCATATATTCATTTACAGGTTACAATGTAAGGCATTTTCAATCAAGGACATGAAAACAAGGCAAATGGGCAGCTTATCTTCAAGTGTGTTATGCTTATTAAACATGAGGAATGAATGACTACTGACTAATAACCTTGGCACACTTCATGGCACTAAATGTTGCTCTTCAATGAAGGGTGAGGTATAATTTTCAGACGGAAGATCACAGAATATTTAGTTACACATGTCTGAGGATTGAAGCCACTCGTCCCAGATTTTATTATATTTATCTGGACAACCCCTATGCTTAAACATACATTTTTGTATGGTTGTGCATTGTTTATGTCCACTAACCAGGTTCCCAGCTCTTCCTCATGCACCGTATGGCTATGATCTTCCTTGATGCAAATAGTGTTTCATTGAGGAAGATTTTAGAAAATGTATTAACTTCTGTGTTGGGGAAGATGCCGGGAAGGCAGAGTTTAGGGTTGAGAGTAGAGCTGCACAATTAATCGTATTAAGATTGCGATCTCGATCTACCCCCCTTCGATCTCCATCGGGCATTACCACGATTTTCAGTGCAGTTAAAGGGGTCTGACTTGGGGGGCGAATCAGCACGATTTGACAGTAATAAAAGTGCCTGAAGCCTTTTGAAGTCAGAGCGACTTGAGTCTCAGGGGAGAGAGCCAAGTCTGGGCAGACAGCCAACTTCTGAGTCATCATTGATAAAAAAGTTACAAAGTAATTTTACTTCAAAGACATTGAACTCTGAGTGAACTCCCCTTGTATAGTTGTTTGGTTTAACCATTTGAAGACTAAGGCGTCCTTTTATAAAACTGTGATCAGCGGTGATCCCAAGGATCACCGCTGATCACAGCTCATTTTCAGTTTATAAAGCAGAGATAATCGGGAGAGAAGCTGTTCTTCACTGGTGATCTCTGCAAGTGGAGAACTGTCATTCACTGGCATAGAAACGGGCAGTTTATAAAGCGGTGATCTCCGCACTTCACTGGGGATCTCGGGCAGAATTCACCCTCCCCGATTCACCAGCTCAGAGGTGGAGAATTGAGGGGGTGAAGAGGGAATCCCAAGGAAGGAGGAAGATTAGAGACTTCCTCCTGCCTCGTTCAGACCCCCCAACACCGTAACCATGTCCCCCTGCCCTGTATATGTGTATATATGTACATACATGTATATGATGTATGTGTGTATATATGTGTATATATGATGTATGTGTATATATATGTATATATAATGTGTGTATGTGCTTATATATACATATATAGTGTAGGGGGGCTAATAATTGTATTAACTATTTGGGCAGGCTCCTCAGAGAATGTCCGTTACTGAGCAGTGATAATTTATCACTGCTTAATAAATGGACATCTCTGAGTTTCTGTGAATTTTGGTGCTGTAATCTCGGAATGTCTCACAAGATCAGGGCGTTCTCCACAGTTTAAAGCGTTTGTAGATCACTTCACTTCACTAACAGTGAAGGGATCTACACACCTTAATAAGCAGGCACATGGAGGAGAATGATCTCCTCTGTGAATGCCGGAGAAGTCAGCAGTGAACTTTTTACACTGCTTTATAAACGTACACCTAAATCTCTCCTCACACTTGCTGTTTACAAATAAAAATCCATTATTTTGTGCTAGAAAATGACTTCGAACCCCCAAACATTATATATTTTTTTTTAGCAGAGACCCTAGAGAATAAGATGGCGGTCGTTGCAATATTTTATGTCACACGCTGTTTGCGCAGCAGACTGTTAAACGCAATTTTTTGGGAAAAATTACCCCTTTCAAAAACCTAAAAAGTGCTGTTAGCCCATTTTTTTTTGTATATTTAATATATTACGCCGCGAGAATCGTGAGAGAATCGTGATCTTTATTCTAAGCAAAAAAATCGTGATTCTCATTTTGGCCAGAATCGTGCAGCTCTAGTTGAGAGTTAATGGATATTGTCATGAAGAACCTCAACTACCCGAGACCAAAATGCATAGAATTGTAGGTCTGACAGAGTAGCACCAGCACCACATCCCTGGATACTGAATTTGTAAAATTAGAAAAGCGAAAAGAGTTGGGACTTTCACGGTGCTGGTTCACCCCTTCCCTGAAGAACTACACGAAAATGGGATAAAACATACACTTTATTTGATACATAAAATAGTGCATGGTGCAAGCTCAACTGAAATGATCAGTGGCCAGCCCATTTGTACAAATAGGAAGTATCATTTAAATAGTGACAGTGTATACAATACATGGTATAGATGGAAACAGAATACCAAACATTCCTGGCTGTATGACATATACAAGGTGGATAAGACGCCAGGGTGGTATCCTTGTACCCAAAATTGACGTAATGATCCAAAGTAGTCCGACGCGTTTCGCCCAAAAATTAGGGCTTCTTCAGGGACTTGGATCCTAGTGCAGTCACTGTTGAACAGGATACACAGATGTCAACATTGTGACAGTAATTAGATGTGTGGTGTCTGAGCGATGGTCGTGGAAAACGGCTTTATACACATTCCAGTCATAGATGTTAATACTGTCTCATTAGAGCTATGCCAAACGTGCTCTGGTACAATCCAGGTGTGACCATAGGCATGTGGTGAACTGAGGTAAAAATCTTGGTTTCTATAGCCAGAAAACAACGGCAACAGTCACCCAATGGAGGGAAACTCCTCATGGACGTAGTCCTCCTGCTGTCAAATAGTGAAGCAAGCTCACATGACGGTACACCCCTCAGATCCGCCCAATCGTCTACCCGAGACCAAAAACCCTGAATTTTAGGACAGCTCTAAATGAGATGATAAAAGGTCCCTGGTTCGTTCCAATAATTTTGGGGAGACCAGCTTACATGTTTCTAGAGTGTCGCTCTACTCATCATCCTCTATAGGACCTAGGTCCCTTTCCCATCTGGTTTTTTGTTCATAAGCCAAAACAGTGGATGAAGGAAGGTGTAACATACCATAGAACAAGGAGATCAACTTTTTTGGATCTTCACTCTTAATAACCTCCATAAGACGGTTAGTTGCTAATTGAAGATCTCCCTCCGGGAATTGGGCTTTAAACGCATGTTTGACTTGTAGGTAGCGAAAGAAATGTTGGTTTGGCAGCTTATGCTCATTGCGCAAGCTGTCAAAGGTTTTAAGCCCTCTATATTGAATTAAGTGCCTTAAGTAGAACACCCCTCGACTAATCCACACACTTGGGTCCAATATCTTCTGAAACTCTGGAAGAGAATGATAACATAAAGGGGTAATTTCGTGATATGAGGGGGGTTTTAAGCTTGGTGGAGGCCCAGATACGTTTATAGTGGTAGAGTAAGGAATAGCGTTCTTTTGGCTTTGCAAGCACCCTACACCATTTATTATTGCCAGGAAAGGATCTGATGTACAGTGAGACCATGTTGGGCATATAAGGAGTAAAAATCTGTTACTATCTATTTTGTCCATGTGGAAAAGTTGTGACAATTGAGCCGTCAGGTAGTAGAGATTAAAATCTGGTAAGGCTGTGCCTCCAAGATCAGTAGGGTTTTTCAGTTTACGCCATGTTAATTTATGTCTATTGGGGCCCCATATGAATGAGCAAAGTATAGATTCCATAATTTTGAAAATGTTTAAAGGGGTAGATAAACAGGCGAATGCCATAGCATATATAGAATTTTCGGGAGGAGGACCATTTTAACTAGGTTCATTTGTCCAAATATTCCCAAAGGTAACTTAGCCCATATCTGAGTTTTATGTTTAATAAGCGCGGTTAAGTGTAAATTATTCAAATGAATATAATCTGAAGGGGAGCAGGTGATTTGTACTCCTAGATACTTGATTTGGTCAACCCTCTGAAGAGGGAGAGCAGCCTGGGTCCTGGATGGCGGAAATCGATGGGAAGAACTTGGGACTTATCCCAGTTAGTAGAGTTGAGCAAACCCGAACTGTAAAGTTCGGGTTCATACCGAACTTTGGGGTGTCCGTGACCCCGACCCGAACAGGGCAGGGCAGCCAATCAACAAGCGTTTCACTGGTTTGCCCTTAGAAGCCATCACAGCCATGCCTACTAATGGCATGGCTGTGATTGGCCAGTGCATCATGTGACCCAGCCTCTTTATAAGCTGGAGTCACTTAGTGCTGCATGTCACATGCTCTCTGGGTAGTGTAGGGAGAGGATGCTGCCGGTGCTGTGAGGGACAGATTGCAGATAGATAGATAGGTAGAGATTACTACTACTACTGCTTTTAGGGACAGATTGCAGATCTAATAACATCTCATCCTGCATTACAGAATGATCTGACTGGACTAGGTAGAGTCTACTGCTTAGAGGGACAGATTATTGTTCTAAAATCATCTTCTAGTTCTATAGGGTCAGGTTCCTGCTGTTGCTGTAAGGGACAGATTATTGTTCTAAAATCATTTTGCAGCCCTCTAGCACTTTCCAGGACTCTTTTACAGTCATTTTTGTGCCGAAAAGTTCGGGTTCCCCTTGAATTCAATGGGGATCGGGGTAAAGTTCGGTACCGAACCCGGACTTTTTTCCGAAGTTCGGCCGAACCCACCGAACCCAAACATCCATGGGTTTGCTCAACTCTACCAGTTAGTTTTAAGTCCTGAAAATAAACCAAAATTTTCAATTAGGTGGAATACCAGAGTTAAAGATTCCTGTGCCACGTCTAAATACAAAAGAGTGTCGTCAGCGTATGTACTGATCTTTTCTAAGATTGGGCCCTTAGTTAAACCAGTAATGTCCGTTCTGGATCTGATCGCAATTGCTAAAGGTTCAGCCGCTAGGGCATACAATAAAGGGGATAGGGGGCATCCTTGGCGCGTGCCTCTAGTGAGGGGGAAGCGGTCAGACGTTCAGCCGTTTGCCACCACTCTAGCCTTTGGGGCTTGGTATAGCAGTTGCACCCACTTTATAAAGTTAGGTCCGAATCCAAAGCCAGCCAGACAGCACCAAAGATAATTCCACTCTACAGAGTTGAAGGCCTTGGGCTATATCCAAGGCTACTACTACTCTGGTTCCTACCTTGTCACGGTGGGCCTGAAGATTCATAAATAGTCTTCTCGAATAAAAATGACATATTCCTACCCGGCAAGAATCCAGACTGGTCCTTGTGTATAAGAGAAAAGATTACTTTGTTTAAACGTAGCGAGAGCACTGTATTTTGGCGAGGATCCTTACATCTGTCTGTAACAGTGAAATGGGCCGGTATGATTCAGGAAGGTGTGGATTCTTGCCGGGTTTAGGAATTTGGGCTATGAGGGCCTCTCTCATAGATGGGGGGAGACTAGACTCTTTAAAGATCGAATTATATAGGGCCAGCAGCCTAGGGGTCAGGTACTCAGAGTAAACGGAATAGAATTCGATCAGTAAGCCATCTAAGCCTGGCGCCTTAGAATTTGGGAATTTAGAGATCCCTTCTGCAATTTCCTATGATGTTAGTGGCGTCTTCAGGTCTAACCTTTGCGCTTCAGAGAGTTTGGGGAGTCCTAACGCCCCCAAAAATTGTTCAACTACAGAGATGTCTTCTGTGGCAGTGGAGTAGCTGCTGACTTTTAATAGGGTGGAACTCCGCTTTAAGCGTGAGTGCAGGAGAGTGTGCTTAGCTGAGAAAACCCCTCCTCCTCTCCTCCCCTCCTGAGGACTCCTGGGATATATGACATCATTTGCCTAGGCGAGAAACCAGGAAGTAACTGAAGAAATTTAAATAAAAAAGTTTAAAACAAGTAGAGCTGCACGATTCTGGCCAAAATGAGAATCACGATTTTTTTGCTTAGAATAAAGATCGCGATTCTCGCGGCGTAACATATTACATATACAAAAAAATGGGGCTAACAGCACTGTTTAGTTTTTTGGAAGGGTCATTTTTCCAAAAAAATTGCGTTTGAAAGACCGCTGCGCAAATAATGTGTGACATAAAATATTGCCACAACCGCCATCTTATTCTCTAGGGTCTCTGCTAAAAAAATATATATAATGTTTGGGGGTTCTAAGTAATTTTCTAGCACAAAATACTGACTTTTATTTGTAAGCAGCAAATCAGAAAAGATTTAGTCTTTAACCACTTCAATACCAGGCACTTAGAACACTTCCTGCCCAGACCGATTTTCAGTTTTCAGTGCTGTTGCGATTCGAATGAGAATTGCACGGTCGTGAGACGTTGTACCCAAACAAAATTTTTATCATTTTGTTCCCACAAATAGAGCTTTCTTTTGGTGATATTTGATCACCCCTGCGGTTTTTATTTTTTGCGCTATAACAAAAAAAAGACAGAAAATTTTGAAAAAAAAAAAAAACATTTTTCTTTGTTTCTGTCACAAAAATTTGTATAAAGTACATTTTCTCCTTCACTGACGGGCACTGATGAGGCTACACTGATGGGCACTGATGAGGCAGTACAGATTGGCACTGATGAGGTGGCACTGACAAGGTTGCACTGATGATGGGGCAAATATGCAGCACTGATGGGCGGCACTGACAAGCAACACTGACGGGCACTGATATGTGGCACTGATATGCGGCACTGATGGACACTCCTAGGCGGCACTGATAAGTGGCACTGGGCACTGATAGGGGGCACTTTTGGGTGGCACAGGTGGACACTTTTAGGTGGCACAGGTGGGCACTGATAGGTGGCACAGGTGGGCACTGATAGGTGGCAGTGGTGGGCACTGGTGCAACAAGCACTGTTAGGGATGGCACTGGCAGGCATCATACATGGGCACAGTGCCATCCCTACAGTGCATAATATTGCCCTTACCTGGTGGTCAAGTGGGGGCTCCCTGGTGGTCCTGGGCGGCCTCTGTGCGCCTTCCCTGGTGGTCCTGGGCGGCCTCATTGTGATGCCTGGGAGGGGGGCTCCCTGGTGGTCCTGATCCAGTTCCCTGGTGGTCCAGTGGGGGTGATCCTGAGGGTGGCTGCGCTGATAAATGTTCAGCGCAGCCCCCCCCCCCCGTCAGGAGAGCAGCCGATCGGCTCTCCGCTGCTCAGGTCTGCAGACCTGAGCAGAGGAAAAGCCGATAAATGGCTCTTCCTATTTACACTGTGAGCAGCCGTGATTGGTCACGGCTGATCACATGGTAAAAGGCTTCGGATCTAAGCCTTTTACCTTGGTCGGTAATGCGATGGGTCAGACTGACCCACGGCACCACCGATCGCCGCGATGCGTGCCCCCAGGGGCGCGCGATCGCGGATTATCCTGAGGACGTCAATAGACGTCCAGTCAGGATAATGAGCCACCCGCCCGGACGTCATTTGTCAATGCGCCGGGCGGGAAGTGGTTAAATGGTTAAACTAAACATCTTCTATACACGGGAGTTCATTCGGAGTTTATTCCTTTGAAGTAATTAACATTGTATCTCTTCTAGCGTCTTTATCAATGGTGACTTCAGAACTTGGCTCTCTGCCCAGACTTGGCAGTCTCTGGTCGCTCCGACTTAGAAAAGACTTCAGGCGACTTGCATTTACTTTTATTACAGTCAAGTCGCGCTGAGTCTCCCCGCAAGTCGGACCCCATTAACTGAACTAAAAATCGCGGTAACGCCTGATGGAGATCGCAGGGGGGGGTGGGTGGATCGAGATCGCGATTTTAATATGATTAATCGCGCAGCTCTAAAAAAAACAAGTAAATATAATATACCTTCCTATCTATTTACTAATGCTGGAAGCATAAGGATTAAAGAGGAGGTAAACCCCCAACCCTCCGCCCCCCACACCCGTCCTGCTGGCCTGGAGCGTGGCGAACCCCGGGGCTAAGGAATACCCGCAGCTTAATCTCCAAAACGTACCATGTCAGGCGGTATGTTTAGGAGCATTCTAATTGGTTGACGCCGTTACATCAGAAACCGCGTGGTCCGTCCTGTCAGTGGGGAAGAAGAGTGAAAGCAGAGAGGATTTCTAAGTGCTGGACCCGTGACGCGGCTATAGCAGGGCTCAAAACGGGAGATCGCGGCTCCAGGTTGGGGGGGGGGTGAGGAGGGGGTCCTGTATAAGTTCACCTTACAGATTTTTCTGCAAAGGTGAACTTACACTTTAAGTCAGCCCTATTACAAAACACATTATAGGTTTCCCTTCCCTACTCTGCTACCAGCCAAATTATCCAAAAGTGTGCGCCAGTGATAGGAATGTTAGATTGTGGGCATGTCTGGGGCAATGGCTGATGGGAATGGGTTATATGCTGGAAATATCCCCCCCAGCCCATCTACAGGAGGAAAGTAGAGTTCTCAGTTGACTGCCCTTCTTGTCTGCTATGCACCAAATACTGCAAGTGTGTGTCAGCTATTTCATGAATCTCTCACCATATTTGTACAAAGAGGAGTCATCAGCCCCTCCAAAAAACTCCTTCTCCTGGTCCATGTACAGCAAGACAAACATCAGGGGCCACAGAGCCTCTGCAAAATCTCTACTTGCCTGAATGCAATGCTTTTTTTAACCACTTCAATACCATGCACTTAGAACACTTCCTGCCCAGACCAATTTTCAGTTTTCAGTTGCGATTTGAATGAGAATTGCGTGGTCGTGCGACGTTGTACCCAAACAAAACTTATATCATTTTGTTCCCACAAATAGAGCTTTCTTTTGGTGGTATTTGATCACCCCTGCGGTTTTTATTTTTTGCGCTATAACAAAAAAAAGACCGAAAATTTTGAAAAAAAAAAAAATTTTTCTTTGTTTCTGTCACAAAAATTTGTATAAAGTACATTTTCTCCTTCACTGATGGGCACTGATGTGGCTACACTGATGGGCACTGATGAGGCTACACTGACGGGCACTGATGAGGCAGTACAGATTGACACTGATGAGGTGGCACTGATAAGGTTGCACTGATGATGGGGCAAATATGCAGCACTGATGGGCGGCACTGACAAGCAACACTGACGGGCACTGATACATGGCACTGATATGCGGCACTGATGGACAATCCTAGGCAGCACTGATTAGTGGCACTGGGCACTGATAGGGGGCACTTTTGGGTGGCACAGGTGGGCACTGATAGGTGGCATAGGTGGGCACTGATAGGTGGCA
>BLSH010475851.1:301555-317726 GCA_018402905.1 Glandirana rugosa
ATATCGCGTTTTTTATTTTTGGTGTCTCCACTAGTTTATGGTGGTTTCCTTTCGAGATAAACACCCCCTTTTTCCTGCAGTTAATGCAAACCCATGTTGCAGTGTGCTGTCGCGTTAACAGTCAATTTCACTGCGTCACGGCATGGCGTTTTTTACCGGACCAGTAATTACCCCATTTAGGAAGACCCCCCGACTTCACCAATTCCTTTATAAACTTGGTGAACGTCAGAGACATGTCGTCTCGAGTCTGTCCCTCGTCGTGTTACTCGGTAAGTTCCCAACACAATTTGTCGTAATAGCACGTAGAACACACGAAAGCAAGCAGCCAGTGAAGTCAGAACCCACGATCTCAATACTTGCTCTGATTCAGTGACACAGAAAGCTTGAAGCCAGAAGACAGCCAGGCAAATAGCATTTTAGAAACATCCAAGTGACAGCAGAAAAAAGACTGAGTGGTTCATCGAGTGTGCCTGTTTTTTTTTGTTTTTTTGGTAAAGCACACAAGATGCACGATAATGCTGTTTAACACAACCCTTGAATGGCTCATTGTGCTGCTCCCTGTCTGAGCTCTGCTGTACAGAGACTGCAAGTGGTTCAAATATTTCCTTAACCACTTCAGCCCCCCAGAAGGATTTACCCCATTAATGACCAGGCCATTTTTTGCGGTACGGCACTGCGTCACTTTAACTGACAATTGCGCTGTCGTGTGACGTTGTACCCAAACGTAATTGACGTCCTTTTTCCCCCACAAATAGAGCTTTCCTTTGGTGGTATTTGATCACCTCTGTGGTTTTTATTTTTTGCGCTATAAACAAAAAAAGAGCGACAATTTTGAAAAAAAAAATGGTTTTACTTTCTGTAATAATACATGTCCAAAAAATAAAAAAAACGAAATTTATTCATCAGGTTAGGCCGATATGTATTCTTCTACATATTCGCGGTAAGCGTAAATTGATTGGTTTGCACACAAGTTATATAGCGTCTACAAAATAGGGGATAGATTTATGGCTCGTTTACACTTCGCTTCAAATCAGGGCGTCAGACAGGCGTTGTTAAAGCTCCCTTAACACCAGTCAAAGCTCCTGTCACTGAATAAAATGGTTGGCTTACAGCCCTGTTTACATCTTGCGTTGGCTTCACTGCTCTTCAGCTTTGTGTCAAAAATTATACCCCATATAGCTTTCCCAAGGCTTCAAAGCCTCTCCAACGCCTCCACGGAAGTCTATGACAAAGCTTGTTTGAAGCTCGCTTGAAGTACCTGCAGCTTTTCAGAGACTGTAATTCAGCTTTAGCTTCGCTTTGTTTTGGAGAAATTGCAGGTGTGAGATATCAACAAACACACAGGGCATCGGCCAAGCTTCAACAAAGCTTCAAAAGTGCATCACGTAAACCTCACGGAAGCCTCATCGAAGCATCACCGAAGCCTCATTGAAGCACCACCGAAGCCTCATTGAAGCCCCACCAAAGCCTCATTGAAGCCCCACCAAAGCCTCATTGAAGCCCCACCAAAGCCTCATTGAAGCCCCACCAAAGCCTCATCGAAGCCCCACCGAAGCCTCATCGAAGCCCCACCGAAGCCTCATCAAAGCACCACCGAAGCCTCATCAAAGCACCACCGAAGCCTCATCAAAGCACCACCGAAGCCTCATCAAAGCACCACCGAAGCCTCATCAAAGCACCACCGAAGCCATATCGAAGCACCACCGAAGCCTCATTGAAGCCCCACCGAAGCCTCATCGAAGCACCACCGAAGCCTCATCAAAGCACCACCGAAGCCTCATCAAAGCACCACCGAAGCCTCATTGCAGCCCCGCCAAAGCCTCATTGAAGAACTACCGAAGCCTCATCAAAGCACCACCGAAGCCTCATCAAAGCACCACCGAAGCCTCATTAAAGCAACACCAAAAACACATCATAAAAGCTTGTTGAAGCAGTAGGGGCTTTAATGTGCATTGAAGCCAAAGGAAATGTAAATGAGCCCTTACGGGATTTTTATTATTATTTTTTGGCGGCGATCAGTAATTTTTTTTTTTACAGGAATGCAACAGATCGGACACCTAACTGACATTTTTGAAACTTATGGGAACCAGTGACATCATTACAGTAATCAGTGCTACAAATATGCACTGACATTTTACTAATGACACTGGCAGGGAAGGGGTTAACTCCAGGGGCGATCAAGGGGTTAAATGTGTTCCCTGGGTGTGATTACTAACTGTATGGGGGAAGGTGTGACTGTGGAAGCACACAGATCCATCTTCCTGCACAACGAGCAGGGCCCTCCGATTCCTCCTGTATTGAATTGTATTGTAATTGTACTGTCTGCCCTCATATTGTAAAGCGCTGCGCAAACTGTTGGCGCTATATAAATCCTGTATAATAATAATAATAATAATCCCCTGACAGAACGGAGATCTGCCTTGTTTATTACGGCAGATCCCAGTTATGTTTCTGCGGGGAACAATCATGGGCAGCCGGTAGACATCGACCCCACTGGACCTGCTGATTGGCTCCTACGCTGGTCAATCGGAGCGTGCGCACCCCCACAAATGCTAGTGCACGGACCGCTGTACCGCAATTTGCACAGCCAAGCCACCTTGCTGCAGTATAGCTGCAGCATGTGGTCAGCAAGTGGTTAAAAATATATATATATATATGATTTATCAATGAATACAGGCGTTTAGCTTTAAGGCCCCTTTCACACAAGTGCGACTTTGTTGCGACTTGAAGCAATTCCTGTGTAATCTTGAAGTCTATGGACCTCAAGTCGCATCAAAGTCAGACCAAAGTAATGCAGGGACTACTTTGAAGTTGCACAGATATGAACTTTACTCATTGGAAATCATGGGGAACGACTTGTCATGTGACTTTACAGTCCCAAGTAGCAGGACAGTCGCATAAGTGTGAAAGAAAGAGCCCTAAAAATGAAATATTTAACATTAAAAGGGTCACCTTCACCAAAAAACTGCCTATGCTGGTAAGGGGTGTCTATAGATAAAAAGCAAACTGTGCTGCTTGACCAAAGCTGAATAATGGCCTTTGCTATAGGTTTAGGCCACTTACATCTTACATACCTCTCAAGAGCTGCCCGAAAAAGAACCTAGAATGTGGCATCATCCCTATCCTGCCCTGTTACTAGGATGTTGCTAAGACATGTCCAGCTGTTACTGCTCCCCCAAATCATCTAAGGAGCGAGCTCTCAAACCCCCACACACATAGGCGTGCGCAGCTCATTGCATTAGGGGGTGCACCCCAAAAGCTCAAACACACACCTTTCTATTCAGCCTCGGGTGCACTGGACAGTGAATGAATGGGAAGAGGTCTGTGCTGAGCGGCTTCCTATTCATTTGCAAACTGAAGCATAGCAAACAAAGTTTACTACACTTCAGTTATGAATGTACATTAGTGAGTGAGCGTGTTCACTGTGTTTATTTAGAAGAGGAAGGGGCCGGTAAATGACACATTGACTAGCCCTTTCCCCTGCTCTCCATCCTGAAACATCCCTGAAGTAGCAGAGGGGAGAGGAGGGAAGCCAGCAACACTGCAGGGGGGGGGGGGGGGGGAGCATGGGCAGTAGGGGAAATTGGTACTGCACAGAGTGATTAGTGTGTGCTCAGGCACAACTGGCACACCCCCTATGCCCACACATGTGTGAGCCACCATCTCCTCCGCTGCAGCATCACTGAGCTCACAGCTACTGCAGCAGAGTGGAAAGGGCATCTGAATCAGCTGGGAGTGTCTTGAGCCACAAGGCAGGATGGGATGATGCCACCTCTTGGAGTTTTTCGGCCAGGCTTCAGGAGGTGCGTATATGGCGTACACCTATAGAAAGGGCATTATTCAACTTTGGTCAGAGCTGCATAGTTTGTTTTTATCTACAGGCGCCTCCTACCTGCATAGGCAGTTTTATTTGGTAATCGTGAACTATGCCTTAAAAATCTACAAGTGTCTTGATTATTATTATTACAGGTACTAATATAGCCGTGACCATTTATGCAGCGCTTTACATATATATTGTACATTCACATCAGTCCCTACCCTCAAGGAGCTTACAATCTAAGGCCCCTAACTCACATTCATACATATAAATTCTAGGGCAGGGTTTCTCAACCAGGGTTCCTCCAGAGGTTGCTAGGGGTTCCTTGAGCAATGGTCAATTTCTATCTCTCAGATAAATTCCCAATGACGTCATTGATCTTTTTAGCTATCTGTAAGGGGGTAATTCTTCCCAATGACCACAAATGTAAGGAGCATTCTTCCCAATGACCATCACACTAATGTATCAGGAGTTGTAGATTTTTAATTTTTCCCCCCGAGACCGGAGAATTATTTCAAGGGTTCCTCTGTGTTGAAAAGGTTGAGAAAGATTGTCCTAGGGCCAATTAAGGCTCGATTCACATCTATGCATTTTGCTTTTCAGCATGTTAGCTGTGCTTTCCACGTTTTTTACCGCGATTTTGCAGAGATTTGCGTTTTACGTATTATTATTTTTTTGGGGGGGGGAATGTTGTTGCTAGGCAGATTTAAACCCGCAAATCGAGGTAGCACTTGCGTTTTTCTTGCATGCCCATTGAAGGCTATTACATGCAAAACGCTGCATTTTGCAGGAAAAAAGTCCCCTACCTTTTCCAAAAACGCAGAGGCACAAAAATGCATTGCTGTGAACATGTTCCATAGGAACCCATGTTAAAAAAAATTCCTTGTATTTCTGCAAAATGCATCAAAAAACGCATTAGTGTGAATAGAGCCTTAGACAGGAGCCAATTAACCTACCAGCATGTCTTTGAAGTGTGGAAGGAAACCGGAGTACCCGGAGGAATCCCACGCAGGCAGAGGGAGGACATGCAAACTCCAGGCAGGTAGTGCCATGGTTGGGATTCAAACCAGCGACCCTTTTGCTGCTAAGCGGAGATGCTAACCATGCAGCCACTGTGCTACCCACGCTGCTTATTAGGACTCACTGACCCTCACTTTTACTTCTTTCAAGGGCTTTCCAAAGTATCCTGTTGTCATCCAACTTTAAGAAAAAAGTAAACAACTGGATCATGTGGAAACAGAGCAAGCAATGATAAGAGTGTTTGTACGTGGTCTGCTACCTTCCAAGGTGAACCCGAGATATTACATGGAAAAGTAGAAGTTGCAATATAATAATAATAATAATAAGAAGAAGGATAATAATAATGATAATAATAATAAGAAGAAGAAGGATAAAAATAATAATAATAATGATAATAAGAATGATAATAATAATGATAATGATAATAATAATAATGATAATGATAATAATAAGAATGATAATAATAATAATAATGATGATAATAATAATACTAATAAGAATGATAATAATAATAAGAAGAAGAAGGATAAAAATAATAATAATAATGATAATAAGAATGATAATAATAATGATAATGATAATAATAATGATAATGATAATAATAATGATAATAATAATAATAATGATGATAATAATAATAATGATAATAATAATAATAAGAAGAATGATAATAATAATAATAATAATGATAATAATAATGATAATGATAAGAAGAAGAATGATAATAATAATAATAATGATAATAATAATAATAATAATAATGATAATGATAAGAAGAAGAATGATAATAATAATAATAATGATAATAATAATGATAATAATAATGATAATAAGAAGAAGAATGATAATAATAATGATAATAATAATAATAAGAAGAAGAATGATAATAATAATAATAATAATAATGATAATGATAATAATAATGATAATAATAATGATAATAATAATAATAATAATAATGATAATGATAATAATAATGATAATGATGATAATAATAATAATAAGAAGAAGAATGATAATAATAATAATGATAATAATAATGATAAAAATAATAATAATAATGATATTATGTACCCAGTGAAACTCCCAACAGATGTGGCAACCGGCTGTGAATCACTTCCTAATACAAGGCCTCCCCAAAAGGTTAAAGTAAAACAACAGCCAACCTTTATTTTAGTTTTGGATAGAGTGGAGAGGGATTAGAACCCCTGTCATATTTTTATTGCTGTGTCCCCATTAGGGAGAGTCACCCTATTTGTCCTGATTATCACAGAGTGAGGCTCCATGCACAGTAGCATTTCTTTTTTTTTTCAAGTGGAGTTCCACCCACATTTAGAACTCCTCGCCATACAGTTCTAATGTGGGCATTAAAAACTAATTGGCATTTTTTCAACACTTACTTTAGATTTGCAGCTTTCTATTTTCAGTCCCCCTTCCTTGGCCACGGCCCGCTGCATCATTTCCGGTTTGCAATGTCTCCTGGGAGATGTGTGTCATCAATCCCAGTAGACAATAGGCATTGCCCGGCCATAACGTCGCGTTATTTACAAACAGGAAATGACGCGATGCAAGGTGGCACCTGGCCACCATCTTTAAAAGGGATAACCAGGTCTTTTCAATTGCGGAGGTAATCATCTCAGCAGTGTTTGCAGAGCCTGGGGGGACAGCACAAGTACTATGATGGGGGGCAATAAAATAGGGGAAATAATATGGGGGCAGTACAATGAGGGCAATTATGACATGGAGAAATTCTAATGGTGGCAGTTTTGACTGGAGAAATTATCATATTGGCAGTACGATGGGTGCAATTTTAATGGGGGCAGTACAATGTGGCAATTATGATGGGGGCAATTATGTCAGGGGCAGTATGGCAGGGCAATTATGAAAAAAGGCTGGAAAAAAAATCACTGGATAAAAAAGCTGGTAATAGCTTTTTGTAGGAGTATTAGCATTTTATTGGCATTTTTGCAGTAAAAGGAAAAAAAAGGCTCAAAAAACTATTTTAGTAGCGTTTATGAGCGTTTCTGCTGGAAAAACGCCCCAGGAAACTACAAAAACTATTTTTTTTCTGCTCCTAGACGCTGAAGCTCAAAAAATGCCAAGTAGGAGAACACTATTAGCTTCTAGGAGCAGAAAAACAAAAAAAACGCTAGTGTGCATGGAGCCTCAAAGTGATAGAAAATCCCAAATGTTGGCTAAAGGAGAGATCTTCCAATGGGGACACTAGTCCTGGTGACAAGGGATTCCCTCACTTTGGAGGAATTTTCTCTCACTTCCTGTTGTGGTTATGAGATAGGAAGTGAAGGTAAATCTCCCCAATGATATACAAATGGCAGAAAAAAAACAACAGGGGTTATAACACTCCCTTGGGCAGTGGTTCTCAACTCATGTCCTCAGGACCCACTGCGGCCCCTTTCACACTTGTGCGATGCGATTTTACCGCAATCTTGGATCAGTACGACTTTGGTCCAACTTTGTTGAGAGAGACATAATTTTGCCCCCCTGTACAAATCATTAGTAAGACCTCATCTGGAATATGCAGTTCAGTTTTGGGCACCAGTTCTCAAAAAGGATATCAGGGAACTGGAGAAAGTGCAGAGAAGGGCAACCAAACTAAGAGGCATGGAGGAGCTCAGCTATGAGGAAAGATTAGAGGAACTGAATTTATTCTCTCTTGAGAAGAGGAGATTAAGAGGGGATATGATCACCATGTACAAATGTATAAGTGGTCCATATAGTGAACTTGGTGTTGAGTTATTTACTTTAAGGTCATCACAAAGGACAAGGGGGCACTCTTTACATCTAGAGGAAAAAAAGATTTCATCTCCAAATACGGAAAGGTTTCTTCACAGTTAGAGCTGTGAAAATGTGGAATAGACTCCCTCCAGAGGTGGTTTTGGGCAGCACGGTTGATTGCTTTAAAAATGGCCTGGATTCTTTCCTTAATGTAAAGAATATAACTGGGTACTAACATTTATAGGTAAAGTTGATCCAGGGAAAATCCAATTGCCTCTTGGGGAATCAGGAAGGAATTTTTTCCCCCGCTATAGCAAATTGGATCCATGCTTTGCTGGGGTTTTTTTTGCCTTCCTCTGGATCAACTGTGGGTGAAGGATTGTATATGGGATTGTATGGTATATATATAATTCAATTTTTTTTTTGGTTGAACTAGATCAGTGGTTCTCAACTCCGGTCCTCGGGACCCACCAACAGGCCAGATTTTAAGTATTACCTTGGGGAGATGCAGACTAGAATGCTGCAATCACTGAGCAGCAAATTATATCACCTGTGATGTATTTCAGTTATCCTGCAAACCTGGCCTGTTAGTGGGTCCTGAGGACCGGCGTTGAGAACCACTGAACTAGATGGACTTGTGTCTCTTTTCAACCTGGCTAACTATGTAACTATGTTGCAACTTTGGCAAAATAAAAACATATTACAAAGTCGTACAGAAATAGTACAGAAAATGCATCTATATTATTCAGGTGCAATTTGCATGCGACTTTGAGGGTTTAACATTGAAGTCTATGGACCTCAAGTTGCTTCAAAGTTGGGCCAATGTAATGCAGGGACTGCTCTGAAGTCAGCGTGACTTGAAAGTCGTACAGATATAAACGGCGCTCATTGGAAATAATGGGAAATTACTTGTCATGCGACTTTGCAGTCCCAAATCGCTGGACAAGTCGCATAAGTGTGAAAGGGGCCTAACAGGCCAGGTTTGCAGGATAACTGAAATACATCACAGGTGATGTAATTTGCTGCTCAGTGATTGCAGTATTCCAGTCTGCATCTCCCCAAGGTAATACTTAAAATCTGGCCTGTTAGTGGGTCCTGAGGACCGGAGTTGAGCACCAATGCTCTAAGGTTTAGTTCACACCATAAAGTGCATCCAAGCACACACTTTTTTTTGTGCCTCCCCAAACAGCGACTTTAGGGCGGCCCGTTCATTTTAATGGGCTGCCCTACAAACATGAAACACGCAACAATAGTGCAGGCACAATTTTTAAAATCGCACTGCACCAAAATGCATGGTATTGTGGTAACATGCGCTTTGGCGGGCATGAAGGCACATTGCCATTGAGAATTAATGGTACCTGCACGTGTCTGCAGAAGGCAGAATTTTCACATGCATTCTTGCACCGCACCTGGTGTGAACAAGCCCTTATTCTGCCTAAACCAGTGGTTCTCAACTCCGGTCCTCGGGACCCACCAACAGGCCAGATTTTAAGTATTACCTTGGGGAGATGCAGACTAGAATACTGCAATCACTGAGCAGCAAATGATGTCACCTGTGATGCATTTCAGTTATCCTGCAAACCTGGCCTGTTGGGGGGTCCCGAGGACCGGAGTTGAGAACCACTGGCCTAAACTGACTTTAGATATATTTTATAGTTATTGTAAAGCCACGCTGTCTGTGTCCATAGACACAGACAGTGCAGCTCAGCCCCGCCTCCGAATCACAGGATTTGACTGACAGCAGCAGGAGCCATTGGCTGCCTCACCTCAGCAAAGCCTGTGAGAGGGGAGAGAGAAGACAGAGCCCCTTACCAGATGGGCACTTCCAGCAGTGCTGATCAGTGTATTCTGATGGCGGGAGGGATTTCTTTCCTTTAACCAGCTGGTTGAACGAAAGAAAATGAATCATGTATGGCCTGCCTTACTCTTCAAGTAGGGTGATTAACCACTTAGGGACCGCCCACCACATATATACTGCAGTAGGGTGGCCCGGCTGCGCAAAATCACGTACCTGCACGTGATTTTGTGGTGTAGGGGGGCACGCGCCGCCGGAGCGACGCTCCTGCTGTGATTGGACACAGCAGGAGCCAATCAACGAGTCCAGCGGCCGAGATGTCCGCCGCAACCCGCCGATCGTTCTGTGGAGGGACGGAGCAGCGGTGCGCCTTTGTACACAAGGCAATCCGCTGATCTGTCAGGGAGCAAAGGCGAGATCTTGTGTTTCAGCTAAGCTGAAACACTAACTCTCTTTTCCTTCAGTGTATCCCCTCCCCCATACAGTTAGAAAGCACCTCCCAGGCACACATTGAACCCTTTGATCGTCCCTGATGTTAACCCCTTTCCTGCCAGTGTCATTTATACAGTGATCAGTGCATTTTTTTTAGCACTGATCACTGTATTGGTGACACCGGTCCCCAAAAAGTGTCCAATTTCTCTGCTGCAATGTTGCAGTCCCGCAAAAAATAAATAAAAAATTGCTGATCACCGCTATTACTATAAGGCTGGATTTACACTGTTGCGGTGCAAATTCCAGCCTGTTTGCTGCTGAGAAGGGGCAGAGCGGCTCCTATCCATTCTCGCAGCGCAGCAGCTGCGGGGGGGAGGGAGGGGAAGGGGCCGTGAGCAGGGAGAAAGATTCCTGTTCAGTGCGGAACACATCTCCGTGTTAGATGCGTTCCCATTGAACTTAATAGGCTGGGAATTTGCACCACATTGCACAGAAAGCGCACACGTCTTCTGTGCAATGCGGAGTGCGAATGCACCGCACCTATGTGAACCTGACCCATTGAAAACAATGTGTTTTTAAGTGTCATGCGAATTGGATGTGGTGTAAGCCGCATCCAATTCGCATAGGTGTGAACCCAGCCTTAAAAATTTTAAAACAGAAAAAAAAAGTCCCTAAATCTATCCCAGAGTTTGTAGATGCAAAAACTTTTGTGCAAACCAATCAATATACGCTGTGGGAGATTAGCTCGTGTGGATCACCTTTCCTGGGAAAAAGGTAGCGGGAAGACTGTCTTTCTTAAAAGTCTGGTGGGTTGCCAGTTTTATTTAGAAAAAGGTTGCAAGTCATAAAATAAACAAAACATCAAAACATTGTAGTCCGGCGCTAAACTACTACAGAGCAGGATACCTCTCTATACGATGTCGGGCTTGTCCCTGACACCTGCAAACAAAACAAATGCAAACCTTTTCTCTTGCAGTCCCTAGAGCAGCCAACTCCCATGGTGTAGCTCTGTAGTCATACTGAAGCCCTGTACACACGGTACAACAGTTGTACAACAACGATCGTATTACCACCTTGTTGTACGATCATCTAACTGTTAGTACACGCGATTACAACAGCCATCGTACAACGGTCGTACAACAGAAGTCGGTTGAGCAGACTAGAAAACTTTGGTTGTACAACAAGCGGCCGTACGACCGTTGTACCGTGTGTACAGAGAAGTTGGTCCAACAAAGCTGTACGTGCAAAACACGCATGCTCAGAAGTCAGGAACGCCCGGAAGTGTCTGTTCTGGGAAACCTACGTTTCTAATTCACAAATCACATTCACCTGAACTTCCTCTTTATACGCTTGTAACACATCACCATGTTAGGCTTGGTTGTACGATCGCTTAGTGAATGTCCGTACGCGAGACAACAGCCAACATCCAACTTGGTCCAAAGTTGGACGTTTGGTTGTACAACCATTGCACCCGTATGTACAAGATTTGAGTCCCAGGCCAGAACTCCACTGAGATCTTTTTCTGGTCTTTAAATGCAGCTGAAGATGGATTTAGGTGGACCAGAAACTCCGGGCCGGAACCAGCTCTGCCACTGTGGCCAGCAAAACCCGGGTCGGGCTCTCACCAGTCCACTCCAAGTAAACGCATGCGTTGTCGTCCACTATCGCACCTCGCATAATGTCACAATGTCACACAACATCACAACGCTTATTGGGATTTTTTTAAACAAAATAAATTGTTGAAGAAATTCGATTTAACCACTTAAGGACCGGAAGGATTTCCCCCTTTAGGACCAGAGCCCACTTTTGCAATTCAGCGCTGCGTCGCTTTAACTGACAATTGCGCGGTCGTGCGACGTTGTACCCAAACGAAATTTGCGTCCTTTTTTTCCCACAAACAGAGCTTTCTTTTGGTGGTATTTGATCCCCTCTGCATCATTTCTGATCTCCGCTATAAACAAAAGGAGAGTGACAATTTTGCAAAAAAACCCAAATTTCTTACTTTTTGCTAAAATACAAATACAAAAAAAAAATACAAAAAACATTTTGTTTCACCGTTTTTGGCCGATTTATATTCATCCTCATATTTGCGATAAAAAAGATCGCAATCGGCGTTTATTGATTGGTTTGCGCAAAAGTGGCCACGTTTACGGATGATGAGAATTCATTTTTGGGGTTATTTTTTTATTAGTAATGGCGGCGATCTACGATTTTTAGCGGTACTGCGATATTGGGGCGGACATGTCGGGCCATTTTGACACTTTTTTGGGACCATTGGCATTTATACAGCGATGTGCTATAAAAATGCACTGATTACTGTGTAAATGCCATTGGCAGTGAAGGGGTTAACCTGCAGGGGGCGCTCTAAGGGTTAACTGTGTTCCCTGGGCGTTGTTCTAACTGTGGGGGGCTGCCCTGGCTGGGGAAGGGAAGCGATCACAGCTTCCATGTACAGGAAGGCTGTGATCACAGCCCTTCCCCCTTCACAGAACGGAGGTCCGTGTTTACTTACACGGACCTCCGTTCTTTCACCCCGGGGGGGGGGGGGGCATCGCGGGTAGCCGGCGGCAATCGAAGCCACCGCACCCGCTCCCTGGCCCTGCCCGAACACAGTGAGCGATCTCGCAGCCGCTGTCATATGACGGCGATTTGCGATATCGCACCACTTTGTCGCCGTCAAACTGTGGTTGGCGGTCGGCAAGTGGTTAAAAAATAAATAAATTATTGGGTATGTTTTATAGCAGAAAGTAAAAAATATTGTTTTTTTATTCAAAATTGTCTGTTTTTTTTCTTTTCGTTAATGGCGCAAAAAATAAAAACCGCAGAGGTGACCAAATACCACCAAAAGAAAGCTTTATTTGTAGGATAAAAGAGACATCAATTTTATTTGGGTACAGCGTCGCATGACCGCGCAATTGTCAGTTAAAGCGACGCAGTGCCGTATAGCAAAAAAATGGCCTGGTCAGGAAGGGGGTAAAACCTTCCAGAGCTGAAGTGGTTAAGAGGAAAAAACATCCCCCTATGCAGCTCTAGTCTATATCAAATGTTATCACATTCGTGTGAACTCATGCAGGAAATGCGGCCGATCGGAGTTCAGGCAAATATCCGGGAAGCATAGAGAATATTTATCAAGTGAGATGACACAATGTTATACAAATTGCTATTCATGTATTGAATGAAACGTGTACACTGTAATGTGCCTGAGCAAACTTACATCTGTTTACTGACCTGCAACACTGAAAACTCAACTGCACGTGGGCCAAGCTTCACGGACCTTTAGCCAGCGAGATCGCATGTGATTCGCACCGCACTGCATATCACATGCGATGCGATTTCAGCCATATAGATTGTATGGCTGATATCGCATCACATTCAGACCAAACTTGCACAGGACCCTTTTTTTGGTCTGCACCAGAATCGGATCGCTTGGGTGTTCATACCCATGCGATCCAATTCCTGTGTGAGTTTGCAGTTTGCACTGCGATATGCGAGCTGAAAAGGGGGGTGTCGTTAATGTATTGACACCTCCCTTCAGTTTGCATAGGGCAGTATGAATGGGGGAACCCGCAGTGGATTCGCAGGGTTCCCACATCGCACGCATGTGAACCAGGGCTTAAAGTGCTACTAATCACACACTGTTTAATCACTTAAGGACCGGAAGGATTAACCACTTTAGGACAGAGCACTTTTCATGATTCGGCACTGCGTCGCTTTAACTGACAATTGCGCGGTCGTGTGACGTTGTACCCAAACAAAATTTGCGTCCTTTTTTTCCCACAAATAGAGATTTCTTTTGGTGGTATTTGATCCCCCCTGTGTCATTTCTGATCACCGCTATAAACAAAAAAAGAAGCAACAATTTTGCAAAAAACAATATTTCTTACTTTTTGCTAAAATACAAATCCAAAAAAAAAATATAAAAAAACAAATGTATTCATCGGTTTTGGCCGATATATATTGTTCCTCATATTTCTGGTAAAAAGAAAAAAAAATTGCAATAGGCGTTTATTGATTGGTTTGCGCAAAAGTTGCCGCGTTTACAAACCATGAGAATTAATTTCTGGCGTTTTTACAATTTTTTTTTTTTAGTAGTAATGGCAGCGATCTGCGATTTTTATCAGTACTGCGATATTGCGGCGTACATGTTGGACATTTTTTACACTTTTTTGGGACCAATGACATGTATACAGCGATTAGAAATTTAAACATTACTGTTTAAATGTCATTGGCAGGGAAGGGGTTAACCTGCAGGGGGAGATCTAGGGGTAAACTGTGTTCCCTAGGTGTGTTCTAACTGTAAGGGGGCTGGGCTGATCTAACTGATCCCAGTGACGGGGATCAGTAGATCTCTTACATGCCCACTGACAGAGTGGGGAACCACCGTGTTTACATCGGCGGTCCCTCGTTTTTCTTCTCTGCCAGGCAATCGCGGCTCGCCGGCGGAGATCAAGGCTGCCCGAGCCGCGGCCACACTTCTGCAGAGTGCAATTCGCGGGACGCTGCAACTCTACAGCGATAAATGTACGCGAGCCGGTCGCGAACCGGTTAATTGATATTGTCCCTTCTATTTCTGTATGTGGATGATGGCACTGTAATTATTTTAATTGAACCACTTCTTGTTAGGTGGACGCAATATGACGTCCTGGCGTTTAAAGCGTAGTTCCACCCAAAAGTGGAAATTCCACTTTAAGTGTAGGTGACCCCGTGACATGCCACAATTGGCATATCATTTTTTTTGGGGGGGGGGGGCCTGTTTCACAGGGTCCCAGCTCTCACTTCCTCTCCTGGCACCGCGGCACAGGAAGGAAGTTCACCTCTCCCCCCTCCCTCCCGGCAATCTTCTGGGACACGTCACAGGTCCCAGAAGATACACCGACCATTCACAGCGCACAGCACGGCTTGCGCATGCACAGTGCTCGCCCGGCCGTGCAGCCAGGGACGGACACCCACACTTGCTATGTCGGCGCCGCGGAGGGGAGGGGGAGAGGAGCGATGCAGCAGGCAGGACCGCGGGGCAGATGAGTAGCCAATTATTAAAAGTCAGCAGCTACACTTTTTGTAGCTGCTGACTTTTAAATGGGTGGAACTCCGCTTTAAGTAGTTAAATCGCATCAGATATCTTCTTTTTCTGCCGGCGATTCCCTGCTATGTAAAAACAATCATAGTGGCTTTATTGTTTTTACAGGCGGCGGGAGGGGACGTTTACCATAGAGCTGACGGAGGTCCAGATGGTCCCTGATCATCTCTATGACTCTCAGAGGCCAGGTGCGACATTATGACGTCACACCGGGCCCCAGCAGTTGTAAACACTGCCGTGGATCATTTTGTTTTTATCTCAGGCTTTCAAGGCTAGAGGAGAAATGTGGGGCCTTAGGCTGGATTCATACCTATGCATTTTTAGTGCTTTTTGCATATTTGCACTACAAGACATGTTCCATAGGAAACCATGTTAAATGGACTGCAGTGCAAATCTGCAAAAAGCACTAAAAATGCATAGGTGTGAATCCAGCTTTATAGACCCCAGATCTCGCTGTAAAGAGGACCTGTCAAGCCCTATTCCTATTACAAGGGATGTTTACATTCCTTGTAATAGGACTAAAAGTGATTAAAAAATGTAAAAAAAAAGGGAAAGTTTAAAAATAAAAGTAAAATAAATTAAAAAATTGAAAGTACCCCAGTACGCATGCGTACGTCGCAACCACATATGTAAACAGCGTTCAAAAAACACGTGTGAGGTATCACTGCAAACGTTAGAGTGAGAGTAATAGTTCTAGCACTAGACCTCCTTTGTAACTCTAAACAGTTAACCTGTAAAAAAATTTCAAAGTGTCGCCAATGGAGATTTTTAAGTACCGAAGTTTGGCGCCATTCCACAAGTGTGAGCAATTTTAAAGCATGACATGTTAGGTATCTATTTACTCGGCGTAACATCATCTTTCACATTATAGTAAACAAAATTGAGCTTACTTTAATGCTGTTTTTTTTTTAAATTCATTCCCAAAAAAACATGTTTGAAAAGTTGCTGCGCAAATACCGTGTGACATAAAAAGTTGCAACAACCGCCATTTTATTCCCTAGGGTCTCTGCTAGAAAAAAAAAAAAGCATACATAATGTTTGGGGGTTCTGATTAATTTTCTAGCAAAAAAGAAAAAATGATGATTTTTTTACACGTAGGAGAGAAGTGTCAGAATTAAGGCGGCATGGAAATGGTTAAATAAAAACACATCCAATTACTTTTTTCCTAATCAATATTCAGTTGTCACATGGCCCATCTCTCTCCCAGCCTGTCTGCAGGCAAACAAAAGCAGCAGATTTAAGAAGAAATTGTCTAGAGGTGTGAGAAAAAAAAAGGGGGGGGGGGGGGCTTCAC
>BLSH010475851.1:326708-374523 GCA_018402905.1 Glandirana rugosa
CTGACCGGCCTCGGTCCTCTGCAGTGAGGGCGAGTACGCGGGCAGAAAGGCCGTTCCAGACCGCGATACGTGGCCCGGAAACGGCTCTGTATGTGCCGCGTACGCGACACTACAGCGTCGACGAACGTCCCCCTTATAGAGGATTTGGCATGTCCAAAACCTCTATAAGTAAAATGGATGTTCATTCGGAATAATATCCGAATGGACATCCATTTTTAGGGAAACCTCCCATATGTTGGCGAAATTGGTGAAGGGCTGGTCGCGGCGTTTATCCGCCTCCGACCGAAACTCGCCGAGATGTCCCTGTATCGAACGTGGACGTCCGATATAGGGCCATAGTATAAAATCTCGACCGCCAGCCGATAGGTCCCCATTGCTGGTTAGACCGAGCCCTTGGCGAACCAGCGGATAGCCGACCGCCAGCTCTAAAATATGATACCGGGATATAGCCTGCAGGTGCAAGCTATGTCCCTGTAGAGCCGCTCAAAGCCAGCCTCCGCCTATTTGCGGCGCTGGTCGGGAAGTGGTTAAAGCGGTTGTATACCCTCCAAAGGGATTTTTACCTACAGGTAAGCCTATAATAAGGCTTACTTGTAGGTAAAATGAATATCTCCAAAACCTGTACGGTTTAGGAGATATTCCCCCTGCAAGCAGCTGCGACATCACAGCGCATGCGCCGTGTATGTCTCGGCAAAGGCCCGGTG
Organism: Glandirana rugosa; assembly: GCA_018402905.1. NCBI lineage: Eukaryota > Metazoa > Chordata > Amphibia > Anura > Ranidae > Glandirana > Glandirana rugosa. Next base: position 327,413 of record BLSH010475851.1, read on the forward strand.
CATAGCGCCAGACCTTGCCGGAAAGACGGGCGCATGAGCGGGAGTGACGTCTCCTGGCTCCGGCCAGTCTCAACGCAGGAGCCGCGTACCCGGAAGCAAGATCTGAGGGAAGATGTCCGCTCCCTCAGAGGGGACTGAGCAGCCCTGACGGATCTTCGTTCCAAGGTGAGTATTTCATAATCAGCTAGTATGCAGTGCATACTAGCTCATTATGCTATTGTCTTGCAGGTTTTTTATTTTTTACCTGTTGCCTGGGTATACAACTGCTTTAACACTGGTGACAACCCATAATTTGGGTAAACAAGACAAAGAGAGGGGAACCCAGAAAGCAATAAAAACCTGACAGGGGTTCTAATCCCTCTCTCCACTTTATACAAAAGGTAAAAAAATATTTTGCCTTTAAAAATTATACTTTAATGGACATCTCTGGCTAGCCGACGGGTTTACCACAGGCAGAAAAAATAAAAAGGATTGTTTCCCTCTGCAGTATAGATGCACGGTTCTGTGAGGATCGAAGAAATAAGGCTCTCCGCACCACCCATCTGCTGTCTCCTCTAAGGCTGCATTCACACAGGGGCGACCCGACTTCAGCGCGACTTCGCTAGGCGATTTAAGCGCGACTTTCAGCGCGACTTCCAGCGCGACTTAAAGGACCTCAGGCGACTTTACAACACGACTTTAGCCAGGCGACTTTGCCTTGACCAATCAGAGAAGAGAGGGAGGGGGCTGCCTAAAAATAAATTCTATTCTTTTTAACTGTGAAGTCGCTTCCATATAGATGGGGATCCGACTTGGAGGCGACTTCTATTGAATTCTATGGGCACAAGTCGGATAGAAGTCGCCTAGAAGTAGTACAAGAACCTTTTCAGAAGTCGCCTTGAAGTCGGAGCGACTTCAGTCGTGTATATTAAGACGGCTCCCATTCATTTCAATGGGATTTCAAATGTCAAGCGACTTGGGGCGACTTGAGGCAACTCAAGTCGGATCGCAAGTCGCCCCTGTGTGAATGGGCTCTAAATAATCTATCAGCTCTTTTGTTGGAATTTTTTTTTTTCTAAAGTGAAACTGCATTCAGAAAGCCATCACAACATGACCTCCGGCTCTGCTTACCTTGTTTATCTCCCTCAGCTTGTCTGTGGAAGCCCCAACAAGCACACAGATCTCCAGTAACCCCGAGGGCAGTTGCGAGTCTTCCATCTTTACAAACTCGTCTGAAAAGGTCCCGGTTGGCCAAGTGCAGATAAGAGCGAACCACCGATGGGTACTAGCGGAGTCTGCAAGTGCATGGAAGCCAAAAAGAGGAAGAGTGCCAAGGCATGGAAGCGGTCTTCAATAAAAATAAACAAATACAAAAACACAAAAAGCGGGACAATCTCACCGAAGGTGAAGTAGTGCGTTAAATTATATCCAGAGGTCAACGGCTCCGATTAAATAATCTTAAACTTATTGGCACCTAACCATCGAAAATATTTCCAAAGCTTCAAGTTTGTAGAATTAAGCATGTATCCAAGGCTAGGATGCAGTCATAGTGATGATACAAAGTCTTGTTTCATTCTATAAAACAACTCTAATGGATAACGTGGATACAAATGTATCAATTCAGCAAAAAAAATTACTTGTATGCAGTAGTAGATGCAAAGAGATACATGTGATTCAGTCTTAAAAATACTGCTTTACCAATTTTCCAGATATCCAAAATTCGGCCACATTGGTTAGACCTAAAATCTGAAAGCATCCAAAGTAGACGAAACCAATTTGGAAAGGTGTCGAAGTGCAACACTGACCAAGGAGCTTAAATTAGTAACAATATGTAACGCTAGAGTTTATCCAAGGCTGGACAAATCCCAGGAGCCAATGCTACTTAAAAATTAAAGCCGGTGTCCAACTCTTAAGGTTTCTCTCGTTGTGGTCAATGGAGCTGGATACACGACTGGTTCCTGAATTCCACATAAACTTGTCTAAAGGCAGTAGTCAACAGATGCTTGAGTCAGAGAGTGACCAGTGTCCCCTCTAACTTGGCTTTTTAAAGACAAATACATAGGAAGTAGTCCAAGGCTCTTCTAGACGTGTGTTCAGTTAGGAAACAGAAATGGTGAGGTCTCCAGGAACACCATGAGGGGAGTACCAGAATCCAGAACGATGGCTTGGGTCTGGGAGTGACCAGTAGTCCCTCTAACTTGGCTTTTTAAAGACTGGAAAAGACAAATGCATAGGAAGTAGTCCAAGGCTCTTCTAGACACGTGTTCAGTTAGGAAACAGAAATGGTGAGGTCTCCAGGAACACCATGAGGGGGGTACCAGAATCCAGAACGATGGCTTGGGTCTGGGAGTGACCAGTAGTCCCTCTAACTTGGCTTTTTTTTTTAAGACTTAAATAGGCAAATACATATGAAGAGCCCAAAGGCTCTTCTAGAAGTGTCTTCACTTAGAAAACAGAAATGGTGAGGTCTCCAGGAGCACCACAAGGAAGGTACCAGAATCCAAAACGATGGCTCAGGAAAGCAATACAAGTTAGGATCTCACCTTCAAGATGATCAACCACCACAAACAAAATTCCAAGAGGACAACTTCGTAACTGTCCAGAGCCAAGGTAGCCTTCAGCCTTAGATTTTGGTAGACACCCACCACGAGGAGGCAAATTTTCCAAGCAGTAGTTGAAACAATCACGTGCTGGAGGAGAAGAGTTTCACAGGGATTTCCAGTTTGACAGTTAAGAGTTTTGCAGCACTGCAGAATAGAAATTGAGGAACAGTAGTGTAGTGTGGAGCCTCAGCTAGCAAAATTGGTGCACTATTTTTGTGACAAGCTATATTCAGAATGGTAATGTAGGAGGAAAAACAAAAAGGAGTCAGGATCAGAAAGATGTAGATGGGATCAGGTGGGTTACTAGTGCAGGACAACTACTGAAAGGATCAGCAGAATAGAATCAGGACGGCCGTGTTGAAGACAAAGGCTAGCAGTATAAAAAGATTAGGCGGCTAGAAAAGAGGCACGGTGAAGGAGATGGCCAGGATCAAAGGCTAATCCAAATTCTGAGCTGGATGGATTGACAGGATCAAGGGAACTAATGCAGAGGCATGGCTGGGTGTAGACTTAGCATCAGAATTAGGACCTGGGGGACTGCTAGGTGGACATTCAGGCTGAGGGGTACAGCCCAGGATTACTGATTAGTGGGTATCCAGTGTAAAGTGTGCTGCAAAGTGGGTATCCTTGTTTACAAATGCAACTTGCAGCATCAAACATGCAACCCAGAAGTACAGCTTTAAAGGTATCCAGGAATAGGGGTAGAGCTCAGGAGTGCAGCTAACTGGGAATCAAGGCTCAGGAGTGCAGCTAACTGGGAATCAAGGCTCAGGAGTGCAGCTAGTTGATATCCAGGGTTGGGAGTGCAGCTAGGTATCCAAAATAAGGAGTGCAGTTTAGGAGTACAGCCAGGTGGGTATCCAGAATAAGGAGTGCAGTTTAGGAGTACAGCCAGGTGGGTATCCAGAATAAGGAGTGCAGTTTAGGAGTACAGCCAGGTGGGTATCCAGAATAAGGAGTGCAGTTTAGGAGTACAGCCAGGTGGGTATCCAGAATAAGGAGTGCAGGTGAGGAGTACAGCCAGGTAGATATCCAGTATCAGGAGTGCAGCTAGGCATCCAGGATAAGGGCTGCGGTTCAGGGAGTACTGCTATGCGGAGGGTAAGTCCAGCTTATAGGTACAACTCTCCAGGATAAGGAGTGCAGCCCCAGGAATGTAGCTGGGCTGGAATGCAGACTGTGGGGTGTAGCAGGGTAAGTCCCCAGGCTCAGGTTTGTAGTGCAAGAAAACAATCACCAGGATCACAAAAGCTGTGCAGGAAAACACATGAGATCAGCTGTGCAGTCCAATGGCCAGGACTAAGGAGGAAGGGCAAGCCAGCCAGGTTCAGAAGAACAGTCCAGCTGTGGCATCCGGGTTCTGGGGGGCAGACAGGATGAGGAAAGCGGGACAGGAGGGATGAGGAGAGGACAGGAGGGATGAGAGGGTTCAGGACAGGAGGGATGAGAGGGTTCAGGACAGGAGGGATGAGAGGGTTCAGGACAGGAGGGATGAGGAGAGGACGAGAGGGATCAGGACAGGAGAGGATGGTTCAGGAAAGGACAGGAGGGTTCAGGAAAGGAGGGTTCAGGAAAGGACAGGAGTGATCAGGAGGGTTCAGGAAAGGACAGGAGGGCTCAGGAAAGGACAGGAGGGATCAGGAAAGGACAGGAGGGATCAGGAAAGGACAGGAGGGATCAGGAGAGGAGAGGAGGGATCAGGAGAGGAGAGGAGGGATCAGGAGAGGAGGGATCAGGAAAGCACAGGAGGGATCAGGACAGGAGGGTTCGGGAAAGGACAGGAGGGACCGGGAAAGGACAGGAGGGACCGGGAAAGGACAGGAGGGACCTGGAAAGGACAGGAGGGTTCAGGACAGGAGGGTCCAGGAAAGGAAAGGAGGGTTCAGGACAGGAGGGTCCAGGAAAGGAGGGTTCAGGACAGGAAAGGAGGGTTCAGGACAGGAGGGTACAGGACAGGAGGGTACAGGACAGGACAGGAGGGATCAGGAAAGGACAAGAGGGTTCAGGAAAGCAGGTTCAGGAAAGAAGGACAAGAGGGGATCAGTGAGGCTGGACAGGGAAATGGTCCAACACAAGGCAGGCAGCAGCCAGGTACAGTCCGGGATCAGCAGGCCGCAGCGCAGTGCCCAGGCAGGGATCCTCCATGTACAGTCCGCCCTGCACCCATCTCAGCAGAGCCCGGCACCTTCAGCGCCTCTGCAGCACCGTCACCTCTCCCCCCCTGACTCCTGGGGGACGGACTCTATCCAAACCACGCCCAAAGCTACTTAGACCGGCCCAAAAACTCCGCCTACAGCTCGCTGTTCGCTCGCCAACTCCAAACAAACCCGCCAGGTAACTCCTCCCACAACAGAACGGAGACGGTAACTATAGCAACAAAAGTTTGGTAACCACGCCCAGAATCCGAAGGGCCTATGCTCCGTGTTGCCAAGCCTACCTGGCTTACACCCCCAGCCGCAAGCGAGCGTAGCCACGCCTTAGAGGGCGCGGTTTCGGGCTAACAAGGCCTAGAGACCCATATGCGAGGTGTGCGTGTAAATGAAACCACGCCCCTACTGCGAGGCGCTGGGCGGGAAATGCCCGGCTTCTAGTTACCTCACGGGGTGAGGGGGCGGGGTCACCTGATGATGTTGATGATGTGTGAGGGAATGGATGGCTGATAATAAAGTTTATTGAGGGTTTCAGTCAGTGTACAGCACAGGTCAATGTGTAAAATGCAGCATACAGGAGGAGGTTACAGTGCAGTATAATGGTGTGAAAGAGTCCTATTGATAGGAAGACCCCTTTCACACTTTAAGGCCCCCATACTCACGGGTGTATTAAATAAATACGCTGTAACGTGATTTCGTTGGCGTTAATGAGCGTCAGCGCTACATCGAGTTTTGATAAAAAAATACCTCTGCTATTTTTTAACCTGAAAATGCCGGATAACGGCGATACGGTGTTAACGAGCGTTTTGCCAGCTCAGCGTCAAAGACGCCATAACATTACAACCTTGGAACGCGCTTGCCGTGGGTTCTGCTTTCAGCTCCAAAATGCCAACGCCACCTACAGCTCAAAAACATCAGCGTTTTTATGGGGCCATTGAATAAAAAACGCGGCGGTAAAAAACGTCCAGAATGGCAAAGATGTTTTTATTACAAATGATGTGAGCAGCCTGCAGTTCCTCTTGAACAGGGCTGGTGCAAGGATTTTTGACACCCTAGGCGAAACCTCATTTTGCCGCCCCCCTTGGCTCCACCCCTGACTGCACCCCCTTTTCCCTGCCCAGCCTTATCAGTGCCAATGAATTGCAGCCTGATCAGCGCCAATCAAATGCAGCCTCACCAGCGCCCATCAAATACAGCTTCACCTGTGCCAATCAATACCTCCTCACCTGTGCCCATCAAATACAGCTTCTCCAGCGCCAATCAATACAGCCTCACCTGTGCCCATCAAATACAGCTTCACCTGTGCCCATCAAATACAGCTTCACCTGTGCCCATCAAATACAGCTTCACCTGTGCCCATCAAATACAGCCTCACAGGGGGTGGGGGTGGAGGGGGGATATTTGGCCGATCAGTCACTATTTCTATATACATTTGCAAATGGCATGGGATAATACAATCTCATTATCTCAGTCAGGCAGTGTCAGTTTTTACATGAATCAATGCAGAGCAGCCAGTGACAGATCAACAGTGGCCAGGCGCCCCTAGGCGGCAGTGCGCCCTAGGCGGCCGCCTACTCCACCTAGTGGTAGAGCCAGCCCTGCTCTTGAACCATTCAAAGCCCACAGCACCGGAATACAATTGCATGCGTTACCCAGGGTTGCAGCTCTTTTTACTTCAATGGGTGATGTTTTGCAGCAGTACTGCCCGGCAAATGCAACCTGTGCTATAAGTTTTGCCACCCTGCACCGTGACCATCGCAGTGTGTTTTAACGTGCCTGGTGGTCATGGAAATTAGCCGCTTGGTGGTCAGAGGGTGATCAAACCAGGGATTAACCACTTTTTTTTACCACTACCCCATCAGCTGTGTAAACCAGGTCACGGTGATCGGAGGTGGGAGCTGGTATCTGTCAAAACTGGGTACCAAAAAAGTGTCCATGAAACACCTTTGGGGTGAAGTTCCGCTCTAACCACCTCAATACGGGGCACTTTCACCCGCTTCCTGCCCAGGCCAATTTTCAGCTTTCCGCGCTGTCACACTTTGAATGGCAATTGCGCAGCCATACAACACTGTACCCAGGGGAAATTTTTATCATTTGTTTTGGACAGATAGAGCTTTCTTTTGGAAGTATTTAACCGCTTGCCGACTGCTGGTCGTCAATTGACGGCGACAGGGTGGCGCTGTAAGGTAAAATGCCGTCATATGACGGCGGCTGCGAGATCGCGCCCACTGTGTCCAGGGAGGGCCAGGGAGCGGGTGCGGCGGATTCGATCTCCGCCGCCCACCCGCGATGCCCCCCCGGAGTGAAAGAACGGAGGTCCGTGTATGTAAACACGGACCTCCGTTCTGTGAAGGGGGAAGGGCTGTGATCACAGCCTTCCACTACATGGAGGCTGTGATCACTTCCCTTCCCCAGCTAGGGCAGCCCACACACAGTTAGAACACGCACAGGGAACACAGTTAACCCTTAGAGCGCCCCCTGCAGGTTAACCCCTTCACTGCCAATGGCATTTACACAGTAATCAGTGCATTTTTATAGTGTCAAAGTGTCAAAATGTTCCGACATGTCCGCTGAAATATCGCAGTACCGCTAAAAATCACAGATCGTTGCCATTACTAGTAAAAAATAAAAAAAAAATAAAAACCCCAGAAATGAATTCTCATCATCCGTAAACGCGGCCACTTTTGCGCAAACCAATCAATAAATGCCGATTGCGATTTTTTTTATCACAAATATGAGGAAGAATATAAATCTTCCTCCTTCCGGGGCTGAAGTGGTTAAAGCAGAGTTCCACCCAGGTAAAAGTCAGCAGCTGCTGACTTTTAACAATCGGACACCCACCTGTCCCAGACTGCAGCATTGCGGTCGTCCGGTGGCTCGCTCTTCTCCCTCTCCCCTCTGTGACGCCAGCATCACAAGTGTGGGCGCCCAGCTTTGACTTCAAAGCCGGGCGCGCACTGCGCATGAGCGAGTCACACTGCGCTTTGTGAATGGCCGGCGTATCTTCTGGGACCTGTGACGTGTCCCAGAAGATCGGCAAGAGGGAGGGGGGATGGTGAACTATCTTCCTGTTCTGAGGCACCAGGACAGGAAGTGCAGCTGGGACCCCGTCAAAACAGGGTCCCAGTTGCCCCCTCAAAAAAATGGCATGTCGGGGGGGTCACCTCCCCTTAAAGCGGAAGTTCCACTTTTGGGTGGAACTCTGCTTTAATCACCACTGAGTTTTTATTTTTTTACTAAACAAATGAAAAAAGACCGAAAATTAAAAAAAAAAGAAGTTTTTCTTTGTTTCTGTTTTAAAATTTTATAAATAAGTAGAATTTCTCCTTCCCTGTTGTGCACTGATGAGGCTGAGCTGATGGGCACTGATAGACTGCACCGTGGAGGTGGCATTGATGGGCACTGATGAGGCAGCCCTGATGGGCACTCATGAGCACTGATGAGCACTGATATGCAGCACTGATGGGCACTGATAGGCGGAGCTGACATGCAGCACTGATGGGCATTGATAGGCGGAGCTGACATGCAGCACTGATGGGCACTGATAGACGGAGCTGACATGCAGCACTGATGGGCACTGATAGGTGGAGCTGACATGCAGCACTGATGGGCCCTGATAGGCGGGGCTGTCATGCAGCACTGATGGGAACTGATAGGCGAAGCTGACATGCAGCACTGATGGGCACTGATAGGCGGAGCTGATATGCAGCACTGATGGGCCCTGATAGGCGGGGCTGTCATGCAGCACTGATGGGAACTGATAGGCGAAGCTGACATGCAGCACTGATGGGCACAGATAGGCGGCACTGATGGGCACTTATAGGTAACGATGATGGGCACTGATAGGTGGCACTGATGAGGAGGCACTGACAGGCATCACTGGTGGGCACTGGCAAGCATCGCTGATGGGTCTGCACTGATAATCATTGCACTGATTATCAGCAGGGATCCCACTGTAATGAAAGCCACTTATCGGCTCTTCTCTACTCATGCACTGTCAGCGTGAGTAGAGGAATGCTAATAACTACCACTTCCTATTTACACTGTGATCATCTGTGATTGGACACAGCTGGTCACATGGTAAAGAGCCTACACCATAGGCTCTTTACCATGATCAGAGATGCAGTGTGTCCGAGCAATAAACCGCACCACTGATCGCTGCACTGTGTGCCCAGAGGGCATGCACAAGCAGCTTGTTCTGAAGGACGTCATATGCATATTGCAATAACACGCATCCATTGTGTTGCATATTGAAATGGATTAAAGCAATTAATTGGCTGCCAATGCACCAGAACAGACCAAACAACAGACATGCAGAATTTCTCCTGCACATGGGGCCATCTAGCTGCAGTGCATGCATCCCAAAGGTTTGGTGCACCCGGGAGGGACAGGTGCAGGGTCCAGTCCCGCTGCCTGCAGGCTGTCACTGTCTATGAGACAGCATGTGATGTCATGAATCCTTCCTCTTTTATTGCGGCAGTCAGGGCCGTCGTTAACACAGGGCAAAGGGGGCAGCTGCCCCAGTCCCAGTCATTATGGGGACTGAAGCAACTGCCTCTTGAGCCCACAAATAGTTAATTAGTGGATAATGGAGGGCCCAAGAAAATGTTTGCCCAGGGTCCAATCAATATTAAAGACGGCAGTGAGTAGTACTTTCTTCAGAGTCCTTCCAAGAGTACATGACAGCCTCTGCGTACAGGAGATGGCTTGGATGACGCCGATTGTCATTCAACCCAGCAGATAACCAGCGCTGGACATGGAGAGCTGTAAGTCTTCAAGGGACCAGGAATGAGGTGAGTTTTATATCACAACATTGTCAAGCCACATTGATGTTGGTTATGATGCACATCACCATTCAATGCAAGGTGCAATAATGCACTTTAAAGCTTCAAGCACTTTAAAGCATGTTGTCATGCATTTTTATGTGTTTTCATTGATTTTAATAGAAATTGATTGGGGGATAAAACACATTTCCTAAAGGAAAAAAAAAATTCTCAAAGGTCTGTTTATAACATACGTGATTGTGACCAAGGACAAGGTCATCCAACACCCAATGCAAAGCTTCCAAAGTGCAACCCCCTCCCCCTTTCCTCAAATCAAGCTCCCATGTCCAAACGTGCAGTCTAGGTTGGTGCTGAGCGCAAAAAATTACTCTTTTTTCACTTAATACTGAAAGCGTATGTTTTTAAAGCTGATCTTCAGGCATGCAGATAATTACACAGGTGAATTAGATATAAGGGAACTGCGTACCTACCAAAGTATTTGTATTTCTGCCCATCCAGTTCAGAGATTTATACAGCTCCGACACACAGCACAGCTCTGTCTGGCAGGGCAGGAGACCTGATTTTTTTCTGCTCCAGTTAAAGCGGAGTTCCCCCCAAATTTTTTTTTTACATTGTTCAAGTCCTTTGCCTATATAGACTTACCTTTGAAGGGAAAAAAAATGTTATACACTCCTTAAGTCGATTGTTGCTAGGTGGACTCTGTAATCTGCCCCTATTAGGTCCTAGGCTCTTCTCATCACTTCCTGCTTCCCCTGGCCTCCTGGGAGATGTGACTCATCATTTCCCAGGAGTCAGTGGGCTTCCCTGTAATGTAAAATCATGTTATTTCCAGACAGGAAATTACGCGATTTAAGGTAGACCGAGATCGAGGGGTGCACGATGATTACCCACCATGCACTTCTTTCAGGAAGAGATGCCAGGAGACCCAGGATGGGCTTCAGATGCCCTCACCTAAAATGGAAAGCAGTGAGAGAAACAAAATTGTGAGTAAAATATACATGTAATTACTAGGCGGTTTGAAAGTAAGGGAATAAAAGGTTACATCTATTTAGTATTAAAAGAGTGAATGCCAAAAAAAAAAAAAAAATTCTGGGTGGTACTCCGCTTTAAATTGCACTTACAGGTCTAAATCCTTACCCAGCCTGTGATTGGACAGGAGCAGATTGATAAGCTTATTTATCTGTCACTCCGCTCGCTCTCCTCCTATCAGCATGTTCCTAGCACTGCAGCACAACTGGCTGGCTCCTGGTGTTGCCTCTCCCTCTCCAAGTTCAAGCTCTGCTGTACATTGCACTCCATAGGATGATACCAAGTTTCATTCTTACACTGCTTGCATTTAACCACTTCGCCTCTCAGATCCGTTCACCCCCTATGGACCAGAGTCATTTTTACATTTCTGCTATGGACCTGTTTATTCAGCAATAACTTTGTTTTTCCTGAAGATAACAAGGTAATACATATTGTTTTTTTTAAATACAAGCAAGGCTTTCTTTTCGTGATATTGTCTTGCAACAATAAAAAAAAAAAATTTGCAATCCTTAGACAATAAACCGCAACAAAAGTAAACAAACGCACTTTTTCTTTTTTTTTTCAGCAATGTTAATTTAAAAAAAATAACAAACATGTTTATACTTATCTGTGCAATGGAACTGCACAGAGCGACGCAAACCTCCTCTTCCCGGGTCCACCGCTGGCGCTCCTGGTCTCTCTTCTCTTTCCAGTGCCCCCATAGCAAGCCGCTTCCCATGGGGGCAATTTTGCGTGCTCGCTCCCAAGCCTGGCTGTTGCATCCATTGACACAGAGGGACTCAGATCCACCCCCCCCGGCTCCCTTGTCACTGGCTTTGTTTGACAGCACTGCTCCCGGTGCCCCAGCAGAATATGTAATGGAAGTGACGTTCCATCACCGCCATCTTAGTACACCCCGCACTTGGCCGCAGTAAGCTTGCAGTCAGAGGGCGGCAGCTTTTTACACCCAGCCAAGTCTTGCATTTCACACTTTTGCCAGTAACTGAGCTTATATAATGACATACAGGATTTTGAAATACGTGACGCTGTTTTGATGCTGGATTTTAAAAGCAGCAGCAAGCCTGCTGATCTCACAGGTTTGCTAATCTGACAGAACATCGCTGCTTTTAAAATTCGACATCTAAAGAGTATGACGGATTTCAAAATACTGTATATCACTAGTATACTGTATATTACTATATAAGCTCAGTTTAGTGGGAAAAATAAGTGTGAAATGCAAGACTTTGGTGGGTACAAAAAGATGTCCTCTGCCGCCTTCTGAATGTAAGCTTGTGTGGGGTGTACCAAGATGGCGGTGACAGAACATCACTTGCACTACATATTCTGATGGGTAGCAGTATTGTGATAGAACACCGGATGTGAGGGGAGAGACCTGCAGATGTTATACTTGTTATACTTGCCTGCTCTGTGTAATCGTTTTGCACAGAGTGGCTGTGATCCTCCTCTTCTCGAGTCCCTAGCAGTGATTTTGGCTTCTCCTCTTATTCTTGAGACTACCATAGCCAGCCGGCTATGGGAAGAGCGTAGAATATATAAAATATATAAAAATTCACTCTTAAAACACCTTTTAACTGCTGCAAAGGCATGCATCCTGGTGTTGTGGAAAAGTTGCACCCCGCCAACCAGACCCCACTGGCTAGCCAGGATAACTGAAATCCAACAAATGGAGAACTTTACTATGGTTCTGAAAGAACAAGACAGGAAATATTGGGAAACTTTTACTTTATTTGCAAAGAACAGACCCCTCTCAATAGTAATCTCTCCATTACTTTAGATTTACAGAGTTCCATCTGCACATCAGCACTAGGGATGGGCAAACAGTTCGGCCTGAGCATAAGTTCGGGCCAAACTTGCCCTGCTCAGTTGTTCGGCGAACATCCGAACAAACGGGGCATTCAACCGTTTGTTTGGCCCCCCGAACCAAGCAAAATGCAATGTGGTGCTGAACAATGCATTGCAAGCTCTGATTGGCTGAAGCAGTGAAATCTTCACCCAATCAGGGCACAGAGCACTGTCAGAGCCATGATTGGACACTGTCATCATGACTTTATATATGTAGATGTAGAGTAGGGACAGCTCAGATAGTTTCAGTGTAGTGAGACCATGTCACTGATCTTTACATTAGTGTATAGCTAGAGTAGGGACAGTTCAGATAGTCAGTGTAGTGACAGTTGAACACCGTATATTTGATTGAGTTACTGCAAGTTTAACGCCATTTACTTCTGTGTGCGTTACAGCCAGTTTAACGCCATTTACTTCTGTGTGCGTTACTGCCAGTTTAATGCCATTTACTTCTGTGTGTGTTACTGCCAGTTTAATGCCATTTACTTCTGTGTGCGTTACTGCCAGTTTAACACCATTTACTTCTGTGTGCATTACTGCCAGTTTAACAACATATAGTTCTGTGTGCGTTACTGCCAGTTTAACGCCATTTACTTCTGTGTGCGTTATTGCCAGTTTAACGCCATTTACTTCTGTGTGCGTTACTGCCATGTACTTCTGTGTAAAGCCATTACTGTCTGTGTAGTGTCTGTGTAGCATGAGTGCACCAAACACCACTTTACATTGATTAAAGTGCATCTACATACAGATTTCCACTTCTTCTTTACATTTGCTAATAAGCACCACCCCTTCCCTCCCAATAATGTCTGGGAGGACAACAAGGAGAGGCATACATTCCCTTGGCACTGTAAGGGGGCCAGCAACAAATGTGTCTACAGGCAAAGATGGACGATAAACCTGCCTCCTTGTCTACATCTATTCCTGCCATAGCCCGAATATCAGCCATGGAGGAGTCAGCTGAGTTATTTGACCACAGCATCAGCCACTTGCACCTTGATGATACCCAGCCACTACTGGATTCAGATGTTGGTTCTGAGGTTGAGGATGACAGGAACATGAGCCTAGAGAGAGGGGAGAACACTGGTAGACAAATTGGCATTCATGTTCCCCCAGCCACAGCTTATTGCCAAGTTGTCGCCAGAGGTAATGATGATGGAGGAGATGGAAATGATGATGATGATGAGGTCACTGATGCGACTTGGGTGCCAGATAGAGCAAAGGAGGAAAATGAAAGTGAGACGGCACAACCCCAAGGAGGCCTAAATCAAGAAAGAGTAGAGAGCAGCCACCCTATTCCATCACATTCTGCAGCTGTTATCTCCCGGCCCACTTCCCAAAGCTCAGCTGTCTGGGCCTTTTTCAGCACATCTGAAGCAGATTTTTACAGCAAGGTCAATTCTTGCTTTCATCAAGAGTACCTCTACAGGGTTATGGTGGGAAGGCGCCGCCAGCACCGAAAGCCCAATTTTTTCACACCAGTTACTTCTATCCAAAGTCAAAGTGACACCAGAATTTATCCAAAAAATCTGTAATCTCGTTCCCAGTGCTCTACATTGTGGCCTCGTCATACACACTGGCTCCCCAGCTGTTGCTGAGCAAAATAAAGACAGCTTGCAGAGAAAATGTCATTTTTTTGGGCTTTATAAATACAATTATTGCTGCAGCAAATTCTAGACATGGTACAGATCTGCCACTTTACAGGTAGACTAAGGGGACCCCCAGGCACTATATTGGAAGGATTTTTTCATTTTTATGCTTTCACTTTAAAAATCAAAAAATCACTGCTCCTTTAAAAACTTTTTTTCATTGATACATGTCCCCCAGGGCAGGACCCGGACCCTTATAACTATTGTTTGCCCAATTACTTGCATATAAGCCTTCAAAATGGGCACTTTTTATTTTTGAAGTTCGGGTCCCATTGACTTTAATGGGGTTCGTTATCCAGGCCCGAACTTTCGGGGTGTTTGAAACTTCTGGTGCGAACCAAAGAGGGGTCCGTTCGGCCCATCCCTAATCAGCACATCAGGGGTGAACAGGAACCTCCCTATTTATTTCCCCCCCCCCCTTTTTTTCAGTTTTATTATGTTAACAAGGTCACAAATGTGAGAAATCGTGTTGCTTGTTGATGAACACCACATAAGTCCAATAAGATATTTAGTATGTTAATTGTACTGAGGCATAGAATTATACAGAGGGGCAATGTGGACCCCATGAAAAGTTTGCATTGTAATGGGCATGAGCTGTCTTTTGTTCTCTGGAATGGTAATGCGATTTCTATTAAAATAAAGATATATATATACAGTATCTCACAAAAGTGAGTACACCCCTCACATTTTTGTAAATATTTTATTCTAACTTTTCATGTGACAACACTGAAGAAATGACACTTTGCTACAATGTAAAGTAGTGAGTGTACAGCTTGTATAACAGTGTAAATTTGCTGTCCCCTCAAAATAACTCAACACACAGCCATTAATGTCTAAACCGCTGGCAAAAAAGTGAGTACACCCCTAAGTGAAAATGTCCAAATTGGGCCCAATTAGCCATTTTCCCTCCCCGGTGTCATGTGACTCATTAGTGTTGCAAGGTCTCAGGTGTGAATGGGGAGCAGGTTGTTAGATTGGGCATTATCGCTCTCACTCTATCATACTGGTCACTGGAAGTTCAACATGGCAAAGAACTCTCAGAGGATCTGAAAAAAACATTGCTCTACATAAAAATGGCCTAGGCTATAAGAAGATTGCAGAGCCCATGAAACTGAGCTGCAGCACGGTAGCCGAGACCATACAGCGGTTTAACAGGACAGGTTCCTCTCAGAACAGTCCTCACAATGGTCGACCAAAGCAGTTGACAGCATGTGCTCAGCGTCATATCCAGAGGTTGTCTTTGGGAAATAGACGTATGAGTGCTGCCAGCATTGCTGCAGAGGTTGAAGGGGTGGAAGGTCAGCCTGTCAGTGCTCAGACCATACACCGTACACTGCATCAAATTGGTCTGCATGGCTGCCGTCCCAGAAGGAAGCCTCTTCTAAAGATGATGCACAAGAAAGTCCGCAAACAGTTTGCTGAAGACAGGCAGACTAAGGACATGGATTACTGGAACCATGTCCTGTGGTCTGATGAGACCAACATAAATTTATTTGATTCAGATGGTGTCAAGGTCAGGTGGCGGCAACCAGGTGAGGAGTACAAAGACAAGTGTGTCTTGCCTACAGTCAAGCATGGTGGTGGGAATGCCATTGTCTGGGGCTGCATGAGTGCTGCCAGCACTGGGGAGCTACAGTTCATTGAGGGAACCATGAATGGCAACATGTACTGTGATATACTGAAGCAGAGCATGATCCCCTCCCTTTGGAGACTGAGCAGCAGGGCAGTTTTCCAACATTACGACCCCAAACACACCTAAAAGATGACCACTGCCTTGCTAAAGAAGCTGAGGGTAAAGGTGATGGACTGGCCAAGCATGTCTCCAGACCTAAACCCCATTGAGCATCTGTGGGGCATCCTCAAATGGAAGGTGGAGGAGCACAATGTCTCTAACATCCACTCTGTGATGTCATCATGGAGGAGTGGAAGAGGACTCCAGTGGCAACCTGTGAAGCTCTGTTGAACTCCATGCCCAAGAGGATTAAGGCAGTGCTGGAAAAAGATGGTGGGCACGCAAAATATTGACATTTTGGGGCCAATTTGGACATTTTCACTTAGGGATGTACTCACTTTTGTTGCCAGCGGTTTAGACATTAATAGCTGTGTGTTGAGTTATTTTGAGGGACAGCAAATTTACACTGTTAGTCCCCTTTCACACAAGCAGAGTGTTTTGATGGGCTCCGCTGCTCAGTGGGGATCCATCCGTTGATCCCCGCTGAGCAGGCGGATGACAGGACAGTCTCTGCACTCCGTGCAGAAACTGACCTTTCACAGCCCCATTCTCCTCTATGGGGGATCGGATGAACACGGACCGTCTGTCTATCCCATCCGCCAGACGAATGGAAAATAGGGTTTCCACCCGTCTGGTTTTGGCAGATCGGAGCGGATTGGATGTCAGCGGACATGTCACCGCTGACGTCCGTTGCTCCATAGAGGACAATGGAGCATCCGTTCTGGTCTGCCTGAAAAAACTGACAGGTGGACCCGAACAATCCGCACGTGTGAAAGGACCCTTATACAAGCTGTACACTTACTACTTTACATTGTAGCAAAGTGTTGTCGCATGAAAAGATAGAATAAAATACTTACAAAACCGTTTGTGAGACACTGTATATATACACTATATAAATAAACAGCTAAAGGGTAGCAAAATATGCCAAAAATGAAAGAGGAAAGCACAAAACAGAGAGAGAGGAGGAGGGCAGAGAAGCTAAGAAATAATGTAAACCGTTCCTCTTCATACCAGGGCCAGCCGTCCAAATCCATCGGATTTAGAAGGCCTTATGAGGTTTCCAGTAGGTTCTGATATTCTGGGGTATATAGGAATTTATTCCAGTTGAACCATTTTAGTCTGAATTTTTCACGGGTACCTTTGTCAGTGTCAGTTCATAAATATCAATAACCTTAGATGACCATTTTGTAATGGAAGGTGGTTGTCTTTGTTTCCAACAGACTGGTGTGCAATTCCATGCTACATTAGCTAACAGTGGCAATATTGAACGCCAATGGGATGTACTAGGAAAGATACGATGGTCCAGTAGAAAGAAGGCAGAATCAATTGGGAAGGCATGATCTGTGAATTTCTGAGTAATGTGGTGAATCTCTGACCAGAAAGGGTGCAGTTTATCCAGGGCCAGCTCTACCACTAGGCGGAGTAGGCGACCGCCTAGGGCGCACTGCTGCCTAGGGGCGCCTGGCCACTGTTGATCTGTCACTGTCTGCTCTGCATTGATTCATGTAAAAACTGACACTGTCTGACAGAGATAATGAAATTGTATTGTCACATGCCATTTGCAAATGTGTATAGAAATGGTGACTGATCTGCCAAATACCCCCCTCCGCCCCCACCCCCCCGTGAGGCTGTATTTGATGGGCACAGGTGAAGCTGTATTTGATGGGCACAGGTGAAGCTGTATTTGATGGGCACAAGTGAGGCTGTATTGATTGGCACTGGTGAGGCTGCATTTGATTGCGCTGATCAGACTGCAATTCATTGCCGCTGATCAGGCTGGGCAGGGAAAAGGGGGTGGATCCAAGGGGGGGGGGGGGTGAAAAATTAGGTTTTCGTCTAGGGTGTCAAAAATCCTTGCACCAGCCCTGGGTTTATCACAGGACCAAACAACGTGTAGTAGGTTCCCCACTTCCTCCCACTGGAGTTCAGCTTTGAGGCCTCTTGCACATGGGTTGTCTAGCTGCTGTGTGAACATCCCAGCACTTTGGTGCACCTAGGAGGGACAGGTGTAGCGTTCAGCCTCTCTGCCTGCAGACAGTCTGGGGTTGATTTACTAAAGCTGAAGAGTGCAAAAACTGGTGCAGCTTTGCATGCTAGCCAATCAGCTTCTAACCTCAGCTTGTTCAATCAAGCTTTGACAATAAAACCTTGAAGCTGATTGGTTCCTGTGTGGAGCTGCACCAAATTTTGCACTTTCAAGCTTAAGGCCTCATACACACGGACGTTTCCTAAAAAATAAACAAAACGTCGGGCCCGACGTCAAGGAAAAAAAATCTGCGTTTTTCGGCGTTATGCATCGGCGTTAGTGAGCATCGGCGTCAATAGGAGTTTTTTAAAAAAAATCATCCCTCTGCTATTTTTCAACCTAAAAACGTTGGCGTCAAAAAACGCCAGTTAACGCCGGTACGGCGTTAGTGAGCGTTTTGCGGCGTCGGCGTCAAAAAACGCCAAAACTTTACAGCCTCAGAACGCGCTGGCCGTGGGTTCTAGTTTCAACTTACTGACGCCGATGTCATCTACAGCTCAAAAACGTCGGCATTTTTATGGGGCCATTGACTAACATGGAGAGCTGCAAAAAAACGACAGAAAACGCCGCCGTCAAAAAACGTCCGTGTGTATGAGGCCTTAGTAAATCAACCCCTCTATGTCTATTGCAGGATGCGGCTGGACTGGGCAGAAAACTGTACCAAATGGCCTGTGTATTCGTGACCCCGTGTGCAAGAATCAATAAATGTCGAACCTACTCCTAATCTTTGTGTATTAACAGCTCTGACTCTATCCTGCACTCTCTAACTCACATCTTCAATCTCTCCCTCTCTTCTGGTATCTTCCCCAAGGCTCTAAAACATGCATTGGTCACCCCCATACTCAAAAAGCCATCCCTGGACCCTACCGATCTTAACAATCTACGCCCTATCTCCTTGCTCCCCTTTTCTTCCAAACTCCTAGAACGCCTGGTCTACAACCAACTGAGTGACCACCTTGTTAAGAATAACCTACTGGACCCCCTTCAAATCTGGATTTCGCCCTCAACATTCCACAGAAACTGCCCTTCTTAAACTCACAAATGACCTACTAACTGCAAAAACCAATGGACACTTCTCTATACTCCTACTCCTGGATCTTTCGGCTGCCTTTGATACTGTCGACCACCCCCTCCTCAAAAAAAACTTTACTCCCTCGGTCTTCGTGACTGTGCTCTTCAGTGGCTCTCGTCCTACCTATCCCATCGCACTTTCAGCGTAACCTACAATTCTACCACCTCCTCTTCCCTTCTCTGTTGGGGTCCCCCAAGGTTCTGTTCTTGGACCCCTCTTATTTTCAATATACACCTCTTCCATGGGTCGGCTGATAGCCTCCCACGGCTTTCAATATAATTTCTACGCTGACGATACCCAAATCTACCTCTCCACCCCCCAACTCACCCCATCAGTCTCCTCACGTATCACTAGCTTATTAACAGACATATCTGCCTGGATGTCCCACCACTTTCTTAAACTCAACTTGTCCAAAACTGAACTCATAATATTTCCTCCCCCACGTTCCGGTTCCCCCAACTTCTCTGTCAAGAGCAATGGCACAACCATCCACCCATCACCACATGTTAGGGTGCTTGGTGTTATCCTGGACTCTGAACTCTCCTTTTGGCCCCACATCCAATCACTTTCTAAGGTTTGCCGCCTCAACCTCCGCAACATCTCTAAAATACGTCCCTTCCTAACCAATGAAACCGCAAAGCTCCTGATTCACTCCCTGGTCATCTCTCGTCTGGACTACTGCAACTCCCTCCTCACTGGTCTACCTTTAAATAGACTCTACCCTCTCCAGTCCATCATGAATGCCGCTGCCAGACTCATCCACCTTACAAACCGTTCAACATCTGCCACCCCCCTCTGCCAATCCCTCCATTGGCTGCCACTCGCCCAACAAATTAAATTCAAAATACTAACAATCAGCTACAAAGCCATCCACAACTCTGCTCCCAGCTACATCACCAACCTTGTCTCAAAATACCAACCTAACCATCCTCTTCGCTCCTCCCAAGACCTCCTGCTCTCCAGCTCCCTCATCACCTCCTCTCATACTCGCCTCCAAGACTTCTCCCGAGCCTCTCCCATCCTCTGGAACTCCCTACCCCAATCGGTCAGAATGTCCCCAAATCTATCCACCTTCAAGCGATCCCTGAAAACTTTTCTCTTCAGGGAAGCCTATCCTGCCACCACCTAATAACTACACTCCTTTTTTCTCAATCAGCTCATCCCCCGCAGTTTACTGCCCTTTTGTATCATTTAACCCTCCCTCCTAGATTGTAAGCTCTACCGAGCAGGGCCCTCTGATTCCTCCTGTATTGAATTGTATTGTATTGTACTGTCTGCCCTAATATTGTAAAGCGCTGCGCAAACTGTTGGCGCTATATAAATCCTGTATAATAATAATAATATAATAATAATGTATAATGTAATTTTTATTCTAGAAAGGATATTCTGAATGAATAAGTTCCAGAAACCTGTGGTTGGTTACCTGTAATAAGCAGTTAGCTGACACATAAAATGAGACAGGATAGGTCAACGATGTGATTTACAGTGTCTCAGAAGAGCACCAATGGGTGTGCTTCATGGTTGTCACATTTACATTTCCCATATGTGTTTACCAAAAATCTGATGAGTCATATAGAAATATCTAATGCTAATTAGGGCAAAACTAAAAGGTTCCATATTTGCTCTTTGGGCAGCAACTATTGACTATTATTATTATGATTATTATTATTTCATCTGGATTGATCAATAAAGTATAACTAAAGCCCATACTTTTTTTTCTTTTTTTTCTTTTTTTTTTTCCTTTTTGGATAGAGAACTGGAATGGTTAAACTTCTTTGGTTTTTCTATATGTCCTTTGTGTCCCAGCAGAAAGACTTTAACCAAGACTCTAAATCAGCATTTCTCAACCATCTTGCCACAGAGGA
Organism: Glandirana rugosa; assembly: GCA_018402905.1. Lineage (NCBI taxonomy): Eukaryota > Metazoa > Chordata > Amphibia > Anura > Ranidae > Glandirana > Glandirana rugosa. Next base: position 348,141 of record BLSH010475851.1, read on the forward strand.
ACCCTTGAAATAATTTTCAGTTCTCAGGGAACCCCTACTAAGATTAGTCCATTGGTGGTCTTTGGGAAAATGCCCCTTACAGTGGTGATAAGTGGGAAGAATGTTCCCCCTAACAACAGTGGTGTTTGATCCAGAATTATCCTGGCACTATCAGATGGAAGGTCAATTAGCGACAGCTCAAGAAACCCTTAACAACCTCTTGAGGAACCCTAGGGTGCCAAGGATCCCTGGTTGAAAACGGCTGCTCTAAACCAACTCCAACACTCTGCCCTTGGACACAAGAAATTTGCAGATTGACTGTTATAGAGCTCTGCTTCTCTGACCCAGGGATAAAATTTGGCTTGCCACCAAAACAATTGGCCACAAAGTTTGTTTCATAAAATTTCCCACGTTATATCGGACATTATGTTATCACTGCAAAGATCAACTGAGTCAGCTGCAAACTTCAGCTCAAGTCACCAAATTCTTTCCATGTTTCATTGACCAAACTTCCTGAATAGGTTCTCACATCCCTATCTCTAGCTACTCCCTCAGCCAATCCTTCTTAAGAATGCAAGGTTCAGTGTATCCTGGATTCCAAGATTTCTCATGGAAAACTTCAGTACCCAATTGACTGGAAGAGATTTGGTCTTGAAGAAAGATCCTTGGTCCCTGCATCTGATGTGTTGGACCCTTACCTGGTACAAATATTCCATCTTTACTTTCCATTGAAACCAAGACTTTGATGGGTGGTGTAGCACTCCCCTCTCCATTTAAAGGCTGTCTCTTCTTCCTGGCCCGAGACTGTTTTCCTGCTTGGCGCCATCTTTAAATGGTGAAGCGACTTTTTTGCATTATGTTGCTATTCTCAAGCCAAGCTCCCTGTTGTTTTTCCTTGACCCATGTGATTCCAAAGCACCCTGAGTGTCACCCCATGACCCCTGCAACTTCTGATGCACCCTGTAAAACCTCTGTAACCACATAAGCCCTGAAACTCCAGAGCACCCTGGGCATGCTTTAACCTTCCTAACCCCTGCAACTCCAGAGCACCCTGGGCATTCTGTGTCACCTCATGACCCCTGCAACTCCAGAGCACCCTGGGCATTCTGTGTCACCTCATGACCCCTGCAACTCCAGAGCACCATGGGCATCCTTTTGTCCTCCCATAACCCCTGCAACTCCAGAGCACCCTGGGCATCCTTTGTCACCCCATAACCCCTGCAATTCCAGAGAACCCTGGGCCATAGGTATGCGCAGCCTATTGCATTAGGGTTTGCACCCCAAATGTTTTAAAATATGGACGGTGTTAGAAGGGAAGTGAATGGTCTCAGTAGAGCAGTGGACTTGTCAGTAGGGCAGAGGTTGGTGTCAGTAGGGCAGAGGTTGGTGTCAGTAGGGCAGTGGACGTGTCAGTAGGGCAGTGGATGTGTCAGTAGGGCAGAGGTTGGTGTCAGTAGGGCAGTGGACAGTGTCAGTAGTTTTTTATCTTTATTATTTTATTTATTTATTTTTTTTTCAATTTTTTAGGAGCCCCTTTGGGGGCTTTGGTGAAATATCAGCAGAGGAAATATGTGCCACACAGGGTTATTAGGGTGTGCCCAGGCACACCCCTGCGCACGCCTATACCCTGGGCATACTTTGTCACTCCATAACCCCTGCCACTCCAGAGCACGATGGGCGTCCTGTTACCCAGTGACCCTCCATGACACCCGTGTCTCCATGTACCCCTTGGTATGCTCCTGTAATTTCCTGTGGCTATGGACCCCTGTACAGGACAAGTAGGTGGCTTATCCCCTTGCTTCTAAATTTGTTGTTGGACATCTTTCTATAAAAAATCTTCTTATATTTCTCCATAGTGTTAGGTGTTTTGGGATGCTTTCATCTTCTGTTGATCATTACTTCAACTTAGGTCTCTGCAGAACACATCTGCTCTAATCAACTCCTATTACATAAATCTGCCCATGACTATTATGATTTTATTCATGCAAGATCATCATATTCTATAAAAGTTTATAGTATTGTATACAGTAATCTACATTAAAGGAAAAAAGTCATGAGAGTAATATGTAAACTGTCATCGCTGAACTTTTTTCACCCCCATACTTTAATTTGTTATTCACTATGACAGATATTCAATACCAACACAGAACATAACAGGAAACAAAGGTGCAGGATCCTGATAACCGTTTCATCCTCATATGAAGCAATTGCCAAAAGGGAGTGCCTGCAGTATGGAGAGTTTAAGATAGATGTTAGCCCTAACTGCACTACTTAGATTGATAAAGCACTGTGGATCATAAATAAAATACTTGCTGTCACTGTTTTTCATACTTTGCTGCATCTCAGTGTTGGTGATATCCTGCAGCCTCCTTCCAGCCCGTAACAGGAAGTGCCTGAACAAAGACACGCATGGCAGAATCTCCAAGGATTATTTTAATGAAAGATCCTTATTTACAATACATATATATGTATTGAAAATAACTTTTGAAATCATATTAAAGTGGAATTTCACCCTCCTTTTCAACTTTCTCTTATTTAATTTCTGCCTCCCTCCTCTCACAGAAATGGATATCTTTATTTAATCATTTATATTTTGAATTATATTTTTCCAGAGACCTTTCCCTGTTTTACTTGATTGCTTTCGTGAATATATACTGTATGGAACATACTACTCATGCACAAGGCAACCCAGTGGTGTTCTCTAGGGATCTACAGCTTTGCTGCGGCACACCCAGCCCCGTGCCGCCATGTTCTTCTGATGTTATCAGGGGTGCTACCTGTCTCTTTCAGGTTGTGTCAATGATGCTCACGTGCTGCATCATCAGGCGGGAGGCTGCAAGAACCATGAAGAGACAGGCAGCAGCCATAATGATGAAGAGTGGCACATGCGCCATAGAGTACCCCGTAGCCTCCTGGGATGCATATGTCAAGGATTCCAGGAGGCTGCAGGATACCCTACAACACAAGCACCACTCTACAGCCGTGGCTAAAAGTTTTGAGAATGACACAAATATTAATTTTCACAAAGTCTGCTGTCTCAGTTTTTATGATGGCAATTTGCATATACTACAGAATGTTATGAAGAGTTATCAGGTGAATTGCAATTAATTGCAAAGTTACCCTTTGCCATGAAAATGAACTTAATCCCATAAAAAAAAATATTTCCACTGCATTTGTGAAGAAGGCTTCAGGGGGCTCAAGAAAGTCCAGCAAGTGCCAGGACGTCTCCTACAGTTGATTCAGCTGCGGGATCGGGGCACCACCAGTGCAGTGCTTGATCAGGAATGGCAGCAGGCAGGTGTGAGGGCATCTGCACAGTGAGGAGAGGACTTTTGGAGGATGGCCTGTTGTCAAGAAGGGCAGCAAAGAAGTCACTTCTCTCCAGGAAAAACATCAGAGACAGATTGATATTCTGCAAAAGGTACAGCAATTGGACTGTTGAGGACTGGGGGTAAAGTCATTTTCTCTTATAAATCCCCTTTCCGATTGTTTGGGGCATCCGGAAAAAAACTTGTCCGGAGAAGAAAAGGTGAGCGCCACCATCAGTTCTGTCTTATACATTCTGAGACCATTCATGTGTGGGGTTGCTTCTCAGCCAAGGGAGTCGGCTTACTCACAATTTTGCCTAAGAACACAGCCATGAATAAAGAATGGTACAAAACCATCCTCCGAGAGCAACTTCTCCCAACCATCCAAGAACAGTTTTGGCGATGAACAATGCCTTTTCCAGCATGAAGGAGCACCTTGCCACAAGGCAAAAGTGATAACTAAGTGGCTTGAAGAACAAAACATTTAAATTTTGGGTCTATGGCCAAGAAACACCCCAGACCTTAATCCAATGGAGACTTTGTGGTCAAACCTCGAAGAGGCAGATGAACAACCCCCCCCCCCCCCCCCCCACGAATTCTAACAAACTACAAGCATTGATTATGGAAGAATGGGCGGCCATCAGTCTGGATGTGGCCCAGAAGTTGACTGACAGCGTGCCAGGGGGAATTGCAGAGATCTTGAAAAAGAAGGGTCAACACTGCAAATATTCACTCTTTGCATAAACTTCATGTAATTGTTAATAAAAGCCCCTGACACTTATGAAATGCTTGTAATTATATTTAAGTATACCATAGTAACATCTGACAAAAATATTTAATAACACTGAAGCAGGAGACTTTGTAAAAATTGTGTCATTCCCAAAACTTTTGGCCATGGCTGTACATCACCGGGGTACTAGCTGTCTCCTCATGGTTCTTGCAGCTGAAATATCAGTTGAAAACAGTATCTGCTTGATCTAAGGATCTATGGTTGAAGTTTAGTCAGTTTTCGTCTGCTGGGCTTATTCCTTAGAGCAGTTTTAATCCCTCAAAATGGATTTTCCGCAGCAGATGGTTACCGTTAACACACCTGACTCATGGCTATGTCAACCAAAACCATGACACATAAGCAGCCACATCATAAACATTCCAAGGACACGTAATTCATTAACCTCTTCAGGCATGCAAATTATAATGACTGTTCAGATGGCAGCTGGAGAAAAAGAAGGACTGCAGGGGGAGAATCATCCCATTGTCCTGCTAGAAGAATGAATTGGAGATCATTCTGCTGGGTATCTGATGGGAATCAATCATGTGTAAATCAGATTGTTTCCAGGTAACAGCATTCCTACACAGAAGCACTGAGATACCAAGAGTCCATTCCTGACCAATACTACCTGACCAACACAACCTGAACTTCTGGTTTTTGCTCTCACTGCTCTGAGGGTCACAAGAATGTTTTGTGTTGTCACTGCGGATAAATCATCATTACACTGTGACCAAGTGTTTATAACTCCTCAAGGGCCCATGTCACGCGTTACTGTGCATTGTGTAATGGCGGTCTGTTCAAAAGAATGGGCTGGCATCACAGCACAATGGGCAAAATACAGGCATATGGCATTTTTTTTGCAATGCAGCGCACCACCAACCCAAGTTGATGTGTTACCATGTGTTGTGATGTTCTGCAACGCATGTGCATTGGAGGACTGTTGGATTAAGGCATTAGGGTGCCATTAAATATGGCACTGCAATCTCTAGCTTACACTATGTGCTTTAAAGTGTGTTGTGATGTTATGCACAAAGGATAAATGTAAATGGGCCCTCAGGCTGGATTCACACTGGTCCATATGCATGCAGCATGGGTAGTAATGCACACAAGAATGGGCCCATACACTTCCCCTTTCACACTATAAGCCAATGCATAGCTGTGAACCAGTACCATAGGACAGAATGGGGTTTCCTAAAATTAATTTTCATATTCAATATGCATAAATTTGGTTGCATCAAAAACAACAGCATACACAGGCCCATTATTATAATTATTATTATTTACAATTACATTTTTTACCTTTTTTTAAAAAAATTAACAACATACATATACATTACCTTCAGAACTTAGAGATTACAAAACTTGTAGGCAGGTGCAGTCTACTTTCTTCACTGTAGGTGGCACTCATCTGCTGCCAAGTGCAGGTGGGGGAGGAAGACGAGAGGAACTTAGTTCCTCTATGGTTTCCTTGGTCACAAGGAGGCAGCTATGTGATTAGATGCTGGCACCCCACGTGACTCTGGCAGCCATCTTGGGTTAAGCAAAGTCTATTTAAGATTTTAGCTCTTGGGTTTGGCATGCATTTTACGAGTGGCTAGAGTACGGACAGGTAACCCGTCTGTCAGGGACAGTGCTTAGCATCAGGGAAAGGTTCAGGAGGAGTAGGGAAAGTACAAGGACACACCATCCTTCTGGAAGCCTTCCCGTTTGGGTGCAGACCGGCCAGGCCGCATTCCGCTCCTGGAGACAGATGCTGTTGACACCTTTGGTCCACCACTCTACTGCCACTTTCCTTGCAACTTGCAAGTGCTCCCAGATAGGTTGCATTTCTTGCCAGGCCTGTTCGTATTTGCTGGACTTCTGTTATAATATATTATTGTTTTTGCACCAGGACTTTGTGTGTTTTCTGTACCTCATCACGCTAATTGCCTCTTTGGGGTTCATTTATTAAAACTGGAGCGTGCAAAATCCGGTGCAGTTCTGCATGGTAGCCAATCACCTTCTAACTTCAGCTTGTTCAATTAATCTTTGACAAAAAAAACCCTGGAAGCTAATTGGATTCTATGCTGAGTGCACCAGATTTTGCACTCTCTAGTGTTAGTTAATCAACCCCTTTGTGTCCACCATAAATATGGGGTGGGTGATGGATATGCTATTGGTGACAAGGAATTTAGGGTCTGGCAACTAGGGATCATTAGTAGGGGCCACTTGCGAAGTGGCTTCACTTGGGGTCTTAACCCTTGTGTCTGTGCCTGTTCCTAAAGTTGTGACAAGTGTAGGGGTTGTAAACAAAGTGAGGACTCTGTGGTTGCTTGAGATGGCCTACTGATTGTTTCCCTGTGTCCACTGTAGTTATGGGATGGATGGTGGATTTGCTATGGATGGCAAGTTTTTTGGGTTCAAGATCTGGTGACTTTGGGTCATTAGTAGGGGCCAGGCTCTGTGCTTGCCTTGTGGCTTGACTTGGGGTTGTAGCCTCTGTGTATGTGCCGGTTTCTGAAGACATTGTGGCTTGTCTAAGGGCTGGACATCCCCTGTAGGCTTAACTTGGTTCAGGAGGAGAGCCCTTTGTGCTAAGTTCAGTCTCTGACTTCTTAGTACTGAAACTGAAAGTGTTGCCTCCATTAGGAGTGAATCATGCTCCAAAGAAGAGACGGTATGGGCAAAACAACTAGCTCCGTTTAAAGCGCATGCATTTTCAGACATGCAGGTGTAGCCCTATGGAAAATTGTCTTGATAAGAACTACTCGTATAAAACTGTTGAACTGTATGCAGTACTAAAATAGAATTGTCCGAAATTCAGGGACAAGGTTAAACTATGGACCAAACTGTGGCTATCTGTGGCAGGTCCGACCAATTTGGTCAAAATGATTTTAATGCCCCAATTACTATGTCATCCGCGTAACTCCCCAGTGGTCGTCCTGCTGAAAATCTTTCGTATGGTTAATTCTATTTTTCAGTCCTTACTGTGGAAGGGAGGTAGTGCTAGAATTAAGCTGGAACAACTGCAAAAGCCCAAGGACAGGGGAGGGTTAGCTCTCCCGAACCCCTGGCTAAATTATGTAGTATCTCCACTTCAACACATGGTGGGTGCCCTGGTGAGGCAGTCCATATCTGGGACTGGAAATCAGGATTCAACGCTGTCCGTCCTACTGCACTTTAGTAAAGCCCATTCCCTTGCTGAGGGTCTAGAGGTGCAGCTTCTTTCCAAACCTAACAAACAGTTTCCAACGTATAGGCTTTTACAAAAAAATATGAGAGAAACACAAACATCTGCAAAAGGTAACGGGACATGGGACAACCATTCCTACCCAAGCTGCAACATGGCGTTCTTTAGAGGCCTCGGAGCTGTCCCCTGCCCTGATATTTAGTCTTATGCAGCAGTCCCAATCAACAAAAGGTTTCATCTCTAACTGTTATGCTATGCTCCTGGGGGTGTACCTGGAGAGCTATCCTAGTTCAGCGTGTGAGAGGTGGGAGAGAGACCCAGGTGATATTTCAGGTGACCAGTGGGAGGAGGCCCTGGAGACTATGTGGTTATCTTCTGGCTGAGGCTATCTTAACTCTACATTCTATTGAGAGTCCTCCACACCCCTCTCAGGTTGCAAGCCATGGGCCTACACCCTGATCCCGTATGTGTTAGATATAATATAGATGCAAGGGACTTAATACATTTGTTATGGAGATGTCTGAAGATTCATTGCTATTGGAACTCTGTTGGTAATACGGTGAATACCGCCTTTCAGGTTTCTATTCCCGTGGATCCCAAAAACTGTGTTCTTGGCATACTAGATGTTAGAATCCCTGATAAGTATGCTAAAGAAGCAGCCTCCAGAACCCTATTTCAGGCCTGCAGGCTCATTTTATTACACTGGGTCTCTCAGACTCCCCCCTCATTACAGATGGGCTCAATGCTGCGGTTAGAAAAGCTGATCTATCAGCATAGAGGTAGCTCCTCCAAATTTGAGAAAGTGTGGGGTGTCTGGTTGGCTGTTCCAGGATTGGCCCCAGCATATTTAGTAATGGACAGGCTATTGTTGTGAAATACTGTAAAAGCCTTTGGCTATGTCTATCATAGAAATGTGTGTACTCTTGCTCTTCTATCGTTTCATGCATTTGTATTTAATTTGTTATGGTGTTCCTGGTGTCTAGATTGCATGTGGGTGTCAGCCCTGCCCATAATGGAGACACTACACTTTAATGATATTTGAGTTTTAGTACTGTCAAACTGTAATGTGTTTTTTTTTTTTTTCAAGTGAACATTATGTACCTATCTTGTATGACTTTGTGACATCTCAATAAATCTTTACTCATCTAGCACTCTCTAGCGTAGTGTGTAGGAAAATATAACTGACTCATGCTGTACATTTGTGAGTATTAAAGAAGTACAGTCAAAGCTCTTTTGGCTGTACTTCGCCCGTGGATCACAGGAGTGCAGTTCGTTCTGCACTCCTATGACCCGTTATCAAGTCTGCTGTCTGCTGATGTCATATAGACAGCCCAGGCTCGGGCAAGATAACAACAATGAAGTTGGGATCCTCCCACATACCTGGACCGGCACCCGAGCTAGCCGCTGAGAGCTCCCGCCCCCTCCACAGTCCAGTGCTCCAGTGAGTGCGGGGGGCAGAGCAGAGAGTCGGTCACTGACAGTCAGCAGTTCTCTGCTCAGGGAGCTGTGAGAACTGAGCGATCTGCGATGTTAGATCGCTCGGGTCTCAGTCTTAGAGGCGCCCGGGGACCGATGCTGCATCCAGCTAGGTAACTATAATTCTGGAAAAAAAATGTAACCCCATACTTCTCTTTGAATTGGGTCAGGGTTATTAGAGATCAGGACTGGATGACTCATCCTGGCAGCTCTCTGGTGCCTTCCCCTGGTATCCGGAAGGTTGGAAAACCTTCTAGAACTAGAGGGCACAGGTTAGGAGGAGCTGCAATGAATATTTATGAAGCCTAGGCCAATTCCCAGAAGTGGGCTGGAAGGGGATTGAGACAACTCCATAAATAGACATGGGCCATTCCAGCAGGGGAGTTGGGTGAAAGATGGAGAAGCAGTGCTGAGGAGAGGCTGTCGGTGGCCCTTCAGGGTCCCCTTACCAGGGAGGGGGGTTTACATGGGGCTGGGTGCTCGGGAAAGCTGGTCTGGAAGGATCCTGACACAGGAGGCGGTAGAAGGATTCATGCCGGAGAGGCAGCAGGAAGGAGCAAGGAGAGACAGTGAGTAGATCAGCACAGTACAGGGATAGACAAGTGGAGAGACTGCCATCTGAAGCAGGTCTCTCTTGAAGACCACGTAGTGCCAAGTCTTCATCTAACCTTACCCTGGGAGGTCTCCATGTGTATGTGCCAGGCGCAGGACTGGGGCAGAGTCAGTCAGGAGGACTGGGAGGAAGAACAGCCAGGTGCGGCTAGTGGCAGCCAGGTGGGCTAGCATTCTGCAAGCAAGGGGAACTGGTATTAGTGGCCACAGCAAGGCAGAAGGAAGTGTGTTTGCTTTTCACTCACATTGCTCTACTTGGTCAAACGACTGAGAGTTCCTGCCTGTAATGGGCTTTTGCTGAACGAGATAAAACTGTTAGTTCCGCCAGGAGTGAACAGCAGCTGCTGTGCATTGGAAACCAATTTTGTGCAGGTGGAAGGAAGAAGAGGACTTTTTCTAAATAGGAAGTTGTCCCTGGTTTCAGTCTTTTTGGATATTTTCAAGTTGGACACCTCATAATTCTCTACCCCATCCAAGTTATCAACCCCTAACAAAACAGCAAAAACAAGCCAAGGACTGGTTTCTGTGTTGGAGTGCATGAAGGAAATGCTATGTGACTGGCTGTACAGTAGTGGAGACCCGGAACACTAGCGACTCCTACGGGGGTAGAGCTACACCTGATTTAAAAATAAAAAAAATAAAAATAGAATTGTCTTAACCACTGAAAGTCCGCCCGCCACAGATATACTGCACCAGGGAGGATCTATTGCATAAAACGACGCACCCGTGGATATGATGTCCGCCGGCCACCCGCGATCGCTCCACCGAGAGGAAGATCGGGGATATGCCCATGTAAACAAAGCAGATCTTCGTTCTGACAGAGGAGGACACTGAGAGATCATCTGTTCCTAGTGATCAGGAACAGCGATTTCTCTGTTCTCCCAGTCAGTCCATCTCCCACAGTTAGAATACACCTCCCTAGGACACACTTAACCCTTTGATCGCCTCTGATGTTAACCCCTTCCCTGCCAGTGTCATTTATATGGTGATCAGTGTATATTTTTAGCACTGATCACTGTAATAATGTCACTGATCCCAAAAAAGTGTCAACAAAAGTGTCCGATCTGTGCACCGCAATGTTGCAACCCCCCTAAAGATCACTGATCGGCACCATTACTAGTAAAAAATAAAAATAAAATAAAATAAAAATGCCAAAAAATATAACTGTCTTAACCAGTCAATGACCGCCCGCCACAGATATACTGCAGCAGGGTGGCTCTATTGCAAAACGATGCACCGATATGTGGTTTTGTGTAATAGACACCAGCGGCGCACACGTGTGCCTATGGGTCTAGCAGCCATGATGTCCGCTGGCCATTCGTGATCACTCCACAGAGAGGCAGAACAGGGATCTGCCTATGTAAACAAAGCAGATCGCCGTTCTGACAGGGGAGGACACTGAGAGATCATCTGTTCCTAGTGATCAGGAACAGTGATCTCTCTGTTCGATTTGTCCGCCACAATGTCGCAGCCCCGCTATAAATGGCTGATCGCCGCCCTTACTAGTTAATAAAAAAATAAAAATGCCATAAATCTATCCCCTATTTTGTAGAGGCGATAACTTTTGTGCAAACCAATCAATATACGCTTATTGCGATTTTGTTTAATAAAAATATGTAGCAGAATACATATTGGCCTAAATTTATGAAGACATTTTTTTTTTTATGGATATGTTTTATAGCAAAAAAATATTGTTTTTTTTTTTTCAAAATTGCCAACCTTTTTTTGTTTATAGCGCAAAAAATAAAAACCGCAGTGGTGATCAAATACCACCAAAAGAAAGCTCTGTTTGTGGGAAAAAGAGGACATCAATTTTATTTGTGTACAGCGTCATAAGACCGTGCAACTGTCAGTTAAAGCAACTCAGTGCCGAATCGCAAAAAATGGCCTGGTCATTAAAGGGCGTCAATTTTATTTTATTTTATTAGGCTGACAGGTGTAGTGACAGTGGCATCACTACTTCTGTCAGCTCAGAGCTGGAAGCTGCAAGGAAACATAGAAAAGTGACGGCAGAAAAAGACTGAGTAGTCCATCGAGTCTGCCCCTTTTTATTTTATTTATTTTTTTTATTTTATTTTTTTTTTTTACATTAACCTTGTTGTCTGACTATGGATTTATGTTTATCCCAAGCATGTTTGAAGCCATTTACTGTTAACTGTCTCACAACCTCTGTTGGTAGTTTATTCCAATCATCAACCACCCTTTCAGTAAAATATTACTTTCTAAGATTAGTTTTGAACTTCCCTCCAGTTAGTTTGAGGTCTCCGTGTTCTTGATTTTGGTTTCATATTGAAAAGACTGCCCTCCTGAACCTTTTTCACCCCCTTGAGATATTTAAAAGGTTTCAATCATGTCTCCCCTCTCCCTTCTTTCCTCCAGACTGTACATATTAAGTTCCTGAAGTCGCTCTTGATATGTTTTATCCCCCAGACCTTTCACCATTTTTGTTACCCGTCTCTGAACTCGTTCTATTTTATCAATATCTTTTTGTAAGTGAGGTCTCCAGAACTGGACACAGTATTCTAAGTGAGGTCTCACTAAGGAGAGGAGGGGAGAGCCCGGAGGAGGTGCAGGCTGTGCTCTCGCTCCCAATCCTCCCCATAAGCTTTCACTTAATGAAGAGTGTGGGGGGGGGGGGTGCAATTTGGCATCTTCGCCCTGGGCACTGGAGGATTTTGTCAAGGCATTGATGACAGCTTTTTTTGGATATGTATTATAATAAGAAATATATATATATTTTTTCAAAATTGTTGGTCTTTTTTTGTTTATAGCGCAAAAAATAAACGCAGAGGTGATCAAATACCACCAAAAGAAAGCTCTATTTGTGGGGAAAAAAGGGTGTAAATTTTACTGTACAACGTCGCACGACTGCGCAATTGTCCGTTAAAGCAACGCAGTTGCGTATCGCAAAAAATGGCCTGGTCATTAAGGGGCTAAAACCTTCAGGGGCTGAAGTGGTTAATAAGAACCACGCATGTACAGCTGCAAGCTTTGGAACATATACAACATGAACTATGAACTATTTCTGTAAATTAATAAGTCATGATTGGTAACAACTGCTTAGTAATTGACTAAAAATGAGAAACTGGCTGCCTTGTATATAGCGGGGGTCTGTGACGAATCACGACTAATGGTGACTATTTAGCTAATCCAAATTCCTTTCTGACCACACTGTGCCGTCACCGGCTCTGGAAGGTTTTTATGGCCTCTCTTGTTAGGTTTTATTTGTACAGGCTTTTCCAGCTTCTCTTGTGTTTAACCAGTGTGAAATATTTTAATGTTGCTATAGGGAACTGTAGACACAGCTGAGTAAAGTCATTTGCAATTAGCTGCAGAATGCGGCATGCCGCGTCTATGTGTACAGTCCTGCTCTATGCTAAATGTTCACGTTTCCATGCAATGGCTTCTTCAACATCCATAAACAAGAAAACAGCCTTGGTAATAAATGTGATATACACTATATTGCCAAAAGTATTGGGACGATAATTAAAAAAAAGAATATCCTGCGCTTATCCCCTTCTAAATACAAATAAATACGGTGAAAAACAAAAAAAAAAAATTAAATAAATAAACAAGAAAGCTGCAACTCAGTGAGTCCGAATACACGGCTCATAAAAAGTAAAACAAAATTAAACTAGTGCGCTTCTCTAAGGCCTCATACACACGGACGTTTCTTAAAAAATAAACAAATAGTCGGGCCCGACGTCAAGGAAAATAAATCTGCATTTTTCGGCGTTATGCATCGGCGTTAGTGAGCGTCGGCGTCAATAGGCGGTTTTTTAAAAAAATCATCCCTCTGCTATTTTTCAACCTAAAAACGTTGGCGTCAAAAAACGCCGGTTAACGCCGGTACAATATTGGCGTTTGTTGGCGTTAGTTGGCATTTTGTGGCGTCGGCGTCAAAAAATGCTAAAACGTTACAGCCTCAGAACGCGCTGGCCATGGGTTCTAGTTTCAGCTCACTAACGCCGACGCCATCTACAGCTCAAAAAAGTCGGCATTTTTATGGGGCCATTGACTAACATGGGGAGCTGCAAAAAATGCCAGAAAACACCCACGTCAAAAAACGTCTGTGTGTATGAGGCCTAATTATCACACGTGAAACAATGTAAGAAAACCACAGTGACAACTTAGACATTGCTCAGAAAAAAAAATACATATAAATATAAATGATCAAAAAAGGACTATAGCGTGAACATGGTCTATTTTATGATTTTATTTCAGGTACTTGTATAGCGCTGCCAATTTACACAGCGCTTTACATATACATTGTACATTCACATCAGTCCCTGCCCTCAAGGAGCTCACATTCATACAGATACTAGGGCCAATTTAGACCGGATCTAATTTACCTACCAGAATGTCTTTGGAATGTCGGAGGAAACCGGAGGATCCGGAGGAAACCCACGCAGGCACAGGGAGAACATGCAAACTCCAGGCAGCTAGTGTCGTGGTTGGGATTGGAATCAGCGACCCTTTTGCTGCCAGGGGAAAGTGCTATCCAGTACACCACTGTGCCGTCCTTTGAATATTAAAAAAAAAAACAGTTCATCATTTAAAGAGGAAGTAAACCGCAGGGTTATTTTTAGGTTTTTTTTCTGAACTGCAAAGTAAAAGCATAATGTGCGAGTATGCATCGCATGCTAGCACATTATGTGAAACCAGGGGAGGGCTGGGCCAGGGGGCAGGGTGGCAATTACCCCCCAGGCCACCCTAACTTACATTCAAAATGGCCGACGGCCACTGCCCACTCACACTTTTTTCTTCTTGTGGAGGAAGGAAGCAGGGCCAGGGGCGCAGCCACCAACTAACTGAAGGCAAAGGGGGGGCACCCAGGGCCGGGCCCTAGCATGGATCTCGCAGGGCCCATTGGGCTGCCTCGGGGGAGGGGGCACTGCCTAATTACACAGACTGGGGATCTCCCGCTTACAAAGTCCTACCTCCTGGACCAGCTTCTATGATAGACAGCACACTGGTGATGTCTATCATAGGAGCCGGTCTAGGAGGCGGCCACACCAGGTAAGTGGGAGATCCCCTCTCTGTGTAATCCAGCGGCTCTCCTCTCTCTGCATTGCAGGTTGCATTTGATAGGCACTGGTGAGGCTGCATTGATGGGCACTGATCAGACTGCACTGATCAGGCTTTGCTGATGGGCACTGGCAATGCTGCATTGATGGGCAATGATCGGGCTGCATTGATGGGCACTGATCAGGCTGCAGTGGTCAGCACTAGCACTGATCAGGCTGTGCTGATGGGCACTGGCAAGCCTGCATTGATGGGCACTGATCAGGTTGCATTTGATAGGTGATGTTGCATTGATGGGCACTGATCAGAGAGCATTGATGGACACTGGTGAGGCTGCATTGATGGGCACTGATGAGGCTAAGCTGATAGGCACTGATGAGGCTGCATTGATGGGCACTGGTGAGTTTGCATTGATGGGCAATGATCAGGCTGCATTGATGGACACTGATGAGGCTGCATTGATGGGAACTGATGAGGCTGCACTGATGGGCACTGGTGAGGCTGCATTGATGGGCACTGGTGAGGCTGCATTGGTGGGCACAGATGAGCTGCATTGATGCATTATTTTTGTTAAACCCCCTTTGTTGCTATTAACATTAAATTATGTTACCACATTGTATCATATTTGTCTTGCTTCACATCAATATCCGTTCTAAAAAAAGGTGGGCATGGAAGGTGAGCTGATTCGGTGGTTCAATGGGCCACTTGAGTGGACTTGCCCCCCAGGCCTAAGGCTGCCAGCCCTCCTCTGTGTAAAACGTACCTGAAAATGAAGCCCTTCACTGAGGCATTTTCACCGCTGCATCAACCTTCACCCGTTTTGTTTCTGGGTCCGCGGACTCTGGCTGTCTGAGTGGCCGGAGCTGCGTGGCCTCACTGCCAATCACTGCACAGGGCTCTGAAGGAACAGCGCGGCGCTCTCCTTCAGAGCGCATGCACCGATGACATCATCAGCTGCATATACAGTAAATATCTCCTAAACGGTGCACGTTTAAAGTGGTTGTCAGGGGAATAAAAAAAATGAAAAAAAAAAACACCTGCAGGACAAAGGCATAATGAGCTAGTATACATCACATACTAGCTCATTATGAAATACTTACCTTAGATCGATGCTGTTGCAGCAATCCCCGAGCACCGCTGTGACTAGCGTCATGTTGAGTGTGTCTTCTTCCGGGATCGCGGGCTCCGACCAATCACAGCGCGGACTCCAGCGCTGTGATTGCCCAGAGCCGCGCTGATGTCACTCCCGCGCATGTGCACGGGAGCCGTCATTTACGGCACACTTAGTGAAGAAACGGCCCAGTCAGGCTGTTTCTTCACTGCGCATGCGCCGATGACATTGGCACATGCAAATACAGCAGGGGTTCTCAACTCCGGTCTTCGGGACCCACTAACAGGCCAGGTTTGCAGGATAACTGAAATGCATCACAGGTGATATAATTTGCTGCTCAGTGATTGCAGTATTCTAGTCTGCATCTCCCCAAGGTAATACTTGAAATCTGGCCTGTTGGCGGGTCCTGAGGACAGGAGTTGAGAACCACTGAAATACAGGGAATGTCTCCTGAACCTTGCAGGTTTGGGAGATATGCAAGGAACCTACAGGTAAGCCTTTTTATGGGCTTACCTGTAGATTAAAGTGGTTATCAAGAGTTGACAACCACTCTAAAGTGGTGCACATGGGGAAAAAAATAAATAAAAGCCAGCAGCTGCAAATACTGTAGCTGCTGACTTTTAATATAAGGACACTTACCTGTCCAGGGAGCCCGTAATGTCGGCATCCCAGCCGATTTCCGCATCGGCTGTCGGGTGCCTCTGCCACCATTCGTCATAAAGGAAACCGGCAGCAAAGCCTTTCCGCAAAATGCCCTGTGCTTTCTAACTGACCCGGCGGCCGAGGAAGGAGGAGGGGGCCAAACTTCCAAAGACGGCGCAGTCTCCCGGAAGTGGGGAAGGGTAACTGTCAAAGACAGGTAGCGCTCCCCCCTGAAAGGTGCCAAATGTGGCACCGGGGGGGAGCAGATAAACGGAGGTTTTTGGTGGAACTCCGCTTTAAGAGATATTTACAGTCCCTATAAGTAAGACTTATTATAGGCTTACCTATAGGTACAATTAATCTATGGGAATTTACAACCACTTTAAAACTCCCCAAATTACAATCAAGGCAAAAACGCACCGGATCCTAAAATGGATATTGACGGTGCTCAGATCAAAACCTCCACCACACTTGCTTCTTACCAGGTTTTAAGATCTTCAGTCATAGAGATCTAAAGCCTCGTACACACAGGGCGATGATCGTACGACCTGTGGTATACGATCGTCGTCCCGTGTGTATGAGGCTTAACACGCTGAAGATGTGACTCAACAGTGCAGCTGCAAACAGGCCGACCAAAGTATGGTAATCCGAGGATTTCTGGCCCACAAATAAACCAATTGGCAGTCACTCCCCACATATATTGAGAGAGGAAGACTTTATAGTGTGATATGTTTAAAAATGAGCATTTATTAAAAGCTTAATATACACTTACACTTACGAAGTTAAAAGCCAACGAGAGTAATACAATATCGAGGCACAGCAGCGGTCAGCTCCAGCCCGCTCATGCGGGATGACGTCACAGAAATGACTCAGCTTCCCTTTTTCCAAATAGGAACAAGAATCATGGGACTGGACAAAGAATTTCCAATCTGGAAAACCTACATCCATTGGTAGGTATTCTGGACAGATCATTGCACCATCCCATGGATACAAGAGGGCTGTATATACATCCCAAAGCAAAATACACTATATTACCAAAAGTATTGGGACTCCTGCCTTTACACGCACATGAAATTTAATGGCATCCCAGTCTTAGTCTGTAGGGTTCAATATTGAGTTGGTCCTCCCTTTGCAGCCATAACAGCTTCAACTCTTCTGAGAAGGCTGTCCACAAGGTTTAGGAGTGTCTATGGCAAGGATATGCAATTAGGAGACCTCCAGCTGTTGCAAAACTACAAGTCCCATCATGCCTCTGCCTTTGGGTGTCATGCTTGTGGCTGTCAGACTCTTGCTAAGGCTCAAGGGACTTGTAGTTCTGCAACAGCTGGAGGTCCTCTAATTGCATATACTTGGTCTATGGCAGTGGTTCTCAACTCCGGTCCTCGAGACCCACCAACAGGCCAGATTTTAAGTATTACCTTGGGGAGATGCGGACTAGAATACTGCAATCACTGAGAAGCAAATTATATCACCTGTGATGTATTTCAGTTATTCTGAAAACCTGGCCTGTTGGGGGGTCCCGAGGACCGGAGTTGAGAACCACTGGTCTATGGGAATGTTTGACCATTCTTCCAGAAGTGCATTTGTGAAGTCAGGCACTGATGATGAAGGCCTGGCTTGCAGTCTCCTCTCTAAAGCCTCGTACGCATGGTGCGACGGTCGTATAAAAACGGTCATACAACCGATCATCCGACCGTTAGTACGCACAATTAGAACAGCCGACGTGCAGCAATAGTTGGATAAGCTGACTAGAAAACTTTGGTTGTACAACAAGCGGTCGTACGAATGTTGTACCATGTGTACAGAGAAGTTGGTCCAACAAGTTGTACGTGCAAAACACGCATGCTCTGAAGTCAGGAAACGCCTGGTAGTGTCCGTTTGTGGAAACCTACTTTCCTAATTCACAAATCACATTCACCTGAACTTCCTCTATATACGCATGTAACACGTCACCACGTTAGGCTTGGTCATACGATCGCTTAGTGCACATCAGTATGCGAGACACAACAGCCGACATACGATTTTGGATGTCCGGTCGTATGACCGTTGCATCGTGTGTTCGAGGCTTTATTCATCCCAAAGGTGTTCTATTGGGTTGAGGTCAGGACTCTGTGCAGGCCAGTCAAGTTCCTCCACCCAAAACTCACTCATCCATGCCTTTATGGACCTTTCTTTGTGCACTGGTGCGCAGTCATGTTGGAACAGGAAGGGGGGGGTCATCCCCAAACTGTTCCCACAAAGCTGGGAGCATGAAATTTGCTAAAATGTCTTGGTATGCTGATGCCTTAAGAGTTCCCTTCACTGGAACTAAGAGGCCAAGCCCAACCCCTGGAAAACAACCCCACACCATAATCCCCCCTCCACTAAATGATCTGGACCAGTGCACAAAACAAGGTCCATAAAGACATGGATGAGAGAGTTTGCAGTGGAGGAACTTGACTGGCCTGCACAGAGTCCTGACCTCAACCCGAGAGAACACCTTTGGGATGAATTAGAGAGAAGACTGCAAGCCAGGCCTTCTCATCCAAATGACCTCACACTTCTGGAAGAATGGTCAAACATTCCCATAGAGACACTCCTAAACCTTGTAAACAGCCTTCCCAGAAGAGTTGAAGCTGTTATAGCTGCCAACCCCACTCCACCAAATGATTTGGACCAGTGCACAAAACAAGGTCCATAAAGACATGGATGAGCGAGTTTGGGGAGGAGGAACTTGACTGGCCTGCACAGAGTCCTGATCTCAACCCGATAGAACAACTTTGGGATGAATTGGAGCAGAGACTTCTCGTCCAACATCATTGCCTGACCTCACAAATGCTCTTCTGGAGGAATGGTCAAACATTCCCATAGACACTCCTAAACCTTGTGGACAGCCTTCCCAGAAGAGTTGAAGCTGTTATAGCTGTAAAGGGTGGGCCAACTCAATATTGAACCCTACAGACTGAGACTGAGATGCCATTAAAGTTCATGTGCATAAAGGCAGGTGTCTCAATACTTTTGGCAATATAGTGTATTTTGCTTTGGGGCGTATACAGTGTACAGACCTCTTGTATCCATGGGACGATGCAATGATCTGTCCAGAGTACCTACCAATGGATGCAGCTTTTCTAGAATGGAAATCTTTGTCCAGTCCCATGATTCTCTTTATTAGGGACGCTGAGTTTATCTAAAAATGGGCTGCTACCTCTTGCCAGCCAAGCATATAAATGAACTCCCTGGCGTGTCCCAACTGGTTCATGAACAGGCAGATGTCTCACTGACACTGTTTCCTGTAAGAGCTCATTCACACGTGTGCCCAGGGGGACAGTAAAACAAGGCGTTTGAGCTGCAATTTTACAACCCCTCGACCGAACGCAAACATGCAGCAGCTCAGGGCTGTACACATGCTGTGGCTGTGGCAAAAACCAAAAAGCGTTTCCAATGACACATGCAAGTCTATTTGTTTGACCACAAACACCCCACGACCGTGTGCAATGCATGCAATTGTGATGGTGCCACATTTACAGGGTTAAATCGGACAATGAGGAGAAGACATATCGCCTCATCGCTTGCCAAGTGCCTCTGAAAAGTGATCCACAGACCCCAGATTGCTTTTCAGAGGAGCGGCAAGGGCTGCTGCACATGTAAACAAGCCCTAACATATCTGCGGGTCTATGGCTAGTCTTATTAGAATAAATGTGTTTTCGCCTGTGTGTTATTTATTTATTGGCAGTGCAGTGAGGATAGGTTGTGGGAAGGTTTGATGTAACAAGATCAGGCAAGAACCTCACTATTAGCCATACAATTTTCAATCTGATTGTACAATCTACATGCAATCTCATTCACATGTCTGCCTGGGGCTGCACAATGTAAAGTTTGACATATTTCCCCATCTTGGAGTCACAGGTGCTGCATAGTCTCCCCATAGACATGAATGACTGTATGCAGGTTTATGTTCTTTTTCACACATTCTTTTTCTTATATTTTAAAATGGAAATCCTGCCATTAACTTGTTTCCTGTCCTAGATTAACACACTACCTGTCCTTGGATGACAGCCACGGCCGGGATAAGGGGTGGGCAGAAGGAACGGTTGCCCTGGGCGCAGCGTTTGTTGTAGGGATGCGGGCACCACAAGTTCGTTCCACTATAAGGCTGACAGGTGTAGTGACAGTGGCACCACTACTTCTGTCAGCTTAGAGCTGGAAGCTGCAAGGAGAGGAAGGGGAGAGCCGGGAGGAGGTGCAGGCTGTGCTCTCCCTCCCAATCCTCCCCATAAGCTTTCACCTAATGAAGAGTAGGAGGGGAGCAATTTGGCATCTTTGCGCTGGGCACTGGATGATTTTGTCCCGGCATTGATGACAGCTATACTGAGCAGCATTGTCAACCTAGGACAGGGAGTGTGGTAAGACTACATAACACCACCCTCTCTTTTTCATAACAGTCGGAGGTGTTTTGTAGTCATAGAACATTGTTCAGTCCAGGGATTGAGAGCACAAGATTTCTGATATTTTTTTTTATACTTTTCAAACAGATATAATAAAAACATTCCAATGGTATATTTAACAGATCAAAGGGGAGCTAATAGGCATTTATTGTTAGAGCTAAGGCTGCATTCACACAGGGGTGACCCGACTTCGACGCGACTTTGCTAGGCAATTTCAGCGCGACTTTACAACACGACTTTTTCCAGGCGACTTTGCCTCGACCAATCAGAGAAGGGAGGGAGGGGGTTGCCTAAAAATAAATTCTATTCTTTTCACTACAAAGTCGCTTTTATTTAGATGGGGGATCCGACTTGGAGGCGACTTCTATTCAATTCTATGGGCACAAGTCAGATAGAAGTCGCCTAGAAGTAGTACAGGAACCTTTTCTGAAGTCTCATTTCAATTCATTCATTTCAATGGGATTTTAGATGTCAAGCGACTTGGGGCAACTTGAGGTGACTCAAGTCGGAGCGACAGTCGCCCCTGTGTGAATGGGGCCTTACATACACTTTAAGTGCCCGTTCACACAGGGGCGACTTGCGATCCGACTTGAGTTGCCTCAAGTCGCCCCAAATCGCTTGACATTTGAAATCCCATTGAAATGAATGGGAGCCGTCTTAATGTACACAACTGAAGTCGCTCCGACTTCAAGGCGACTTCTGAAAAGGTTCCTGTACTACTTCTAGGCGACTTCTATCCAACTTGTGCCCATAGGATTCAATAGAAGTCACCTCCAAGTCGGATCCCCCATCTACATGGCAGCGACTTTACAGTTAAAAGAATAGAATTTATTTTTAGGCAGCCCCCTCCCTCCCTTCTCTGATTGGTCAAGGCAAAGTCGCCTGGCAAAAGTCGTGTTGTAAAGTTGCCTGAGGTCCTTGAAGTCGCGCTGAAATGGCCTAGCGAAGTCGCGTCAAAGTCGGGTTGCCCCTATGTGGATGCAGGCTTAAGGGTAACGCCACTTTCCTGGGGAAAAAAATAGCAAATAAAGAAAAAATAATATAGCACATAATTGTGACACTAATCATATTGTAATTGAATGTTATTAAAAATTACTTTTCCTTTTCAATCTGCAGCTGAGAATGCAGTGCAATATGGCTACCTGGAGTTGTTCTGTACATAGAATGTGTTCTGACCACTCCCCAGAAACATAATTTCCTGCTTGTGTGATTGGCTCACCAATTTTCCCAGAAGTCTGCACTAAGATACAAATCAGATTTTAGGCATCCCCTGCAACAAAAATATCATTTTTGGAGAGATATTCCCAATAGGAACACGTCTAAAGGGTTGCAGGCCCAGCAGATTTCCTCATTAGTGCCCGGCCAGGTGCCCTTCTGACAGTTAATTATGAAACCACTCCCATTAGACCCACTTCACACAGAGGCCCGGAGATACACAGAGGGATTTCTTCAGGATAACAAAAGATAAGAATCTGCAACAAAGTTTGTTATAATCCATGCAATGTACATAGATCACCCAGAGAGGAGGGTTTTTTCTCAACAAAAGTGGAGTTACGCTTTAAGTCAGAACAGATCTCCATAACTGTTCTTGGCGAGTGACTTGGAAAGCATGGAAGCCAGAGGATCGGCATGACAGCCACAGGATTGGCAACCTCATCTCCTGTATTTCTCTTATTGCATGTGTTCCTTAACCACTTCCCGACCGCTTGACACAGATATACTGCGGCAAGGTGGCTCTACTATGCGAATCCCCGTACCAGTACTGTGCTTTGTGTAATAGATACAGCAGCCTCGGAGCCGGTGCGCATGGCCGGCGGGTGCAATGTCTACTGGCCACCCACGATCGCTCCACAGAGAGGCAGAATGGGGATCTGCCTATGTGAACAAAGTGGATCCCCATTCTGACAGGGCAGTAGAGAGGGATAGTCTGTTCCTAGTAATCAGTACTCCCAGTCAGTTCATCCCCCACACAGTTAGAAAGCACCTCCCTTGGACACACTTAACCCTTTGATCACCCCTGGTGTTAACCCCCTTCCCTGCCAGTGTCATTTACACAGTGATCAGTGCATTTTTATAGCACTGATCACTGTATTGGTGTCACTGGTCCCCAAAAAGTGTCACTTAGGGCCATATTTGTCTGCCGCAATGTCGCAGTCCTGCTAAAAATTGCAGATCACCGCCATTATCAGTAAAAACAATAAAAAAAAATCAAAAGTCCCTAAATCTATCCCCTATATTGTAGACGCTATAACTTTTGCGCAAACCGATAATTATGTGCTTATTGGGATTTTTTTTTTACCAAAAATATGTAGAAGAATACATATTGGCCTGAAATTGATGAATAAATTAGTTTTTTATATTTTTTTTTCAAAATTGTCGCTCTTTTTTTGTTTATATCGCAAAAAATAAAAACCACAGAGGGGATCAAATACCACCAAAAGAAAGCTCTATTTGTGGGAAAAAAAGGATATCAATTTTATTTGGGTACAACGTCGCACGACTGCGCATTTGTCAGTTAAAGTAATGCAGTGCGGTATCGCAAAAAATGGCCTGGTCATTACGGGGGAAAATCCTTCCAGGGCTGAAGTGGTTAAAGCTGCAGCAATGACAAGTTCATACTAGTACTGCCATCTGGTGACCTAGTGAAGAACAGCAGACTGTCAGCGCTTTTGATGGGTGCCTGTGACAGGTGGAGCCCAAACCCCATAGAAGTTTATGGGACTCAAATTTGAAAAATCAAAAGTCCCAATTTTGAAGGCTTATATGCAAGATATTGGCCATAAAAAGGGGCATGGGGGTCTGGGTACTGCCCTGGGGGACATGTATCAATATAAAAAAATGTTTTTTAAAAAGATTGTTTTTACAGGATTTTAATGATGCTTAACCACCTCCCACCCGGCCACTGTATATATACGGCCGGGTGGGAGCTTCCCCGTTCTGACAGGACGTGTATTTACGTCCTGCAGAACGGGAGCTCGCAGCGCGGCCACGCGCCGCTGCTGGATCATGTGATCATTATGATCACAGGATCCAGCTGAGCAGAGATCGGGATACGGGCGCAGTGACTGGCCCTCCCGACCATGTGACGGCTGTGTCCAATCACAGCCGTCACATTGTAAACAGAGACGAACGTCTCTGTGACAGTTCTCCCCCCACCGAGCTCAGTGAGAGCTCAGTGCGGGGGGGGGGAGGGGGGAGCTGCAGCTCTGTGACAGCTCTCTGCATGATGAGGATTTCATGCAGAAAGCTGTCACAGATCACCCCCCACACAGTGCACCAAGCACCACTGATACCCCTGTCCACATACATGTCAGTGTCCCCATAAAACAGCCCCCAAAACATCTGTATGTCCCCAATCACATCTGTCACCATACACAAAACATCTGTCTGTCCCCAAAACATCTGTATGTCCCCAAAACATCTGTCACAGTCCCCAAACATCTGTCTGTCCCCGTCACATCTGTCACCATACACAAAACATCTGTATGTCACCGTCACATCTGTCTGTCCGCCAACACCAAATAAACCCCGATTTGGGTTATTTTTACCAAAGAAATGTAGCAGTATCATTTGTGGTCAAAATTTATGAAGAGAAATTACTTATTTGCAAAAATTTTAAACAGAAACGCAGAAAAATGCATTGTTTTTTTTTTTTTCAGTCTTTTTTTAATTTATAGCGCAAAACATAAAAAACCCAGGGGTGATTAAATACCACCAAAAGAAAGCTCTATTTGTGTGAAAAAAATGATAAAAATTTCATATGGGTACAGTGTCGCATGACCGCGCAATTGTCATTCAAACTGCAACAGCGCTGAAAGCTGAAAATTGGTCCGGGAAGGAAGGGGGTTTAAGTGCCCAGTATTGAAGTGGTTAAATGAAACAATAAAAATAAAAAATTCCTTTAAATATCGTGCCTGGGGGGTCCCCTTGGTCTGCCTGTAAAGTGCTGCATCTGTACTGTGTATAGAACTTGCTGCAGCAAAACTGACATTTAAAAAAAAAGTTTAAAATTGCCGGCAATACAATACTATTGCCAACAAAAACAAAAATGTTAAAATAAACAGCGTGGGGGGGTCTCCCCTAATCCATACCAGACCCTTATCCTAACATACAGCCCGGCAGGTCAGGAAAGGGGGGGGGGCCTGAACCATACCAGTCTACATGCCCTCAACATGGGAGTTCTTTGGGGTGGGGGGGCATCCTAGATACCCCCACATGTAATTGCTCAAGGGACCATGGGGATCTGATCCATCCAGTTGTGGCTGGCGCTGTGTATTTTTTTGGGGGGGGGCCCCAGAAAACAAGACATCCACATCCACTCCACTCAAGCCGCCACTCCAGAATCCAAAAAACAGGCTGTGTTATATCCAAAATGGCAGCAGCAACAAAAAGGGGCAGCCTCAGTAGGCACTCACACTGCTCCCCCGCTCTCTGCACCGGCTCACCACTCTACATGACCTGAAAAGAATGTGTGTGCTGCTCAGGCCTGGTAGATGAATATGGATATGTGAACTGTGCATCCACAGCTGATATATGGAGTGCCAACAGGGGATGGAGCCCGTCCTGGCTCCTGCAAAGGGGCAAAGAAGGAAGGGGTAGCCTCTGGAAGTCGCACATCAAAGATATCCTAGAGAGGTGAACAGAGTGGCAACCTCAGCCTGGACTCCAACCAGGCCACGCCCCCGACGTGTTTCACTCCGCCCCCGGAGCTTAGTCATTGGGAACTATGCTCCAGGGGCGGAGTGAAATGCTTTGGGGGCGTGGCCTGGATGGAGTCCAGGCTGAGGTTGCCACTCCAATCACCGCTCTCCATACTGGCTCCCGCTCGTCCAATCGGGCTCCCTGCTTTCCACACCGACTTTCACCCGTCTAATCAGGCAACCACTCTCCTCAGGGCTCGTCCACTCCGTCTCTTCCCTCCCGCTACAGACGTTGCTTCTCCTCCTGGCTGAACAGGAGGTGGGTCCTGAGACCCGTCCTAAGGCTCTCTGGCCAATCGGGTCTCAGAAACCAGGAAGAGAATCAGGAGTGGGTACATTGTATGGGTAAAACTCTCTGATTGGAAAAATACATCTACCAGCACAGGGGATGCCCCCGAAAATGTGGAAATCTTTGGGGACCTTGGTTGGATTTCCCCTGGGCTGAGTCCATTGGAATTGGTGATAGATAGGTTACTCATTGGTTGAACTTTGCCCATAGGTGTGCACCCCAGAGCTCAAACACACACACTTTTCTCTGCAGCCTCAGATGCACTGGACAGTGAATGAATGGGAAGTGCTCTGTGCTGAGCAGCTTCTTGTTCATTCACAAACTGAAGCATAGTGAGCACAGTTTACTATGCTTCAGTTATGACTGAACACGTGAGTTCAAAAAAAAAATTCCCCCAATCTCCATCCTGAAATATCTCCCGCAGCAGCCAGGGGGAGAGGAGAGGAGGAAAGCCAACAGCACTGCGGTGGAGGGGGCACTACATCAGGGGAAACCTGGGCAGTAGGGGGAATCAGCACAGCACAGAGTGATTAGGGTGTGCCCAAGTACACCTGGCACACCCCTTGCACAATCCTATGACTATGCCCACCGGGTAGGACAATTTATTAGTGGCAGTCATGTTAACTATGTAATTGGTCTTAGCTGACAAAACTGTAATGTCTTGTAGCATAAGAGGCGAATAGAAGCTGTACTCATGTGCACATTATATAATGTATTTGTTACTCTCCTAGGATGTTATAGATATGTGAGAGGCTGTCTTGGAAGCGCTGTATACTTGTGTGTAATATCTTGTATGCACACTTTGTCTTTTCAATAAAACTTTATTTGATTAAAAAAAAAAAATTAATAAAAAGGAAAAAGTAGTCATGAAAAAAAGCA
>BLSH010475851.1:374533-388702 GCA_018402905.1 Glandirana rugosa
ATTTAGTTTATTTCAAAATAACTTTTCTATTTCACACGTATGTTCTATAATGTGTGTTCATATGTCGCGAAGGTTCTGTCGGAGAATGTATAGATATTGTAGGATCCTCTCATTTTTTATGTAATATATTACACGTGTACTCATGTCGAAGATAAGTGGAGAATACGATGTTCTGTAATGTCAAAACAGTCGATTCCGATTAATGTATCAATTGTACTGACGATGATTATTTAACAGGATGGGCCACCCGTATCAGTATCCTTACACGTTCCCCACACGGTCCACATGAACCCGTGTGAGATTAGTGAGACACGACACGACTAAGGGGGATTGACGGGTCCAAAGGGGAATACGACACGGGGGGGATGGGGAGGGGGGGAAGAGAGGTGGCGTCACGACAACCGAAAGGAGGAGAGGAGAGGGGGACCGACGGGGGGGGCACAGCATAAGGGGAAACCTGGGCAGTTAGGGGGAATCAGCACAGCACAGAGTGATTAGAGTGTGCCCAAGTACACCTGGCACACCCCTTGCACATTCCTATGACTATGCCCACCGGGTAGGACAATTTATTAGTAGCAGTCATGTTAACTATGTAATTAGCCTTAGCTGACAAAACTGTAATGTCTTGTAGCATAAGAGGTGAATAGAAGCTGTACTCATGTGCACATTATATAATGTATTTTTTACTCTCCTAGGATGTTATAGATATGTAAGAGGCTGTCTTGGAAGCGCTGTATACTTGTGTGTAATATCTTGTATGCACACTTTATCTTTTCAATAAAACTTTATTTGATTTAAAAAAAAAAAAAATTAATAAAAAGGAAAAAGTAGTGATGAAAAAAAAAAGCAATTTGAGGCAACACAAAAATCCTATTAAATAAAATTGAATGAATATCCAAATGTGAGAGAAGGATGGGGGAGGAGGCAGGACAAAATTAAAGTAAGTTTAGCTTATAAATGTCTGCTTTAATGGACTTGGCTATATACTGTAAGTACCTGCAATAATAATACGGTATTAATCCTAAAAGCAAACAATTCTTGGATGTGATGGCTGCATTAGTTTTCTTTTTTGTGGCCTTTCTTTCCTTCCTTTTTATCTGGTGATCAGTGGCAGGTCGGGTCGCAGAGGCACCCCAACTCCCCCCCCCCCCCGGTCAGTCACCAGCCCTGCACTTATCACATCTAGATTGCGGGCAGCACTTCCTCCGGGCGGCAGGCAGCAGCTTCACCCTGTGTCTCCTCCTCTTCGGCTTCGGGGGCTTCCTTTACGTCTCCTCCCTCCTCCTACTCCTCGGCAGCTAATAGGATCGCTTCTGCTCTCGACCAATCATGTGACGTACAATCTTGCCCAGCAGGAGAATCTGGAAGACATTAGCAAGTATTAATTCCCTATTGTCACACAACTGGGTGTATGACACCCCCATACACCCCCGCCCTTTTTTGAAGCCAATTAGAAAAAAAAACCATTGGAATCCATGTTTACAGTGCCCTGCATAGAGATTAGGGGCTGGGGTGCATGGATGGGGGGGGCGGTGCTCCTACGCCCCGTATAAATGGGCCGCCACTGCTGGTGATCCAGCCAGTAAGTCTGTTTTTCAAAAGAATAAACTCTCTTCTAGATGTATCAGTTACAGGGATGAGACAACCCATTTGACCCTGACAGGGGTGCTTACAATGATCAGCATTTATTTATTTTGAATAACCTTTATCCCAAAAAGAAAAAAAAAACTGTTTGTTTTTTGTCTGTTTGTCTGTTGTAACTGCCTATAAAGTATTAGCTGGGGTTCAGCTTCAATTTTGTTAGTGTATTTAAATCTGCTAGTCCATCTAACTTTCCCCTCTTCCCAGACTGCCAATGCTGCTGTCCAAAGGTGCCCCCTGTGCTCCTTCATCCAGAGTGGGGGTACACTAATACAGATGGTGTGTTAGTGGCCAGATCATCAGGTGAAAACAGACGGAAAAGCCTAAAAAAAGAAACAAATGCAGCCACCACATCTAATAATTGGTAAACTGTAATATATTACATTTTGGATTTTGGAATTAATACTGCTTTAAAGGATAAGCTCACCTTACATATATATAGCTCCCAACTTATTGGGATGGGAATGAGGGACGTGTATTAGCAAAATGATGTAGGCATAGGACACACCCCCTGCCACGCCCCCTTAAAGGAGAATTATAAAAAAAAAAGATTAGTTAAACCCACAACTGCTTTTTTTTTACCACCACTATTTCTTTATATTGGTTTTTGGAATTTACAAATGCAGCAATTTAGAAATTGGATGAAAGGTTTAGCACTGGTGACATGGAATTTTATAGATAGGCAACTCCTATCCTCCTATTGATTAGTGGTTCCAAATTAATAATAACTGCTGCAGTAGGGAACAGACACAAAAGATACACTCAGCATCTTTCCAAATAACTCTTCTGCTTTATTATGACGCAATTGAAGGTTTTTATACACATGATTACGTAGGTATCACATTAATATTACAATTGGACTTGTATGGTAACAAGGGGCGTAACATAGGCAGGCTAATTCTAATCAGGACTCGAAAGAATACAAATATAATGAAAACATTATTAGCGCCGTGTGCAAATCATACAAAATAGAATACAATTATATACAGAACTTACAAATTTCAATTACAATCTCCCCTCTTTTGATCAATATATTGATCACTAACAATATCTGCTATCACCTTACTTACTGGGCACTTAAACCCCCCTCCTGCCCAGACCAATTTTTGGCTTTCAGCGCTGTCGAATTTTGAATGACAATTGCGTGGTTGTGCGACGATCTACCCAAACAAAATTTGAGTCCTTTGCACTGGGCGCACAGCAGCTGATTCCTACGTCATCAATGTAACGCGTGGTTTTCTTTGTCTCCAGCCTCCTCCAATAGAGGCAAATAAAGTGGCTGGATTCAAATGTACGCATTTTTCATTGTTAGATTTGTACATAAACAGCAATACAAATTCATATTTTGAGCCTTTCATTAAACAAATATTTAGTTAGCTGTTTGCAAAATTCGCAGAAACGTGGGACCATTAAAAATTAAATATTTGACCAAGAAGAACAATATTTTTTACTTTTTTCTATAATAAATATCCAAAAAAAAATATTATTCATCAGTTTTGGCCAACATATATTCCTCTACATATTTTTGGTAAAAAAAAAAAATGTAATCGGCGTTTATTGATTGGTTTGTGCAAAAGTTATTGCGTCTACAAACTATGGGAATTGATTTATGGCGTTTTTAATTTTTTACTAGTAATGGCGGTGATCTGCGTTTTTTATCGGGACTGCGATATTGCAGCGGACATGTCGGACATTTTTGACACTTTTTTGGGACCAATGACATTTATTCAGCGATCAGAAATTTAAATAGCCACTGATTACTGTGTAAATGTCATTGGCAGTGAAGGGGTTAACACTAAGGGGGCAGTGAAGGGGTTAACTGTGTTCCCTAGGCGTGTTCTAACTGTGTGTCGGCTGGGCTGGCAGGAACATAACAGATCTAACTGATCCCGATCACAGGGATCAGTAGATCTGTTATGTCCCCCTTCACAGAACAGGGGGGCGGTTCCCCGTTCTGCTGCTCTTACAGGAGATTGCGGGTCTCCGGCGGACATCGAGTCCACCCGACCCGCGGCCACGCCCACGCAGCGTGCGGCAGCCGCGAGAGTGCCGCAGCTTGCCGTAAGTGCGCGTGGGGAGCGTACAAAGTTGTGTTGTACCCGTCTTTCAGCTATAGCGCGGATCTGGACTGATTAACCTGGAACCTTCACACACTTGGGTGGGGGTAGTCCTGGCCAAAGATGCAAAACTTAATTGTGGAGAATATAATAGCTGAGCAGCTTTTTCATTACAAAATTACTTTTCATTGTGAAAAACAAATGATTGATAAGAAATATTTACAGAGTATTGACTGTACACTCCTGTGGCCAGAATGGCCTTCTAGCTTAATTGCTGGAATGCTGATTTATCAGCAAGTGGAAACGCAGACAATTCTACATAAAATGGAAGACGTACAAAAGACAAATATGACATCAACATGGCTGAACTACTTTTCAAATCCCATTAAATATATTGATTTTTATATTCCTTACAATTAAAGCATTTGAATAAATAGTGCCCTAAACTGTGATTCCAAGAGGGAAACAAATTAAAAACACAGATTCTTTAATTTAGTCATTTTTGCAGTGTCTGGTGTGGATCCAGGTGACTTTTGCAAAACTGTACATGAATAGACGCTGCATTGAGTCTCCAAACATTTCCTTATATATAAATGTCTCTTAACAGTCCACAAGTTCACGGGGACGGGGAGCTTTAATTTTTTTTTTTCTTATTTATTTTACTTTTTATTTTTTTAAATTTACACCGTTCCTTTAACAAAAAAAAATTGATCACTTTTATTCCTATTACAAGAAATGTAAACATTCCTTGTAATAGAAAAAAAGCATGCCAGGACCTCTTAAATAGGAGGTCTGGGGTCAAAAAGACCCCAGATCTCATATTTACAGTTAAATGCAAGAAAAAATGAAAAAAATTACAGTTAAAAAAAAAATGTCCTCTTTAAGAGAATTGGGCGGAAGTGACTTGTGACGTTGCTTCCGCCCTGCAATGTTATGGAGTTGAGTGGGTGGCATCTTCCGCTCACTTGGCTTCTTGTGCAGGGTGGGAATGGACCCGATCATCTCCGCCGCTGCCGACGGTCCGGTAAGTGGCGGAGATGAAGGGAAAGTGGCGGGAAGGGGGGCACTTCTCCCGCCACCGATAAAAGTGATCTCACATTTGAATCCGCTGCTAAGACCACTTTTATCTTGCAAAGAATCGCCGGCGGAAAAAAAGCTTTGCTAAAGCATGGAGCTCTGATTGTTGAGCTGGGGAAGAAGGATCCAATGACTCTCAATACAGAGTGTCCTTCTGGGTGATAAACTACGTACTCAGTATGGGCATTGCCATCGTCACTATAAAACCGGGATCAAATCTACAAAAAAATCAAATATCTGGGTCTTCAGGGAGTGTGTCCTGCACTGGGCCCACAGCAGCTGATTCCTACGTCATCAATGTAACACACGTGGTTTTCTTTGTCTCCAGCCTCCTCCTATAAAGGCAAATAAAGTGGCTGGATTCAAATGTACGCATTTTTCATTGTTAGATTTGTACATAAACAACAATACAAATTCATATTTTGAACCTTTCATTAAACAAATACTTAGTTAGCTGTTTGCAAAATTCGCAGAAACATGGGACCATTAAAAATTAAATATTTAACCAAAATAATGTCTGTAACTTTGTAAACTTCATGTACCAGCACTTTGCTACTACTACTCTGATATATTGGGGTGAACCCTTCATTACTGGGTCCAACTTGCATAAATATATTACAATGGCTTTTTTCCCTATCATGCTGTTTGTGTAAGAAATCCAGTTTGATGTTTCAAAAAGACAACTTTTTCCTGGAAAAATAATAATTTCTCATTGCTTGCTCTGTTGTTAGTTTTAACTGAATAACACAAGTCCTTCGTTTCCATTTGACATTATTTTCCTGATGTCATAACACAATAAATGATAACAATACCCTGCAGTCATGCAGAGATGTCCATAAATCTAAAGCATTCTTCCGCTTATAACACGGTACTTACAAGGAAAAGGGGCACATCATTCCACAATCCAAACAATCTGCTTTGGATTTCAAAAATAAAAATAAATACAAACAAAAGTACCAACAATCTGTATATGACAGAAAAGAAAGCCCTCGGCCAGATCAAAAACTATGAAAGAGCTGGCTGCAGGTGGCATCCATCCTAGCAGGGTGTGTGGACTTGATGTGATGGGTTCTGTTATATTTAAATTTTATTAATTACTCTCACATAATGGACAGCACATCAAGTTATTACCAGACCTTTAGATTTCATTTTTGTAGAAAAAACTTCTTATGTATCCCATCCATCTTGGCTTAGTTAAATATTATGGCAGCTGTATTCCAATTAACAACCTCATCTTAATCTTTTTTTTTCTCTCAATAAGGGTTTATAAATGTAAAATTACAAAATTGTTATCTTAATCTAAACTAACCCCATATTACAATTTTTTCCAATAACCTGGATTTCATTTCCAACCAAAAGTTGTCTAAACCAATTACAATATACAGTCAGGTCCATAAATATTGGTACATCGACACAATTCTAATCTTTTTGGCTCTATACCCCACTACAATGGATTTGAAATGAAACGAACAAGATGTGCTTTAACTGCAGACTTTCAGCTTTAATTTGAGCTATTTACATCCAAATCAGGTGAACGGTGTTAGGAATTACAACAGTTTGTATATGTGCCTCCCACTTTTTAAGGGACCAAAAGTAATGGGACAATTGGCTGCTCAGCTGTTCCATGGCCCGGTGTGTGTTATTCCCTAAGTATCCCATTTACAAGGAGCTGATAAAAGGTCCAGAGTTCATTTCAAGTGTGTTATTTGCATTTGGAAGCCGTTGCTGTCAACTCTCAATATGAGATCCAAAGAGCTGTCACTATCAGTAAAGCAAGCCATCATTAGGCTGAAAAAACAAAACAAACCCATCAGAGAAATAGCAAAAACATTAGGTGTGGCCAAATCAACTGTTTGGAACATCCTTAAAAAGAAAGAATGCTGTGGTGGATTCTTTGCCTGTTGAATAAAACACCCTTCACAACAGTTGGCCAGATCAAGATCACTCACCAGGAGGTAGGTGTATGTGTGTCAAAGTCAACAATCAAGAGAAGACTTCACCAGACTGAATACAGAGGGTTCACCACAAGATGTAAACCATTCGTGAGCCTCAAAAACAGCAAGGCCAGATTAGAGTTTGCCAAACAACATCTAAAAAAGCCTTCACAGCTCTGGAACAACATCCTATGGACGGATGAGACCAAGATCAACTTGTACCAGAGTGATGGGAAGAGAAGAGTATGGAGAAGTAAAGGAACTGCTCATGATCCAAAGCGTACCACCTCATCAGTGAAGCATGGTGGTGGTAGTGTCATGGCGTGGGCATGTATGGCTGCCAATGGAACTGGTTCTCTTGTATTTATTGATGATGTGACTGCTGACAAAAGCAGGAGGATGAATTCTGAAGTGTTTTGGGCAATATTATCTGCTCATATTCACCCAAATGCTTCAGAACTCATTGGACAGCGCTTCACAGTGCAGATGGACAATGACCCGAAGCATACTGCAAAAGCAACCAAAGAGTTTTTTAAATGAAAGAAGTGGAATGTTATGCAATGGCCAAGTCAATCACCTGACCTGAATCCGATTGAGCATGCATTTCACTTGCTGAAGACAAAACTGAAGGGAAAATGCCCCAAGAACAAGCAAGAACTGAAGACAGTTGCAGTAGAGGCCTGGCAGAGCATCACCAGGGATGTAACCCAGCGTCTGGTGATGTCTATTTGTTCCAGACTTCAGGCTGTAATTGACTGCAAAGGATTTGCAACCAAGTATAAAAAAGTGAAAGTTTGATTTATGATTGTTAATCTGTCCCATTACTTTTGGTCCCTTAAAAAGTGGGAGGCACATATACAAACTGTTGTAATTCCTACACTGTTCACCTGATTTGGATGTAAATACCCTCAAATTAAAGCTGAAAGTCTGCTGTTAAAGCAGTTAAAGCACATCTTGTTTCATTTTAAATCCATTGTGGTGGTTTATAGAGCAAAAAAGATTAGAATTGTGTCGATGTCCCAATATTTATGGACTTGACTGTATCTATATTATTGTTAAAATTGTTAAACTCATATCAGAAACTAATACTCCAGTGATAATCTCAATATCACACCCTAATTCTAATATATATCCACAGATATATTTCCTTAAAGGAGGACATTTTACTTAATTTCCCTTTTTTTTTTTTTTTAATGCATTGTTTCCACTATCAAAGTATATAATACATGTTAAAATGTAACCTTCATTTTACCATGTTGGAAAACAGTTTCAAAATAATTGTGATCACATTGTTTATCATTAGAATAATTAACTCTGCACATTTTGTTAAGATATACGCAGGGTGCGTAACCATAGGGGTTGCAGGGGTTGCGTTTGCAACCAGGCCCCATACTCCAGGGGGCCTGTGTGCCTCCCCTGTATGCCTGGATAGGAGGGATTGTGGGGGTGGCATTTAGAGGAACCAATCTCCTCCATTTTCCTCCTAATGGGGGAGGTTGGTTCCTCTATATGCTTCCCCCGCTGCCCCTCCTATCCAGTTTACTTGTCTTCTGATGTTCCCAGGGTCCCTGTGTCCCCCCACAGAGCTGCTGTCTTCCCCCTTCCTCTCTCCTGCCAGCTGCTGTAGAAGATGTGTCATGATGGAGAGATGGGAAAGGGTCTGTAAATTTGTCATTTACCGACTCCTTCCATTTATGAATGGACTGAGTCAGTGATTGGTACCAATTGGTTCATTCATAACTGAAGCATAGTAAACTGTTTTTACTATACTTCTTATTTCTGAATGAATATACTTCTATTTCTGAATGAATGGGAGGCTCGGTACTCAACTATTCCTGTCCATTCATTCTGTGCAGCTGAGGTTACACAGATGGAGATTGAGGGCCGAGGTTTGTTTAGAGCCCTGATATCTCATCAAAGCCCCCCAACAGAGCTCCTAAAAAAAAATTGTATAAAATAATAAAAATAAAATTGTAAATGAAATAAAATTAAATGTAAACAAATAATACAATTAAAATAAAAATTAAAAACGACTGACACCATTGAGGAAACTATCAGGATTGCAAATGTTGCAATTGCGACCATGCCCTGGCATTTCACCACCATGGGGAGGTACGAAGATGGCACCGGGCCCTGAAGGTTCTAGTTATGCCTCTGGATATATGTGTAGTCATATCATTGGTGTCCTTGCCACTAATGCCTCATCCAGCACATTCTATGGGAGGGGGTCACAGCTGCACAGGGCACACATGATGTGGGACTAAAGGTTCCAGCATTCACACACATACACAATTATCTCTCTAAAATTGCTTACATTTTTCCCATGTACACAACACATGCATATCATTCTATCACTTTCTTTTAACTCCCTTTAATATTTCCCTGCTTGAATTGAGTTTTACCTCCCTAAATTCTGCTTTCCTTATTTTATTCTGATATCCCTTGCACTGTAATCCCATACTTCGCATACTGTAGCTTCTATGATCAGATGGGCAGTCATAGTGCTCATCCCATCTTTCCTCCCTGACGACATATAAAGTATTCTGTTTTGACTTTCATTGCTCTGTTTTAGAAATGTACTAGTTGTAGTGCCTGACCCTAAATTTATCCCACAGCTCAACATCACAATATCCCTTGCTGTCTAGTGTTAAATGTCTGTCCTTCATCCATCCCACGCACATAGATAGCTGTTCCTCTAGCTGTTAAATCTGCATGATTCTTAGTCCTTTGGTAACCCTGTTACCCACTGTGGATCACTGTCCACTCTAACCATTTATCTAGGAGCTCAGTATAGGTGTGAACCGCACCTTCAGTTCATATATTTTATAGCGCTCCTCTTGCGCTGGGCATTTTTGAGGGTCTCTTACCCTTCATTCCCTTACTTAATTTAATGCCCATGACTGCCCAGTCTTCTCTCTTCTCTACTTGTGCCTATACCCTCTTGCCTCTAAAACGACTTTATCTAGCAGATGTGTACTTCATATATAACCTGTGAACAGCACTATTTTTCTCTTTCTTATCTATTTACATTTCGATGGATAGTAGACAGTGACGACATAACATATAACCACCAATCAATACAGCTCGATTAAGGGGAGTAAAATAGGTACCCTTTGTCCTGAAAATGCCTTACCGATCAAGGAAGTCTGATAACTCAAATGTAAGCAAAAGGCTTACCTCAGCCGGGTGATTATCAGAAATTCCCAGATCATCTCAAGCTCCTTGTTTCGGATTCTCAGGGTCATCTGTAAATCTCTCCTCCGGGCTGTCTCACCATCTGACCTGGAATTTTATAGATAGGCAACTCCTATCCTTATATTGATTAGTGGTTCCAAATTAATAATAACTGCTGCAGTAGGGGACAGACACAAAAGATACACTCAGCATCTTTCCAAATAACTGTTCTTCTTCATTATGACGCAATTGAAGGTTTATACACATGGTTATGTAGGTATCACATTAATATTACAATTGTGCTTGTATGGTAACAAGGGGCGTAACATAGGCAGGCTAATTCTAATCAGGACTCGAAAGAATGCAAACATGTAATGAAAACATACTTGAGTGCAGTGTGCAATTCATACAAAATAGAATACAATTATTTACAGAACCTACAAATTTCCATTACAACTGGGAAACACTTTTTGAAAGATAAATGGTGCATTTTATATACATCTATATCAGGCTTTCTCAACCAGGGTTCCGTGGAACCCTAGGGTTCCTCCAGAGGTTGCTAGGGGTTCCTTGGGCAATGGTCAATTTCTACCTCTCAGATAAATTCCCAGTGATACCATTGATCTTTTTATCTATCTGTACGGGGGTAATTCATCTCAATGACCACAAGTGTAAGGAGCATTCTTCCCATTGACCATCACACTAATGTATCATGAGTTGTAGATTTCTCATTTTTAGCAGGGGTTCCCCGAGACCGGAGAATTATTTCAAGGGTTCCTCGGTGTTGAAAAGGTTGAGAAAGGCTGATCTATATAGATCAGACCAAAATGAGGGACAAATGAGGAGGAAAGAGGGACTTTGTTCCAAATCAGGGACAGTCCCTCGAAGTCAGGGACAGTTGGAAGCTATGCATATGCACCAGCTCCTGCTCTCCTCTGTTCTGACAGCTTGCGGGGGATTTTCTCCCCTGGCTAGCTGTCACAATCTAAAAAAGAAGTGGCCATGCGGGGCTCGCCCCCACCCGGCCGCGTCATCCATTCACTGTGTTCTGTGAATGTAAAAACTACAAGGTCTGTCAGCCTTTGTGGCTGTTGGCTTGTAGTTCTCAATGAACTACCAGGGTGCTGTTGAGCACTGTGGTAGTTCATTGAGCTTCCCGTCTCAAGTGTAACTGCTTGCTCGTATCGGAAGTACAGGCAGACAGATACACAGAAAGTCTGTAGGACTGTGGCATTACTGTGTGCAATGCTTTACAAGTCCCTATCTAAAAAAAATAAATAAATGCATATTTGTTTACCTGCAAAAAATGTGCTTTTATTATTTTTATTTTTTTTTGGAAAGGTGAACTTATCCTTTTTTTCAAATTGGAGATAATTGATATCTGGCCACTAGGGGGAGCTCACTGCCAAGCTTAGTAGACCAGCCTATGAAATAACCAAAGAACAATATAATGAAGCAGCATTTCATGGACTCACAAGGCTCCAGTTCATTTCCTTAACAGACTGCTATCAGGGTAGAAGCGTACTATCTCATTATCTGTAATATAAGCACTGCTCGCTTCCAACTCATCTGCCCTGCTCCTCTTTTCAGAGAGGAATGATGCAGCATTTATATAAAATTTATGGTATTAGCAGATAATAGACCTCATGATTCGTCTTCTGCTTTTCTGCTGTATTCATTCTCTCTGCACAGCAGTTACTGAGGTCATGCGATTTTACCACAACAACAACGGGGCAGCAACACAGATGAAATCAATGTGTGTTTATATAGTATATACAGTATCTCACAAAAGTGAGTACACCCCTCACATTTTTGTAAATATTTTATTCTATCTTTTCATGTGACAACACTGAAGAAATGACACTTTGCTACAATGTAAAGTAGTGAGTGTACAGCTTGTATAACAGTGTAAATGTGATGTCCCCTCAATATAACTCAACACACAGCCATTAATGTCTAAACCACTGGCAATAAAAGTGAGTACACCCCTAAGCGAAAATGTACAAATTGGGCCCAATTAGCCATTTTCCATCTCCGGTGTCATGTGACTCATTAGAGTTACAAGGTCCCAGATGTGAATGGGGAGCAGGTGTGTTAAATTTGGTGTTATCGCTCTCACTCCCTCATACTGGTCACTGGAAGTTCAACATGGCATCTCATGGCAAAGAACTCTCTGAGGATCTGAAAAAAAGAATTGTTGCTCTACATAAAGATGGCCTAGGCTGTAAGAAGACTGCCAAGACCCTGAAACTGAGCTGCAGCACGGTGGCAAAGACCATAGAGCGGTTATAACAGGAAAGATTCAACTCAGAACAGGCCTCGCCATGGTCGACCAAAGAAGTTCAGTGCACGTGCTCAGCGTCATATCCAGAGGTTATCTTTGGGAAATAGACGTATGAGTGCTGCCAGCATTGCTGCAGAGGTTGAAGGGGTGGGGGTCAGCCTGTCAGTGCTCAGACCATATGCCACACACTGCATCAAATTGGTCTGCATGGCTGTCCTCCCAGAAGGAAGCCTCCTCTAAAGATGATGCACAAAAAAGCCTGCAAACAGTTTTCTGAAGACAAACAGACTAAGGACATGGATTACTGGAACCGTGCCCTGTGGTCTGATGAGACCAAGATAAACTTATTTGGTTCAGATGGTGTCAAACCTGTGTGGCGGCAACCAGGTGAGGAGTACAAAGACAAGTGTGTCTTGCCTACAGTCAAGCATGGTGGTGGGAGTGTCATGGTCTGGGGCTGCATGAGTGCTGCCGGCACTGGGGAGCTACAGTTCATTGAGGGAACCATGAATGCCAGCATGTACTGTGACATTCTGAAGCAGAGCATGATCCCCTCCCTTTGGAGACTGGGCCACAGGGCAATATTGCAACATGATAACGACCCCAAACACACCTCCAAGACGACCACTGCCTTGCTAAAGAAGCTGAGGGCAAAGGTGATGGACTGGCCAAGCATGTCTCCAGACCTAAATCCTGTTGAGCATCTGTGGGGCTCCTCAAATGGAAGGTGGAGTAGCGCAAGGTCTCTAACATCCACCAGCTCCGTGATGTCGTCATGGAGGAGGGGAAGAGGACTCCAGTGGCAACCTGTGTATATCTGGTGAACTCCATGCCCAAGAGGGTTAAGGCAGTGGTGGAAAATAATGGTGGCCACACAAAATATTGACACGTTGGGCCCAGTTTGGACATTTTCACTTAGGGGTGTACTCACGTGTGTTGCCAGCGGTTTAGACATTAATGGCTGTGTGTTGAGTTATTTTGAGGGGACAGCAAATTTACACTGTTATACAAGCTGTACACTCACTACTTTACATTGTAGCAAAGTGTCCTTTCTTCAGTGTTGTCACATGAAAAGATAGAATAAAATATTTAGAAAAATGTGAGGGGTGTACTTACTTTTGAGAGATACTGTACCTTCCTATCTATTGACTAATGCTAGCAGCATACAAATACAGAGCTTTGCCCATTGTGACTTTTGATGAAGCACCACACAACCAGTAATAAAAACATAGTACGGGTTTATTAAGTATATGCCAGCAATAGAACTGGGAAAATGTGTCATAATGCCAAACAGTTGTCCCAAATGTACAAATCCATTACAAGGTTACATACAGTAATCAAATAGTCCATAGTAAGTGTGTCATAGCAGCTATGGCGACTCAACGCGTTTCTTGTGTTCAGTCTCACTCTTCAGGGGTAGATGCGTAGACATAATCTATGAAGTAAAAATGGTTAGAAAATATGTCATAGTAATGAACATGAAAATGTATCGGGTAGATTGAAATGTGGGAATCAAACTAAGGGATCCACATTCACAAAGA
Organism: Glandirana rugosa; assembly: GCA_018402905.1. Lineage (NCBI taxonomy): Eukaryota > Metazoa > Chordata > Amphibia > Anura > Ranidae > Glandirana > Glandirana rugosa. Next base: position 388,242 of record BLSH010475851.1, read on the forward strand.
TGCAGGATGTTGCATGCCAAAGTCACACCGTTAGCCACCGGAGATGTCTGACCTGGGAGCTTTGGGTAAAGGATTCAAAATGGGCCAGCAGAGTAAGGGCTAGTTTACACTTGCTTCAAAACAGGGCATCAGACATGCTTTGTTAAAGCTCCCTTAATGCCAGTCAAAGCCCCTGTCACTAAATAAAATGGTTGGCTTACACCTTGCATTGGCTTTACTTTGCTTCAGCTTTGGGTCAAAAATTATACCCCATGTAGCTTTAGTCATGTTTCAAAGCCTCTTCAATACCTCCATAGAAGTATATGACAAAGCTTATTTGAAGCTCGCTTGAAGCACCTGCCGCTTTTCAGAGGCTTTAATTCAGTTTTAGCTTCGCTTTGTTTTGGAGAAATTGCAGGCGCGAGATATCAACAAACACACAGGGCATCAGCCAAGCTCCAACAAAGCTTCAAAAGAGCCTA
>BLSH010475851.1:388712-399544 GCA_018402905.1 Glandirana rugosa
AGAAACCAGCTGGTACCGCTACGCGACAAGACTCAACTTAGAAAGGACAATATTGGCGAGATACCAGAAACGGTGGCACGACGTCGAGTCAAAGTCCCAGAACCGTCAGAAGAATATCGGATCTTTTTTTGATCTATAAACCCCCCTTGTGGGATGGTTTGCGTACCACGACGAGCATTGCTGGTTGTTTGTTTTTTAGATACTCAATGTCGCGTGTGTACTATATATGAGGTCAGTCCGATAAATTTTCGTAGATTTACATATATCGTTTTTTACGTTTTTATGCCCCCAAACCAGTGTGACTTACCGGTACTTCACGAATTCGGGTGACACTTTGCAGCAGTCAGTGGGCTTAAGCACTTCATGGCCATTCAGTGTGACCAAACCCCCGTATTTTTGCATTTTTTGCTATATACATTTAGATGCTTTTAAATAGCCTGACTGGAGTATATATCATGTGTGCGCTGTAACTCATAGATTTTTTGTTTGTTGGTCGTTACGAGCAGCACCATGCGTTTGGTAGGGTGTTCCCCCCAAATATCTAGTTTTTTTCTAGGCTATAAGAAGACTGCCAAGACCCTGAAACTGAGCTGCAGCACGGTGGCAAAGACCATAGAGCGGTTATAACAGGAAAGATTCAACTCAGAACAGCGCATCGCCATGGTCGACCAAAGAAGTTGAGTGCACGTGCTCAGCGTCATATCCAGAGGTTATCTTTGGGAAATAGACGCATGAGTGCTGCCAGCATTGCTGCAGAGGTTGAAGGGGTGGGGGTCAGCCTGTCAGTGCTCAGACCATACGCCACACACTGCATCAAACTGGTCTGCATGGCTGTTGTCCCAGAAGGAAGCCTCCTCTAAAGATGATGCACAAAAAAGCCTGCAAACAGTTTGCTGAAGACAAACAGACTAAGGACATGGATTACTGGAACCATGTCCTGTGGTCTGATGAGACCAAGATAAACTTATTTGGTTCAGATGGTGTCAAGCGTGTGTGGCGGCAACCAGGTGAGGAGTACAAAGACAAGTGTGTCTTGTCTACAGCCAAGCATGGTGGTGGGAGTGTCATGGTCTGGGGCTGCATGAATGCTGTCGACACTGGCGAGCTTCAGTTCATTGAGGGAACCATGAATGCCAACATGTACTGTGACATTCTGAAGCAGAGCATGATCCCCTCTCTTTGGAGACTGGGCCACAGGGCAGTATTGCAACATGATAACGACCCCAAACACACATCCAAGATGACCACTGCCTTGCTAAAGAAGCTGAGGGTAAAGGTGATGGACTGGCCAAGCATGTCTCCAGACCTAAACCCTGTTGAGCATCTGTGGGGCTCCTCAAACGGAAGGTGGAGTAGCGCAAAGTCTCTAACATCCACCAGCTCCATGATGTCATCATGGAGGAGTGGAGGAGGACTCCAGTGGCAACCTGTGAATATCTGGTGAACTCCATGCCCAAGAGGGTTAAGGCAGTGCTGGAAAAGAATGGTGGCCAAACAAAATATTGACATGTTGGGCCCAGTTTGGACATTTTCACTTAGGGGTGTACTCACTTTTGTTGCCAGCGGTTTAGACATTATTGGCTGTGTGTTGAGTTATTTTGAGGGGACAGTAAATATACACTGTTATACAAGCTGTACACTCACTACTTTACATTGTAGCAAAGTGTCATTTCTTCAGTGTTGTCACATGAAAAGATAGAATAAAATATTTAGAAAAATGTGAGGGGTGTACTTACTTTTGTGAGATACTGTACCTTCCTATCTATTGACTAATGCTAGCAGCATACAAATACAGAGCTTTGCCCATTGTGACTTTTGATGAAGCACCACACAACCAGTAATAAAAACCTAGTAAGGGTTTATTAAGTATATGCCAGCAATAGAACTGGGAAAAGGTGTCATAATGCCAAACAGTTGTCCCAAATGTACAGATCCATTACAAGGTTATATACAGTAATCAAATAGTCCATAGTAAGTGTGTCATAGCAGCTATGGCGACTCAACGCGTTTCTTGTGTTCAGTCTCACTCTTCAGGGGTAGATGCATAGACATAATCTATGAAGTAAAAATGGTTAGAAAATATAACATAGTAATGAACATGAAAATGTAACGGGTAAATTGAAATGTGGGAATCAAACTAAGGGATCTACATTCACAAAGATGCAGGATGCTGCATGCCAAAGTCATACCGTTAGCCACCGGAGATGTCTGACCTGGGAGCTTTGGGTAAAGGATTCAAAATGGGCCAGCAGAGTAAGGGCTAGTTTACACTTGCTTCAAAACAGGGCATCAGACATGCTTTGTTAAAGCTCCCTTAATGCCAGTCAAAGCCCCTGTCACTAAATAAAATGGTTGGCTTACACCTTGCATTGGCTTTACTTTGCTTCAGCTTTGGGTCAAAAATTATACCCCATGTAGCTTTAGTCATGTTTCAAAGCCTCTTCAATACCTCCATAGAAGTATATGACAAAGCTTATTTGAAGCTCGCTTGAAGCACCTGCCGCTTTTCAGAGGCTTTAATTCAGTTTTAGCTTCGCTTTGTTTTGGAGAAATTGCAGGCGCGAGATATCAACAAACACACAGGGCATCAGCCAAGCTCCAACAAAGCTTCAAAAGAGCCTAATCAAAGCACCACCGAAGCCTCATCGAAGCACCACCGAAGCCTCATCAAAGCACCACCGAAGCCTCAAAAACACATCATAAAAGCTTGTTGAAGCAGTAGGGGCTTTAATGTGCAAGTGTAAACTAGCCCTAAACAGGCCAGATTGAAATACGGGCAAACAGAACCGTCCAGCTTGGCCTGCCAGAATGGTGGCTAGAAAATAGAGTGTATATGGATAATGTGCACTAAAAAATTAATAAAAATAAAACATTAAAAAGGGTAAAAAATAGGAGACAAAATATTAAATTAATGATTAAATGGCTAAGAGCAACCACATGGTACATTTTGTTTTATTTTGTTAATGCTAGCAGCATGAGGATTTAAATTATCAATATTGATTGAGGCTCCATTCACACCTTGGCGTTCCGTTTTGCGAGCGGAATCACTGCAATTCTGCCCGCGATTCGGAAACGCCACAAATACCAAGACGCCCTTGCGATCCCTTCTAATTTGAATGGAACCAAATTGCGGCGCGATATTGTCGCGGTTGTTGCCGACAAATTACAGTAAAAACCTGCAAACAGAATGCACGTTTGATGCCCAAAAGAAGTACAAGAACTTCTTTTTGTGCGTTAGGTGTTCCGCGATTCTGTTTGCACGATTTTAGCGCGATTCATTAGGCGACAATCACGGCAATATCGCACCGTGATTTGGTACCATTCAAAATAGCGGGGATCGCAAGGGCATCCCGCGATTTGTGGCGTTTCCAAATTGCGGGCAGAAACGCGGTGGTTCCGCCCTCAAACGGAACGCCAAGGTGTGATTGGAACCTGAAAGAGTGACGTTCAGCTTAAATGCAGAGGAAGTTACAAGCTCACTGGATTTCTTTTGCCCTTATTCAACCGATATACAGTAACAAAACACATTCAATGGTGTTAACAGCCCAGAAGAGAGCAAATAAAAGACATTCATTGTTAGGAAGTTACATACTCTGACATATAAAATAAAAATGATGGTTACTTCAGCTTCTCGGATCTCCTGCAGCTTTGTTCCAGACATGACAAAACAGAGCCCCTCCGCTCAGCAACCATTGCCAATTTTGCCACAAAGAACCTTACTGACCCCCTCAAGGGCGGTTGGCTTAATTTCCTGGATCAATATATTGCTCTCTCCGCCTTTAGTAATTATAACTTTGGATATGATTAATTACAAGTAAAATCCCCCAGTTTGTATTATAATTCCATCAATACCCCCTGCAACAAAGCGTTTTGTAGCTTAAAGCCAAACTTCTTGGCTAAAAACTATAATTTGCATATATAACTCTGTAGTGCTACCCCTACTGCTCGTAATAGCTGGTTCTTCCCAAATAGTACAGAGGTTGCCCATTCCTACAATCACCAGTCCAGTCACTCCAGTTCCAATAACTCAGTCTAGGGGATGCCTTTTTAATATTTATTGCTTGAAGAACTTTAAATAGGAGAGGGCATTGGATACTCCAAAGAGCTGCACAGTAACGGGAGCTCCTATATATGGATTTGGCTGAGGATGCAGGCCAGACCCTATGAGAGCTGTCCAAGTCTATAGCTACCTCTGGCATTTACATCCCAAATGCACACAGTCACCAGGGATCACAATTCAGGGTCAGGACTCACAAATCCCCAGGACAGCTGCACACCTTCCAGCTTCCTCCATACACGGTCCAGTGAGGGAGACAATCCTTCTCCAGACCAGATCCCATAGGGGGAAATCCCACAGCCAGCTCCCCAAAAATATTGCTTTAGGCCCTCAGCTCTGCCACAGCTGAGACCTAAAAGAACAGCTGCACAGTACCCATTCTGCCTCAGAGGAGCAGCAGCCCCTGAGGCTTTGGAACCCTCTCTGATGAGGAAAGAACAATCTCTCCAGGGCTCCAAACTATTTATCACCTCCCCAGCCACCTTCTGGACACTCCCCTTCAGGGAATGGCCAGGATGTGATAAATATCCAAACTGGTCATTGAACTCTCCAAGCCCTATGTTCTGGATACTTCTTTGAGAAGCAGGGAGAAGCAGTCAAACTCCCAGCCTTGGAAACCCGGAAAACAGACCAGGACAAACAATCACTGCTCCCCTGACTAAATAAAGGAGCCACAAACTAAAATTGCTATGCTAGGGGGGTGCTACACCTTAATATTAGCAAAGGATATAAATCCACTTGGTGTGCACCAAATGCCTTTGCTATACCAAATATTACCTTGCAAAAGTAGCAGTGACATTATCACTGTGCTGTACATAGCCTGTGCAGAGATCAGAGCTGTGGGAGGGGTCCAGCAGGCCCCACCCATTACAGGCTGCATACAGAAAACGACAGGAGGGGGCGGTGACAAGACCAGTCACCCTGCACAAGGAGAGAGAGGAGCAGTGAGCGGCCTTTATTACAGGAAGTCTCACATTGGATTACTGCACAGATCTGGAAGAAATACACAAAGCACAGCAACATTCAAGAAAGACACACATGATGAATGGATTTAGAAGATATTTGCTTAACCCCGAATTCAGCTTTAACCCCCCCCCCCTTTTCCCTGGTGTTCCTTTGACAGTGTATTTATGGAAGGAAGGACTGCCCAATCACGTGACCACAGTTGGCTGTCACCTGATCAGGAGCCAGTCCCACCGCCTCCCAAGTCACTGCGGCCACCCATGAACATGTATGTGGCACATGTGGGCATTAAAGCCAGCCCTCTTTACAGATGCACATATGTGCTATGTGGGCAACAAGAGGTTAAAGAGGTTAAAGCGGCTCTTCACTGCATCTGAGCACCACAAACAAAAACACCATTTAATTTATTTTTAACATTCAAAGCAAACTCCCCCATCCATCCATGTCTCCATGCTTTACTTGGTTGAGATATCACTTTGAAAAACAACCTCCTAGCATTTCTGGCAATGGCCATCTTGAGTAAGGGCAAATATTTAATGTAGCATTTACTTCCTGGAATCCATCTGCCCTTAGCTTAAGCATGGAGGCAGGAGAGTGTGCTTAGCTGAGAAAGCCCCTGCTCCTCTCCTCCCCTCCTGACAACTCCTGGGAAGTATGACATCATTTGCCTAGGCAAGAAACCAGGAAGTAACTGAAGAAATGTAAAAGTTTAAAACAAGTAAATATGATATACTATCCCCTCTATTTACTAATGCTAGCTGCATGAGGATTAAAAATAATCAATGTTGATTGGGAGAGTGAAGTTCCACTTTAACAACAATTGTTATAAATAGATGGAATGATTTTGTGACTTTTCCGCGGTGCAGCGGGGCAGTTGAAGCTCCCTCTTACACGTCGGGTTAATTCGGGATCTCGCCGTCTTTTCAGTCGAGGAGGAGAGACGAGCAGCGGGAGGGCCAACCACCTCCAAGCTCCAGGCACTGGATCACAGCCAAGCTTAAACTCCGTTATATGAGGCCGTTTACTCTGCTAATATGTAAGGTTAAAGGCACCTCGGGGGCCACATCTGTTTCTGCATAAAGACGGCACAGATACAAGTGCAGGAATAAAAGAAACTCATTTATTTACAGCCAGAGATAGACTTCTTCTTCTCTATGTAGTAATCATTATCTCCTACCAACATGGAATCTGGTCCCATACTGGCTTATTTACTGCAAGAAAATGTCAAAGGTCTATCATATTTATCCATCTTGTTTAAGGGTTCAATTACATTTGTGGTTGGGGGGGTAAAAACACACGGTTAAACTGAATTTTTCTCGCTTCCCTGTTGCTGCAGCCATGATCTTAGTCTTGTTTTTTTCAGTGGACGATCGGCTGTATCATAGCTCCCAACTCTCCCTGATTTGAAGGGACTGCCCCTAATTTGGAACAAAGTTTCTGTCCCTCATTATGGTCTGATCAGTGGCGGCCCATCCATTAGAGGCGCACGGGCGCTGCCCCTCCTATCCATGCGTCCGGCCCCCTGATCTCCCGGACGCATGGATTCCAATGGGGGGGGGGCTTGAGGCACATGATTAGAGCCAGAGGCTCTAATAGGCTTCAAAAAAGGATGGGCTCAGGGAGCAGAGAACTGGGCCGGAAGCCCACCCAGTTGTGTGACAATAGCGAATGAAAATTCACTATTTTTACACTGATCTTCCTCCCGGGCCAATCAGGAGATGGGTCATGAGACCCGTAGCCGATTGGCCAAAAGGAGATCAGATCTAATTGACGGCCAGGCGCAGGAGGGAGGAGACGCCTGCAGCCCATAGAGAAACTATCGCCCGGAGCGCTGCCCGCAAGATGGGGCAAGTGCGGGCTCTGACTGACCGATGGGGGGGGGTGCCGCCCATGACCCCCTGTGACCTGGCCGGCCGGGGGGCATCAGTGCTGTCCATGACCCGAATGGGGATTGTTTGATGCCCCCCCCCCAAAAAAAAACAGCAGCCGCCACTGGATCTGATTTATATAGTTGTATATATAATGTACTATTTATCTTTCAGAAAGAGTTTCCCAGTGCTAAACCTTTCATCCAATTTCTAAATTGCTGCATTTGTAAATTTCAAAAACCAATATAAAGCAATAGTAGTGGTAAAAAAAAAGCAGTTGGGGGGTTAAACTAATCTTTTTTTTGTCCTATGCCTACATACTTTTTGCTCCTAGGTGACCCTCGTTCCCATCCCAAAAAGTTGGGACTATTGCTGTATTGTATATGTGATCTGGGTGGCCGTGAAGGGAGATTTACCCTCACTTTCTTTCCCGAAGTATCTGGGAGTGACAGGGTGTCTCATAGTCAAAAACTAAGCTGATCACACAATGTTAGATTTCTGACAGATTTCTCCATCCACACTAACAGTGCAGATGGACTGGACGGTGGCGGCTGTCAGAGTGACCAAACAGCTGCTGCTTCTGATTGAACGCAGCCACTGTTTGGTCAAAACATTTCCAGCAGGCTCCTCCCACAAAAGTAGAACGAATGATTGACTTTTGTTGAACAGAGGGAGAAGCAGCAGGTCCACCCAGTGATGTCACCAGTCTTCTCAAATGAATGACAATGCAAGGCTACCACTGGAGGAGAAGAAGAAGAACCAATGACATCACTGAACTGGCCAGAAGTCCCTTAGAACAACAAGAACAAGATGAACAGCACTGCACCCAATGCTGGAAGTGAAAGCAATCTGAGCTCTTCTGTAAGCCTCATATCTACTGAAGGGGAGCCCACCGGACACCCAATATGGAAAATTACTAAGCCATGTTTCTTTTTTTTTTTAATGCTCCCTGTTATTGTTCCTACTTCTACTTTACCATTTAGATACAGTGAATAACGTTTTCCTTGTTTACCCACTTAAGAACCGGAAGGATTTCCAACTTTAGGACCGGAGCCCTTTTTGCGATTCGGCACTGCGTCGCTTTAACTGAAAATTGCGCGGTCGTGCGATGTTGTACCCAAACAAAATTTGCGTCCTTTTTTTACCACAAATAGAGCTTTCTTTTGGTGGTATTTGATCACCTCTGCGTCATTTCTGATCGCCGCTATAAACAAAAGAAGAGCGACAATTTTGCAAAAAAACCCAAATTTCTTATTTTTTGCTAAAATACAAATACAAAAAATGGGGAAGGGAAGTGATCACAGCCTCCATGTAGAGGAAGGCTGTGATCACAGCCCTTCCCCCTTCACAGAACGGAGGTCCATGTTTACTTACACGGACCTCCGTTCTTTCACTCCGGGGGGGGGCCTTCGCGGGTGGCCGGCGGAGATCGAATCCGCCGCACCCGCTCCCTGGCCCTCCCCGGACACAGTGAGCGCGCGGGCGTGCCTCCGGCGGCGCTCGCGCGCTCACTGGGCTCGATCTCGCGGCCGCCGTCATATGACGGCGATCCGCGCAATCGAGCCACCTTGTTGCCGTCAAATGCCGATCAGCGGTCGGCAAGCGGTTAAATAACTTTAATCATACCTGATCTCGGAAGCAGGCAGGGTCCATTGCGGTTGTGGGCATCTGAAGCCCACTAGTCTTTATTTCCAGGATTTAGGTGCAGCTGGCTACCCAGCATGCACCTCCCGATCTCGCGCCTGTGCATTAATGTCACTGCATGGCGCTGATTACAGTAATAGGCAGTTCCCATGGAATCCTGAGATAGCTGACGCTGATATCCCAGCAGTCCATGGAAATCGCCTTGTGACATAATCGGCGAGGCGGCCAGACCGGAAGGGCTGCAAGAAGTAAACGAAAAACGTATTTTTGTCTATTTACAATAACAATGTGGATGGGCATGGGAATACTTGCAGGTTCATAAAATGGGTGGAACTCCGCTTTAACCTTCTACTGCGCAGAGGGTGAACGCAGCTGGGGCATCCAGCAGTCTGATTGTAGAAAGGTGGGTTAATATCTCAATGTTTGTCTCTCCGTCTTCCTGAATTTTACGCTATCACACCCGTAACATTCCTTCCAGCGCCAGCCTCACCTCTTCCATCACACATTTGTGTATTTCACCTATCACATGGAACACCAATAGCTCTGCACATTAACACCTTCCATATGTTTCCAGGAGCCATCTTTCCTCGCACTCTTCCAAAGGTTCTAATTAAATTGTTTCACATTTCTTCCACAGTTCATCCACGGGGGAAAATAGCTGAGCCAGAAACGTTCTCACACAGCCCATGACCTGTAATATGGGAGTTCACCAACACCGCTATGCTTTTCATACCCATTATACTCAATGCACAAAGCTTTACACAAGGATAAGGATCTTTATATTCAGCCGCGTGACTGTTGTTTTTTTTTAGATCTCGTTGGATTCAGATGAATAACTGTCACTTTTTCAAAAATAAGGATTCTTATCCTGGTGTTCAAAGTAGAATGGAAATCAAAAAGTCAAGATCTGCTTTCTTATAAAGAACGTTTGGAAATCTTAATTGTGCCTATGTAATATCTTAAAGATTTACCTTTTGTCTTGAAATTCCTCCTGAAAAAAAGCAATGTTTTCTTTTCTTATTTTTTTTTTTTAAGGTATTTTATTATTATGCATATAAACATCATCAGCATGACAGAAAAGGGGTATATGGTTTACATTAGATATCAGCAATGAATACATGTCTTCAGTGCAACATGATTAGCATACACCCAATTGTCAAACATTGTATTGTAAAACAAAGGGAAAAGGGAAGACAAACAAAGAAAACATCAAAAACAAAGTAAACAGGACCACATGAGTTACTTATTTAGGTCTACAATTAGTTGGTGACCACGGTAATCAGGGCTGGTGCAAGGAATTTTGACATCCTAGGCAAAACCTCATTTTGCCGTCCCCCTTGGCTCCACCCCTGACCCCACCCCCTATGCCCTGCCCAGCCTAATCAGCACCAATCAAATGCAGCCTGATCAGTGCCAATCAAATGCAGCCTCACCAGTGCCAATCAAATGCAGCCTCGCCAGCACCCATCAAATACAGCTTCACCAGCGCCAATTAATGCAGCCTCACCTGTGCCCATCAAATACAGCTTCACCAGCACCAATCAATACAGCCTCACCTGTGCCCATCAAATACAGCTTCACCAGCGCCAATCAATATAGCCTCACCAGTGCCCATCAAATACAGCTTCACTAGTGCCAATCAATGCAGCCTCACCTGTGCCCATCAAATACAACTTCACCAGCGCCAATCAATACAGCCACACCTGTGCCCATCAGCCACAGCTTTCCTCTCCACTTCACTGACACGATGAAGTGGCGGCTGCTCCTCTCCAATTCTCGACTGCACTAATGACATGATCAAAGCAGCTGCCAGCTGCGGCTCTCCTCTCTGATGGCATGAGCCAATGCAGAGCAGTCAGTGACGGATCAACAGCAGCCAGGCGCTCTAGGTGCCCGCCTACTCCACCTAGTGGTAGAGCTGGTCCTGACGGTAATGCACGCAAGACTCTCTGTTAGGAAAAGCAGTCAGTCCAGGTGTTTGGTGCCCTTTTTGCCATCTTCCGCGGTGGTGCGCACTACCAAACAGCTCTATTAGAACCTGCGGGACCCAGCAGCAAGTGCTGTCCGTTCTACAGCATCTGTGACCTGTGAGCCCCAGTTCAAACCACTGTTCCTGTGTTGCCAGTTGTTTCCTGTTGACCTGGCCTGACCTGACCTGCTGATCTGCTGCCTGCATGTCCCCTCGGCTTTCCGCGACCATCCGATTGTCTGTTCCTCCTGTACTTCTGCTGCCCGCCTGATAACGAACCTTGCTTGGACTTGACCACTCTTCTGCCTGACCCATCTGTACCTGTCTCTTA
>BLSH010475851.1:400782-424992 GCA_018402905.1 Glandirana rugosa
GACTCGTCTCTCGACACTGTCAGTCACCGAGAGACGAGAGGGGAAGTCGCGGGTAACACCTCCCCGCTCTCCCCGACCGAGCACGTAGCGACTCTCCAACTCGGCCCACGGTCAGGACCGAAGACCCGTTTATGGCTGGTAAAGACCCGTTTATGGCTGGTATACCAGTTCTAGAAAGGGTTCGGATGTGACGGACTTTCTGTAGTCGGTTGTCGCCCAAAACAGGTATGAAGAGGAAATTAAGAAGAAATTTCACCCAGTAATGGGGAAAGGATCAGCTGAGGGAGCTTACAGACAATTCTGGTGACTAGTCCATTGGTCCCTGCTAGTCTTTTTGGGGCACACCTTTCACAGTTTGGCTCTAATTTAGGCTTGGTGATATAGGCGTGTTGACCTCAATTTTCAATCCACGAGTTCCCCAAAGACCAGAAGCTCTTCATGCTACTTTCTCCTTTGGGCAATGTGGTGTAGACTCATGGGGGTTAAGACCACAGGACTGCTGGAGCAGCAGTGTGACAGGTGCAGGAGAATCAATGCTTTCCATTCTATAAACAAACATGGATAACACCAATGCAGAGTCAAGCAACAGGTCCACTTTAAAGAAGAATTAAAGGAGAAGTATGGACAAAACCCGCTGTTGGCTGATGTCTTTCAGGCAGTGTAGGCTTGGGAAAGATCTTGACCATATGGTCGGTATTTGCCCAGAAATGGTCGGTATTTGCCCAGAAGCCAGGACTGGCACCCGGCTCAACCTCTCAGCGATGCACGAGCCAGCCCCTCTCGCCCCTCCACAATGGGCGCTGAAGGGGAGAGCAGAGAGCCACTGACTGTCACAGCTCTCTGCTCAGAGCGGAGGGGTAGAACTGAGCGATCAGCAAAGTTTGATCACTCAGTCCTCACTGAATAGTTGGCGGCGGACAGATGGATGCTGCATCCACCTAGGTTATTATAATCCTGAACTTCTTTCTTAGAGACACCACACTCTCCAACAATCTAAGATCTCTGGCGGGGGGGTTGGGGCAGCTGGTGTCCTTTTCTTCTTCCCAGCTCTTTCTTCAGCTTGTCTTCAGCTGTCTTGATTGGTCGCCTCGGGACAACTTGAGTCACTTATCCTGCCACACAGGGACTGTGCCGGTGATGTAAACAGATCTGTGCAGAGTTAACATGCCACAGAAGACTGCGAGTGGATAAACAGCCTGCCTGCTTGTAAGTTTATAATGTTGCCTTTAGTTCTGCTTTAAGCATGACCACACCAGAAGTCATCATTCACCTTCAGTTGGCTCCTTCGTCAATGTGTTCTGCCATCAGGAACGTGGCAGTTAGCTCTGTGTAAGCTCCAAGTCAGACCCTCCGCCCACCACGATGTGACAGCAATGAGTGACTCAGTGGCTAAGCACAAGCACTATCATCTGGGAGGAAGAGGAGGAAGTAACATGCTTACCATAGCTGTGGGTAACTTTCTTCATTTCTAAGGATCAAGTGGATCAGATGGGGCGTACAGGGAAGGTGCGTATGTGTTGCTTGTGGGGTTACCATTAAAATAAATTCTGCATGAAAAAAAAAAAACACTTTAAAAAAGTAACAGTGGTGACCCCTCTAGCTGGCTTTTGCAGTGGGTAGTGGATACTGGAGGAAAGGATCCTGTGGCAAGCAGACAGAGACCCGAGCCTAAGACTAAAACTAAATTGACATTTGACGTCAAAATGAACACTGGTCTGTAGTGCATGTTCATCCCTCAATACCATAAATAATAACATATTAGATTTTTCACTCCAGCAGTATATAATGAGTTCGGAAATTGTAGAGAAATGCTTAAATAATGCATTACAATTTAACTACACCCATTCGATTTTAGTTGACTAAAATGTCCTGGAGATTTAGTCCACTAAATACAACTAAAACTAAAACAATTGCAGAAGACTAAAATGGAACTAAAACGAAAATGCCATTATAGTCCTAAGACTAAAACTAAATCAAAATTTGCTGCCAAAATTAACACGGGGAGGCAGAAAGCCACAGTACAGGGGGGAGGGGGAGGGTCAGGAGGGGCACAGTACAGGTTTAGGACTGCTGCCTGGGACATGGTCATCCCCGGGAAGCTTAGTGAAAATTGTATCCTGCAAATCTGGGATAGTTGTACAAGTACAATGTAATGCAAGATTATCATAGGGCCCCAAGCACTTGGGGCCCCTGGGCATTGCCCAGGGGTGCCCATGCATTAAGAAGGCCCTACCTTAGATGGGTGCGACTTGGATGTGACTTGTTGTCCCTTTGAAAATTTAGACCCACTGTTGCACCACTGTTGCATGTAAAACATTCTGGGTTTCCTCTTTAAAGAGAAAAGCATAGCAATGTGCTCGGTTATTTAGCTGTTTTTGCTCCCTGTCACAGCAGAAGTATCAGGTCAGGGCAGATAACGGACATACTCTCTAGGCAGATGGAGGAGGGTAAAGTGATTCTAAACCCTCACCTTGTAAAACAAGCCATTTGGTTTAAAATAGAAATGAAAGGCAAAATATGTTTGTATAGATAATTAAACAAAACATTATAAACACACCTTTTTTTTCTCTTTTATTAGAACTGATCACATTCCCTCTGTTCTCTGCTGCGTAAGAGCTGGTGGAAGGAGAAGCAGCAGCGCACTGAGCTCCCCAGTGAATGGCTGTGTAGTAGGGGTGTGTCAGGACAAGCCTAATCATTGGAGGAGAGCAGGCTGAGTTCCCAGCATAGCTAGAAAACTGACCCCGGTGTGCTCTCACGCTTTGTGTGGTCAGTTTTTAACAGGAAAGCCGAGGGACTGGCAGGAACACCAGGGGTTTTCACATAAAGGAAGCAATACAAAGAGAACAGGATACTTCTTCATATAAGTACATGGTACAGCAGCCACATATCAGGAATCTGAAGTGTTTGGGTAACAAATGCTTTAAATATGTATTTCAGAAAGATATTAGTTTTTTTCATATAATCCTGACTGTACATTTTCTACATGGAAATTTCTTTTGTGTAATCACTGAGCTTAGACAGGATATAGGATGGCTTTTCAGAGCTTGGCAGCCGGACTTTTCTGCTCTAATAAGTAAAGAATACAAGGAACCAATTTAAAAAAATCAAGTAATCCCTGAGAAATAGGGCTGCACTGACATCATCTCAGCACTGTAGCAAGTCACAAAGTGAGCCGCTGCAACAGGAGCTGATCTGTTAGGCCCCTTTCACACGGCTGTGTCCATGTGTGGTGTCCGCTTTCCGGGCTGGCCCAAGACATTGTGCTGCCTGGGACCAAGAATGAAATGCAGCATCCCACCCCCCCCAAAAAAAAAAAAATCACGCCCACCAAAAGGCCCCCATATCCATTATTTTATATCATGATAATTAAACTAAAATTAAATTTATCAGGTAGTCAGATTTACATGCAATAGCACCTTGTCTGTATGCAAAATTATATGGCATACCATTATCTTCAATTCCAAGGGACAGGCTAGAGGAGTATATAAACAGGCTAGGGTGTTATATGGACAGGCTAGGGTAGTATATGGGACAGGCTAAAGCAGTATAGGGGGCAGGCTAGGGTAGTATATAGACAGGCTAGGGTAGTATACCGACAGGCTAGGGTAGTATATAGGCAGGCTAGGGTAGTATATGGACAGGCTAAGGCAGTATAAGGGGCAGGCTAGGGTAGTATATAGACAGGCTAGTGTAGTATATGGACAGGCTAGGGTAGTATATAGAAAGGCTAGGATAGTATACAGACAGGCTAGGGTAGTATATAGGCAGGCTAGGGTAGT
This sequence comes from Glandirana rugosa, assembly GCA_018402905.1. NCBI lineage: Eukaryota > Metazoa > Chordata > Amphibia > Anura > Ranidae > Glandirana > Glandirana rugosa. The sequence continues at coordinate 404,565 of BLSH010475851.1, forward strand.
ATATGGACAGGCTAAGGCAGTATAGGGGCAGGCTAGGGTAGTATATAGACAGGCTAGGGTAGTATATGGACAGGCTAGGGCAGTATAGGGGCAGGCTGTGGTAGTATATGGACAAGCTAGAGTAGTATATGAACAGGCTAGGGTAGTATATAGGCAGGCTAGGGTAGTATATGGACAGGCTAAGGCAGTATAGGGGCAGGCTAGGGTAGTATATAGACAGGCTAGGGTAGTATATGGACAGGCTAGGGCAGTATAGGGGCAGGCTGTGGTAGTATATGGACAAGCTAGGGTAGTATATGAACAGGCTAGGGTAGTATATAGGCAGGCTAGGGTAGTATATGGACAGGCTAGGGCAGTATAGGGGCAGGATGGGGTAGTATATGGATAAGCTAGGGTAGTATGTGAACAGGCTAGGGCAGTATAGGGGCAGGCTGGGGTAGTATATGGACAAGCTAGGGTAGTATATAGACAGGCTAGGGCAGTGTAGGGGCAGGCTGGGGTAGTATATAGATAGGCTAGGGTAGTATAGGAGAGGGCTAGGGTAGTATAGGGACAGATGGAGTGGCCCAGGGGCAGTTGTCATCATGACACATAAAACTACTGATAAAAAAATCTTGGTTGTCAATTTTCTGGGTAAATAGAAGAGAAGGAGAGGTGGCTGTGGTTCAATTTGCTGCCCCTCTCAAAGTGCTGCCTGGGTCCAATGGACCCACTGGGACCCATGGTAGGGCCGGCCCTGTCCGCTTTGCTCAGCGGGATTGTTCCGCTGATCCCCGCTGAGCCGGTGGATGACAGATTCGTCTCCGCTCACTGTGCAGAGACAGACCTGTCAGAGCCCCACTCTCCTCTATGGGAAATCGGATGAAAACGGATCCGCCTGTCCGTTTTCATGCAATCTGATCCCCAGACGGATGGAAAAATAGGGTTTCCACCCTTCGGGATTAACGGTACAGGATTGGATCGGAGAGCGGCGGGTGTCAGTGGACATGTCACCGCTGACATCCATCACTCCATAGGGCTGCGTGGAGTGTCCAGGCAGACCTGAACGGAAGGGGCCTTTCACACAATATTTAGCATGCATTTACACAACATGAAAAAATATCTGATGCAAGGTCCACTTTTAAGCTAAAGTTTTATATAATTATATTTTGCCTTCTCTGGTTCCTCATCCCCCCTTTAACATGCTAATTACATTTTTTTAAAGGGTAACTCCACTTTCGTGGGGAAAAAAATAGCAAATAAAGAAAAAATAATATAGCGTGTACAATTACGAAACAATTCATATTGTAATTGAATGTTATTAAAATGACCTCTCCTTTTCAATCTGCAGCCACTGTAATTTTCTATAAATGCAGTGCAATATGGCTACCTGGAGGTGTTCTGTATTCAGAGACATAATTTCCTGCTTGTGTGATTGGCTCACCAATTTTCCCAGAAGTCTACACTAAGATACAAGTCAGATTTCATGCATCCCCTGCAACAAAAATATCATTTTTTTGTGAGATATTCCCAATAGGAAATCACATCTAAAGTGATGCAGGCCCAGTAGCTTTACTCACTGGTGCTCTGCAGCTGCACAGCTGACAGATAATTATGAAACCATTCCCATTAGGCTCACTCAGCACAGAGGCATAGAGAAACAGAGGTATTTCTTCAGAACAAAAGGTAAGAATCTGCAACAAAGTTTCTTATAATCCTTGTAATGTACAGAGATCACCCAGAGGGGAATGTTTTTTTTCTCAACAAAAATCTTTAAAAAACGCCTTTCTTTTTCTATTACATACTGTACCTTATTGTTGACCCAGTGATGTCATCACTGTGTCTCTGTGCTTCATTATGCAATGAAGGCATATGGTGGCTGGTGGGAGGGTCCTGGCAAGGTACTGTACATAGCAGTGGCAGCTGGTGCTCCATTTTTTGGGGGGTGCTCTGCGCCCAGAGCCCACCCTTTTTTGAAGCCAGTTTGCGCCTCTGGCTCTAATCACGTGCTTCTAAAATAAAATTAAAAAACACCATTGGAATCCGTGCATCCAGCGCACTGCATGTAGATTAGGGGCCAGACGCATGGATTAGGGGGGCAGTGCCCATGCGTCCTTACGGACGGACGTCCACTGGTACGTAGCATCCTGAAAACATCAAAGCACCCTGCCTCAGTACCCCCCTCAAGAGCCCTTAGTTCCAATGCAAGCAGTAGGATGGCTCTTGAGAGGGGTGTCTAAATATCAAAATGCCTTGATGGGTAGATGTCAGTCTGCAGAGGTGGGTGTTCCTAGGCCGGCAGCATTTGCATGTAGGCTACCCAAGGTAGCACCCATATATGATCCTTAGGTTCCATGATTGAAAGAACTGAAATCCAATAGTCGATAGGGGTGGGCCAGGGACATTTAGGCTTGGGAGGAAAGTACTGGATGATGCTGGATGTCCTCCAGTCAGGAAATGAGGCGAGCTCTATCTGACTTGCTGCAACTTCTAATACACATGAAGAAGTTCACATTGTGCAGTGAAATTAGTGTAAGCCATTCCAGTATGGCTGGACAACTGTGCAAGACTGAAGGGAAGGCTGGAGGAAGCATGTGTAGCCAGGTGCTTGGCTAGAGACAGAGAGTGATTTAGCACATTGTGCTGCAGTGATCTCTGTGCCCCCAATGGACTTAAGCTGAATGGGTTAACACTACCTCCATCCACCAGAGGGAGCTGACAAGCAGAAGGTGCTCAAATAACTTCATGGTTGGCAGCATTGAGATGAAGTTTGGGAAATAAACTTATGGCAAGTACTATGGCAGGTAATGAACTATTGGAATACAATTCTCAATGAGAGTCAAGTATAAAGAGAGGAGAGCTGTATTTTCACAGGCTGAGTACCTAGGGGTTTCCTCATTGCAACAAGGAGACTGAGGTGTGCACTTCACTGCTCCTGTGTGCCCATCAACCTAATACAAGCTTGCAGCCGTGTGCGGAAGACCGAAGTCACTTCAGCCAGATCCAGAAGCGAGCTGACATCTGAACAGTGGGACCGCTGTTGCTGTAGCACTGGGACTGGTGAGAGGACACTGCCGCAATTAACCTGTTGCTGCTTGCAGAGACTGAGCACATCCAACTAGCAGTATTATTTACTGCATACAGATTTTGCTGGGACTGTACGCATGTGCACCATCGCAAAGACTGGGCCCCAGTGCTAGCCAGCTGAAGATTTAGGGCTAAAGACTGCTCACTCAGATAGCTGCTTCACAAAAACCTTACCTATTGTCCATAATAAGAGGTACCTCTTTAGAGAGTCATAAATTTAATTTACTGCTTACAGAGGAGCTATCACAGAATTGATGATCATCGCTGTTGCTGTTTTCTAATGCCATTACTTATTGATGATTTTGTGGATTACCAGGTTTACTCTAACTTAGCTGCATAGAACTCCATTCCATGCTACTATAGCCTACTGCAGCCTTTTCAACCAGGGTGCCTTGAGGTTTCATGAGGGGTGCCTTGGCAAAATACCTAACAATGACCCCAAAATTGTATACAAGCCAGTGGGTGGATAAAACCTGCCTTTTAGTTACACAAAGCCACAGTTTTTCATTGTACACCATTACAAACCTTCCAGCTGCCAACCTCCTAATGACAAATTACATCATTATTTGATAAGGATGATGTCAGTTGCCTGAATATCATCCTTGTTTGACCCTTCCCTTCCCCTCTCCATCAGCCTTGGAGTCTCATTAGCTGAGTGATGGAGAAAAACTGAGGGAGAGGAGAAACAGTGGAACACTAGTCAGTACCAGTCTGCAAAAGTGTATTTGCTTTGGAAGAATAAATCACCTCTAACGTTGTGTGTCCTATGTGTATTCATGTTGCTGCATCATGTAAAACTATTAGATTAGTTAATTATTAATTAAGATTAAGATTGTCCATATTTTTGGAGGATGCCTCGAGATTGTCCACAATTTTAAAGGGTGCCTTGAATGAAAAGAGATTAAGAAACACTGGCCTGGTGAACATATTGTCTAGTGAAATGTGACCTAATCCTTTACTTGCTCATTTACTATATGTGCCCATTGCTATTTACTGTAAGCTGTGACTGCATTTTGGGCTTGCTTACCGCTAACCAGTCTAATGTTTGCTTTGTGATACTGAACCCTAGTTGTGTGCAGGGTATCTATCAGTGGTGGCGATCCTCCCGCGTGAGTGGGAGACGAACGATCAGAGGCCTTTTTTTTATTACGGAGATAAATATGAAACTTTATAGGACAATTACAGGATATATTAGCTCTCTGTGTGTTCCCTCGGATCTTCTATGTATGCCAGGCACACATCATGCATGTAAATACAAGCCATGTTATTGTCTCATTAAGGCTCAGCTGCTCTATACTCCCTGGAGTCGGATTCAGAGGCAAATAGGGACACAAGGAAAAAAAAATGAAAAAGCTGAGCTGATTATAAATCCATTCTCTGTTAATAAGCCGAGAAAATAAATGTGAATCAGTGATCTCTGCAAGACACGCAGATAAACGAATCATTGCAAATTAGACTGAACAGAGGATGGAACTGATATGGTATTGTATTTCACTGAATCTTCCCTATAGAGAGCCTTTGGCTTCCTCAACTTCCTCCATTTAGATATAATCTAATTCATGTCACAATGAAACCAGCCGATAGATCCGGAATTCAGATCTTCCTTCACTTCCTTTGGTTACCGATAGCCCTCAGGGAGGAATTAAAGGGGGACTCCACCTCGCAAAGAAAATTGATTCTGGTAGGACAGCGATATAATAAAGTGGATGGTTAAAGTGGCATTGCTTACCTGGCTTCACTCTATATAGGCTGCGGAATTGTCCTCAATGCCCAAATACTGCAGATATATTATAATATATGTCCAAAGCCAATATTTTTTTTTTTCAGTAGAGTGGAGACGGGTTTAAACCCCTTTCAGATTTTCTTCTTACAATCTTGGCCGCACAGAATTTTAATCCCACTTTTTGTCTTGGTCCTGCATCTAAGCATTGGGTCAGCTAGGTTGACTGAACACATAGATGGTGTGCCTTTCATTTGATTTTTCATCTCTGGTTGGACTTTGTGTCTGCAGTTTAATCAATCTGTAACATTAAACACAGTTCCTCCTACAGGGGCATAATTACAGATCATGGGGCCCCATTGCAAAATTTGATGAGTAATATGTCACAAGAGCTGAGGATTGAGATGGGCCATCAAGCCAGCATATCCCATGTTCAAAGTAGACAAACGTGGCTATCGTCACCTTTGTTGGCCTGCTCATTCCACCTCTTCTCTAGACTTCTCCTTCCACCTCTTCTCTAGACTTCTCCTTGCACCTCTTCCACCTCTTCTTTAGACTTATCCTACCATCTATTCCACCTCTTATCTACACTTCTCAATCCACCTCTTCTCTACACTTCTCCTTTTACCTCTTCTGCCTCTGCTCTAGGCTTCTCATTCCACCTCTTCCACTTCTTCTCTAGGCTTCTCCTTCCACCTCTTCTCTAGACTACTCCTTCCACCTCTTCTCTAGACGTCTCCTTTCACCTATTCTCTAGACTTCTCCTTCCACCTTTTCTCTAGACTTCTCCTTCCCCCTTTTCCACCTCTTCTCTAGACTTCTCCTTCCACCTCCTCTCTAACTTCTCCTTTCACCTCTTCTCTAGACTTCTCCTTTCACCTCTTCTCTAGACTTCTCATTCCACCTCTTCCAGCCCTTCTCTAAACTTCTCCTTTCACCTCTTCTGCCTCTTCTCTAGGCTTCTCATTCCACCTCTTCCACTTCTTCTCTAGACTTCTCCTTCCACCTCTTCTCTAGACTTCTCCTTCCACCTCTTCTCTAGACGTCTCCTTTCATCTATTCTCTAGACTTCTCCTTCCACCTTTTCTCTAGACTTCTCCTTCCCCCTTTTCCACCTCTTCTCTAGACTTCTCCTTCCACCTCCTCTCTAACTTCTCCTTTCATCTCTTCTCTAGACTTCTCCTTTCACCTCTTCTCTAGACTTCTCATTCCACCTCTTCCAGCCCTTCTCTAAACTTCTCCTTTCACCTCTTCTGCCTCTTCTCTAGGCTTCTCATTCCACCTCTTCCACTTCTTCTCTAGACTTCTCCTTCCACCTCTTCTCTAGACTTCTCCTTCCACCTCTTCTCTAGACGTCTCCTTTCATCTATTCTCTAGACTTCTCCTTCCACCTTTTCTCTAGACTTCTCCTTCCCCCTTTTCCACCTCTTCTCTAGACTTCTCCTTCCACCTCCTCTCTAACTTCTCCTTTCACCTCTTCTCTAGACTTTTCCTTTTACCTTTTCTCTAGACTTCTCCTTTTTCCTTTTCCCTAGACTTCTCCTTCTACCTCTTCTTAAGACTTCTCCATCCACCTCTTCTCTAGACTTCTCCTTTCACATCTTCTCTAGATTTCTCCTTCTACCCCTTCCACCTCTGCTCTAGACTTCTCCTTCACCTCTTCTCTAGACTTCTTCAACATCTTCTTTAGACTACTCCTTCTACCCAGGGGCGTATCATGAAATTAGTGGGCCCGTGTGCAAGCCCACACCACACCAATAATCCCCGGCTGTCAACCACGGACAGATCATCCTTTTGTGCAGTGTTGGTCAGAGCACTGTGGCCCCCCCACCCCTTGGGGGCCCGTGTTCAGTGAACACCCTGCACCCATGGATGATACACCACTGCTTCTACCTCTTTCACCTTTTCTCTAGACTTCTCCTTCCATCTCTTCTCTAGACTTCTCCTTCCACCTCTTCTTTAGACTTCTCCTTCCACCTCTTCTCTAGACTTCTCCTTCCACCTCTTCTTTAGACTTCTCCTTCCACCTCTTCTCTAGACTTCTCCTTTCTAGACTTTTATCTGTTAAACTAACTGCTAATGTAAACTGCTTGTATCCATTGTCAAGCCTGTATTTATGTACTCTTTGGGTCACCTTCCAATCTTACATGATATGCTATGTACATCGTACCTTTCTACACATTTTATCGCACATCATGATATGCAGGTGTTCTTGTAATATCTCGGGGAATTTCTGATCTACAGGTATATGAGAAATGGAATTTGTTTATCTGCTATTTTGTATGCTTTTTCTGATTGTCTATTTTTGTACTCTGTATACCAAACGAAAAATGTAAGAAATATTACGTGATTAAAAAAGAAGACAAATGGGCACCAAACCACGATGTGGTAGTACGGACTGCTTCATTCTACTCTTTTTTTTATTTAATCCGGCTTTAACATCTTTAAATAAGGGGTCCATGTACTATTTCTGATAATAATTTAACTTATTATTCTTTCTAAGACTCACGCTGTAGTTTATGTAAATGATTTTAGAGACATGTATCTCATTAGTGAAGCTCCCTGAATCCCTTGCGTTCCCTCTTTGATCTCTCATCTCTGGCTCACAGCATGATATTAAATACAGTATATAGTTCATCTGATAAATATAAGCATTTTAGACAAAATGTATGGATGTAGTGCAGACGTGTTAATTTCATGTGATCTATCTATACTAGACTTATTATTATACATTACAGATTCACCGCTATACCATTTCTGATGAAGCAGACCTAGAAAATGCATTGAGCTAAGAAACTCCAGCACATGAATCAGTTTTACTAACCAAGAACATACTATTTGCGACTTTCATCAATTTCTGTTACTATTGGTGTCATACATGATGCTTTTATTTCAGTTTGTGTACACTATATTACCAAAAGTATTGGGACACCTGCCTTTACACGCATATTCATTTTAATGGTATCCCAGTCTTAGTCCGTAGGGTTCAATTATTGAGTTGGCCCACCCTTTGCAGCTATAACAGCTTCATCTCTTCTGGGAAGGCTGTCCACAAGGTTTAGGAGTGTCTATGGGAATGTTTGACCATTCTTCCAGAAGCACATTTGTGAGGTCAGGCACTGATGTTGGATGAGAAGGCCTGGCTCGTAGTCTTCACTCAAATTCATTCCAAAGGTGTTCTATCGGGTTGAGCTCAGGACTCTGTTCAGGTCAGTCAAGTTCCTCCACCCCAAACTCGCTCATCCGTGTCTTTATGGACCTTGCTTTGTGCACTGGTCCAAATCATTTGGTGGAGGGGGGATTATGGTGTGGGGTTGTTTTCCAGGGGTTGGGCTTGGCCCCTTAGTTCCAGTGAAGGGAACTCTTAAGGCAACAGTATACCAAGACATTTTGGACAATTTCATGCTCCCAACTTTGTGGGAACAGTTTGGGATGGCCTCTTCCTGTTCCAACATGACTGCGCACCACTGCACAAAGCAAGGTCCATAAAGACATGGATGAGCGAGTTTGGGAGGAGGAACTTGACTGGCCTGCACAGAGTCCTGACCTCAACCCGATAGAACACCTTTGGGATGAATTAGAGTGGAGACTGCAAGCCAGGCCTTCTCACCCAACATGTGCTTCTGGAAGAATGGTCAAACATTCCCACACTCCTAAGAACCCTTTCACACTAAGGCAGTTTTCAGGTGTTTTAGCGCTAGAAATAGCCTCTGAAAAGTGCCTGAAAACCGCCTCCTATTGATTTCAATGGGTGCTTTCACACTGGGGCGGTGCGCTTACGGGGTGGTCAAAAAAGTTCTGCAAGCAGCATCTTTGGGGTGGGGTTAGAAGCACTACAAATAGCGTTTCAAAAATGCCCCTGCCCATTGAAATCAATGGGCAGCACTTCCTAAGCTCCTGAAAAGCGATTCGGAAGCGTCGCAAAACGGGTCTTTTTTTGTGTTTCCTTTTGTCATGTGACCTTAAAAAAAAGGCCCGCTAGTACCTGAAAGCCGCCGCTAAAGGGCTGCTAATACACTGCTAAAGCACAGCAAAAACGACAGGCGCTTTAGCGCTGTTTTAGCAGCGCTCTAGTGTGAAAAGGGGTCTAAACCTTGTGGACAGCCTTCCCAGAAGCGTTGAAGCTGTTATAGCTGCAAAGGTTGGGCCAACTCAATAATGAACCTTATGGACTAAGACTGGGATGTCATTAAGGTACATGTGCGTGTAAAGGCAGGCGTCCTAATACTTTTGGTAATATAGTGTATGTCTTGCAATTTGAACCAAATCTGTTTAATGTGATTTTATCCAAAGAGGACATAAGGGCCCTTTCACACTTCTTCGATGAAGAAATGCATATGCATTTTTTGCTGCATTTTTAATGTCTTTTTGACGCATTTTCTGAACTTCTGACTCCAATCATGCACCTGTGAAACTTGAATACGTGACTTAAAAAATGCACAGCAGATGCATTTTTGAGGCATTTAAAACTTCATTTTAATAGGGAAGTGCCCATTAAAACGTTTTTAAACATGCACCAAAAATGCAGCATGATGGACTTTTAAAAACGCACTGCACCTGCAGCGCAGTGGTGTGAAGAGTTCCATTTTTTATGCATTTATTCATTTTTCTTCTGCTCTTTGTTACCCCCAAAACACGGCAAAAGCAGATCAGTGTTGAAAGACACTTTTCTGGTTTATATATGTGTGTCTTATTTACTGGCACCTAAAAAGCCCCATTGCATTTGGGCTACAAGATTTTGATGGGCCCCTGGCAGCCTCCCTACTGTCATTGACGATAACATAAAGTCTAAATCAAGGACAGGTAGCAGGAGAGCTGTCAGTACAGTCAGCACTCTATTAGAGATCAGTGATGTGGATAGAATTAGAGGAGAGCAGCTGTGCAGAAAAATGTCATCTTAGTCTAATTCTCCAGCTAACTGCTCTTTCCAACAGTCTTTTTTTCAGCATCTCAGCTCTCAGTGTAAATTCCAAGTCCTCCCACCCGACTGAAAGAGGTGGTAGATGTTCTTAAGCAGCAGTGGCAGCTGGTGAAGTTTTATTTGGGGGAGCAAACAACCATCTCCCCGGGCGGCTGGCGGCGCTGCACTAACCCCCACCGCCCCCTGCTGTCTGCTGGTGGCATTTACCCCATGAAGATGGCAAGCTGCGGTCAGGCCCGGCTCTACCACTAGGCGAAGTAGGCGGCCGCCTAGGGTGCACTGCCGCCCAGGGCACCCAGCCCCTATCCATATACTACCCCAGCCTATCCATATACCTGCGGACCACGGCTGGCATGAGGAAGCAAGCCAGTGCTGCCATTATTGGTCACAGGTGCGGGCCTGTGGACCATGGCTATATAAATAGGTAGAGAGACGCTGCAAAAATCTCCACCTCCGCCTCCTCTATCGTATACATGCACAGGGCAAAGTGGGTGGAGTCGTGGGTGGAGCCAAAGGGGGGGCAGCAAAATGAGGTTTCGCCTAGGGTGTCAAATATCCTTGCACCAGCCCTGGCTGCGGTCAGCGGCTCCGATGTCCTCTCCTCTCCTCTCGCGGCTTCCTCCACATCTTCCGCGGTGCGTCTCCTCACTCCTCCTCCTAGGCGCTAGGCGTCCAATAGGATCGACTAATGTTTTGGCCAATTGGGAAACGGGTCTCATGACCCGCTTCCTGATTGCCGGGGAGGAGATTAAAGCCTCGTACACACGGGGCGACGATTGTATACAGCAGGTCGTACTAACGACCGTTGTATGCGATATCGATCGTTCGTATGCGCGATTAGAACAGTCGAACATACGACGGTCGTACAAGGGGAGTTGTATGAGCAAACTAGAAAACCTGGTCGTAACAACAAGCGCTCATACGACCGTTGTATCGTGTGTACAGAGCAGTTGGTACAACAAGTTGTATTGTGCAAAACACGCATGCTCCGAAGTCAGGAACGGCCGGATGCTAATTACATGCACCTGAACGTTCTTTATGCGGTCGTACGATCGTGTAGTGCAGTCAGTATGCAAGTTACATTATGCAACATACGATTTGCAACGATCGTACGTACGATCGTCATCCCATGTGTACGAGGTTTTAGTGTGAAAATAGCAAATATTCATTCGCTATCATCACACAACTGGGTGGGATCGGGGGACAGTGCTCTGCACCCCAAGCCCACCTTTTTTGAAGCCTAATAGAGCCTCTGGCTCTAATCACGTGCTTCAAATGCCCCCCCATTGGAATCCATGCGTCTGGCACCCTGTATGTGGCTCAGGGGGCCAGACACATGGATAATGGCATAGGCGTGCGCAGGGGGTGTGCCTAGGCACACCTTAATCGCTACGTGCAGCGCTGATTCCCCCAACTGCCTGGGCTTCCCCAGTGTTAACCTCCACCCTGCAGTGCTTCTGGCTTCCCTCCTCTCCCTCCAGCTGCTGCGGGGATGTTTCAGGATGGAGAGTGGGGGAAGAGGCTAGTAAATAATGTCATTTACCAGTGCCTTCCTTTTCTAAATGAACACAGTGAACAAACCCAATTGCTGTGTTCATTCATAACTGAAGCATAGTAAACTGCGTTTACTATGCTGCTTCAGTTTGTGAATGAACAAGAATCCGCTCAGCACAGAGCACTTCCCATTCATTCACTGTCCAGTGCAGCTGACAATGGAGAGAAAGGCATGCATGTTTGAGCTTTGGGTTGCACACACTAATATAATGGGCTGCGCACGCCTATGCCTAATGGACAGGCTGCCACTTCTAAGGCTTTATTTGCACCACTGCCCTAGGTAACACCCATATGTGATACTGAACCTGTATGACTGAAATCCAGAAAATGAAAGGTGCGGGTCAGGGGCAGTCAGGCTGGGGTGGAAAGGGCTACATGATGCTGAGCATCCTCCAGCCAGCTTCTAACTAAAGGCTCGTACACACACTATAAGAAAATCGGGCAAACATTTACGTCCAAAGAATTTTCGTGTGATTTTCGTACAGAGTACACCACTTTCTACAGCCTATTTCGAATTTTCCGAACAAACTGAACAATTTTCATTTAATGCGTACCGTTTTTGTACGATTTTCTTACAAGAACAATCAGAAAAGGAAGACTGCGCATGATCAGAAACAATAAACAACAAAAAAAAGCCTTTGTCGTACGAGAATTTTTGTATGAATTTTCTTTCATCAGTTCCGATTTGCTGTGAAACAACGAGAAAAATCAGACGGACTTTTCTTATAGTTTGTACCCCACTTTAGGCCCCTTTCACATTTGTGTGACTTGTCCTGCGACTTGGGACTGCTAAGTCGCATGACAAGTCGTTCCCAATGATTTCCAATGAGTACAGCTCATATCTGTGCGACTTCAAGTCGCAGTGACTTCAAAGTAGGAGTCCCTGCATTACTTTGGTCCGACTTTGATGCGATTTGAAGTCCATAGACTTCAAGATTAAACAAGCATTGCTACAAGTCGCATCAACATTGTGGCAAAATCCTGGCAAAATCACTGTAAAATCGTGCGACTTTCAAGACGCACAAGTGGGTCCTCAAGCTTGTTCAATAAGGCCCCTTTCACACGGGCTGTCTGATCAGATCTGTCTGTCGGTTTTTCAGGCGGACCTGAACAGACCCTCCAGTCTCCCCTATAGAGCGGCAGATGTCATTGGTGACATGTCTGCTGACATCCACTGCTATCCAATTCAATCCTGTCCTCAAAATGCAGATGGATGGTGCTCCTATTTTCCACCCGTCAGGCAGATCGGATCGGATATGATCGGATGAAAACAGACAGACGGCCCGTTTTCACCCAATTTCCCCATAGAGGAGAGCAGGACTGTGTCCATCTCCATTTTGCACAGTGAGCGGAGATGAAACTGTCATCCGCCTGCTCAGCAGGGGGCGCCCTTGTGTAAGGGGCCTAAAACCCAGAAGCTGATTGGTTACTATGCACAGCTGCAGCGGATTCTGTGTGCACCAGTTTTAGTAAATCCCCCCAATGGTGAGAAGCTCACAGTGTGCAGTGATATCGGAGGAAGCCATTTCAGTACAGGAGAGGAGCCGGTACAGCCGTACAAGACTGAAGGGAAGGCCGGGGGTCAGCTGTAAATACCCAATTATGAAACTTCTTTGAACTGAGAAATACGACAGAGCATTCTGACAATGACCCACACTCAAGCCTCGTACACACGGGACGACGATTGTATACGTACGATCGTTGTATGCGAAATCGATCATAAGTACGTGCAATTAGAACAGCCGACATACGACGGTTGAACAACGGGAGTTGTATCAGCAAACTAGAAAACTTGGTCGTACCAACAAGCGGTCATACGACCGTTGTATCTTGTGTACAGAGAAGTTGGTGCAACAAGTTGTATTGTGCAAAAACACGCATGCTCAAGCCTCGTACACACGGGACGACGATCGCATACAACAGGTCGTACTAACGTTGTGATATCGATCGTTCGTATGCGCGATTAAAACAGTCGAACATACGACGGTCGTACAAGGGAGTTGTATGAGCAGACTAGAAAACTTGGTCGTACCAACAAGCGGTCATACGACCGTTGTATCTTGTGTACAGAGCAGTTGGTACAACAAGTTGTATTGTGCAAAACACGCATGCTCAGAAGTCAGGAATGGCTGGATTCTAATTACATGCACCTGAACGTTCTTCTGCGGTCGTACGATCGTGTAGTGCAGTCAGTATGCTAGATACAACAGCCAACATACAATTTGGCACGATCGTACGCGCAATCGTCGTCCCATGTGTACGGGGCTTAAGAAGGCAGGAACGGCCGGATGCTAATTACATGCACCTGAACGTTCTTTCTTTGGTCCTACGATCGTGTAGTGCAGTCAGTATGCTACATACAACAGCCAACATATGATTTGAGCTGATCGGTCGTACGATCGTCGTCCCGTGTGTACAAGGCTTTAGTGAGTTTGGTCTTTAATACACCAGAACCTGGCAAGTATCTTAGGTAGGCCTTTCATGGGTGATATATGTAGAACTTTGGTAAACACGGTAGCAATGACTCTTAGCTGCATTCCAAATACCCTTATCAGTACTTTGATGAGAGTAGCAGCGTCTAAGGCCGGCCACACATGGAGCAATATTCTTTCCTGCAACCAAGGCAAGCAAGGTCCATAAAGACATGGATGGGCGAGTTTGGGGTGGAGAAACTTGATTGGCCTGCAACCTTTGGGATGAATTAGAGTGGAGACTGTGAACCAGGCCTTCTCATCCAACATCAGTGCCCGACCTCACAAATGCGCTTCTGGAAGAATGGTCAAACATTCCCATAGACACTCATAAACCTTGTGGACAGCTTTCCAAGAAGAGTTGAAAAGTTGAAGCTGTCAGCCCAGGTTCACACTGAATGCGGGTTAGAAATCGCGCGACTTCAGCTGATCTCACACGATTTCAAACTGGCAATGCAGTCCGACTTCAGGGGCGATTTGACAGGCATCCATAGGCGTGTGCACATAGGGTGACAGGTGTGCCTGGGCACACCCTAATTACCCTGTACTTTGCAGATTCTCCCTGCTGCCTGGCTGCAGAGAAAGGGACGAGGGAATCTCTGGGGAGAAGTCCCTTTCTCTGTCTCAAAAGTGAGACATCAGGGGTCTGTTTAGACCCCTGATATTTCACCAAAGCCCCCCAATGGGGCTCCTAAATAACATTTTCAAAATAATAATAAAATCTAAAAAAAAAAAAAAAAAAATTGTAAAAAAAGAAAAAATGAAAATAAAATAAAAATAAACTACTGACATGATTTCTGGCCTTCTGACATATATACCCACATTCATGTTTGTTTGCGCTTTGTGGTGCCCACCCTAATGCAATAGGCTGCGCACACCTATGCAGACATCTATGCAGGTTCATGCACAGATGTCTATTCAAATCACCCCCAAAGTCACCAATAGTAGTACAGGAACTAGTTTTGGGAATCGGCATGGCAATAGTCACCGATTTGGCATGCGATTTGACATGTCAAATGGGCCCAATGTGAACGTGGGCTTATTTATTAATTTTATTTATTTCAGGTGCTTACATAGCGCTGTCAATTTATGCAGCGCTTTACATATATATTGTACATTCACATCGGTCCCTACTCTCAAGGAGCTTACAATCTAAGGTCCCTAACTCACATTCATACACATAGTAGGGACAATTTAGACAGGATCTAATTTACCTACCAGCATGTCTTTGGAGTGTGGGAGGAAACCGGAGACCCGGAGGAAACCCACGCAGCTGCAAAGGGTGGGCCAACTCAATAGTGAACCCTACAGAATAAGACTGGGATGCCATTAAAGTTCATGTGTGTGTAAAGTCAGGTGTCCCAATACTTTTGACAACATCGTGTATGTCATGTCAATTGTTTTTGTGACAAATGTGGTGCCAGACCACTACCACTATCACCAATGTGTGACAAAAGGCTGATCAATCTCACACAGCGCTGTCACTGACAGGGCTGGATTAAAAGCATCATGGACCTGGTGCTAAGGAAGTTAAATCCTCCTCCTCTTCTGGGGCCCGTGCTTGCACTTGATTGGTTTCTAGGATGCTAGGCGGTTCTAGCAACCAATAATTTTTACAGCAGTGGACACTGGGCTGTGGTGGGCAGAGTGACAGTGGGCAGTTCTTGAGCGGCTGGGCCTATATTAAGGTTGGGGCCTGGAGCTGCAGCTCCAATAGCCCCTATGTTAATACAGGCCTGGTCACTGATACACGACAGTGACACTCTCAGCCTCACCCTGCACAAAGATTTTCCAGCTAGCGGGACCATAATCTGATTGCCAAGAGACTGAAAGCGATTGTCACTGGGTTTAGTTCACTGAACAATTGCCTTTTTACTGTCACTGACTACTTTTACCGAAAGATAGTAAACATTCACAAGATTAGTAATAGCACTTATGACTTCAGAATAAACGCCTGTAACACACATTGTCACCACAGACAGGTATATCCAGAGATTTACACTAGAGTAGCGCTCTTCAAGAAACAGGGATTCTTTAGGGTCTGTGTTAGGGCATTAGAGGCAATTTAACAAGTTTCGAAATATTTACAAATAAAAAGGTAAAAGGGTGCAAATCAGTGGCGGCCGCTCCATATGGGGCACAGGGGCTCCGCCCCCTAATCAATGCGCCAGGCCTTCAATGTACATGCAGGGCGTCGGATGCATGGATTTCTATGGGTTTTTTTTTTTTTTTTAAGCACCAGAGGATCTAATTGGCTTCAATAAAAGGGTTTATTGTGGATATATCCTTTTGTCTGCCTTGTGATATTTGTATCATTTTCGTATTCACAATAAATTACACAGCTTTTGTCAAGTTTTGGAGTGCGGTCACATCCTTCTGTTTGGTTTGCATCTCCTGGATCACGGACCAGACCTGCACCTGATTTCCTGATTCAACATCATCACTCACACCTGGAGCAGCTCAGTCTCCCTTTCCCGTTTGGCTTGCACACTCACTTGTGTGACAATAGCGAATTCATATCCGCTATTGTCCTCCTGCTTCTCCGGTGCTTCAAAAAAACACATTGTAATTCATGCACCCGGCATTCTGACCCGGCAGCCGGACGCATTGATGGGGGGTAGGGTTGCCACATCATCCCTGTGTAGTTCATATGTGTCCTGGATTAAAGGGCTGATGTGGCAACCCTAATGGGGGGACGAAGGCATGGATGGTGGGGGGGGATGGCACCCGTGCACCCTCAATGGACGGGCCACTACTGGTGTTTAAATAGCCCAGTTGGCAACAATCTAGTGGTTGGCGTGTGGGCGCATGTGCATGAGCACAGGTCTGGCTAACTGGAATTCTCCATCTGCGCATAACTATGCGCCTGGATACACTTTGTCTTTCCTTACAATGGGTCTGGCTAATAGGAACTTTACTGGAATATGCCTGGTCATATTTTATCTTTCCTGACACAGGCTGAGGAGGAGAGAGTTAGATCAACCATTGTCAACCAGGGTTGCTAGGCGTTCCTTGAGATGTGGCTTGTTGACCTTCCATTTGATGGTGCCTGCAAGGTTCCAGGACCAACAACACTTGGCAAAGCCAGCAGAATTAAACCAATTTGCTGTCTGTAAGTGTAGGGCCCTCCTAGTTTGGGTGTTAGTAGGTGTATATTGTTTTGGCTCTTTCTGCTTAACAGTAGAGCAGATAGGTAAATTGATATCCTATCTGCTTATCAGAGAGCCTTGATTGAGTAAGGTCTGCTCAGTGTGCTCTGGTGCTGATTTATGTGGTCTGGAAGGTTTTACACTGTCCAGTATTATGGGTCCCCAGTGGGAAGAAAACCCAGCCAGTGACAGCAGGTGTATTTGGAGGTGGTTCTGACCAACTAGCAGGGGAAGTGCCCCACTGCATTTTTGGGTGAACACCTTCATTTAAAAAGGAGCACATGGGCTCAAGGTCAGGAGTTGCAGCCCACCCAGACCTCAGGGGTGGAGTTGTGTGTTCAGCTCCTGGCTGCTAGGCTTGAGGCCTATCCAGGAGGCTGCCAGATGTTGGGCCTGGTCGAGGCCTAGCTGAAGTTGCTGAAGCCACAGCCCAGAGTTCCTAGAAGCTGACAGAGGGGGACATCTTTGGATCCAGTCTGGTATCACATTGGCAAAGTGTCGCTTGGAATTTGGCAGAGAGAGGGTACCGGTGGTCCCGGGACATGGTGTGAGTACAGACCTGCGAAGGGATCCCTGAGACTGAGTTGCTAGAATTTCCCCCCTGCTGTTCATAATCAGCTAACTGGGTGTGTGAGCTAGAAAGGAGACACTGGTGAGTGTCTTGAAGAACAGGGTCCGGTTTATCCTTTATTGCTTAAAAAGGGATCTGTTCCACTGCCATTAAGTGTTGTTGGAAGTCTGCTACATTGAGCTAGAAAAGAGACACTGATGAGTGTCTAGAAGAAACAAGGTCTGGCCTGTCCTTTATTGCTTGGAAGGGGACTTGTTTCACTGAGATCAATCTGTTATATAGTGCCACTGACAGTCTGCTGTACAGAGATAGGGAGAAGTTGTCCTCGCTTGAAGTTAGTTAACTTGGAATATCCCATCCATTCCCTTCTGGACTGGTCATTGGAATATTTATTTATTTATTTATTTATTTATTTTAGGTACTTATATAGCGCCGTCAATTTACGCAGCGCTTTACATATACATTGTACATTCACATCAGTCCCTACCCTCAAGTAGCTTACAATCTAAGGTCCCTAACTCACATTCATACATATACTGGGGCCAATTTAGAGAGGATCTAATTTACCTACCAGCATGTCTTTGGAGTGTGGGAGGAAACCGGAGTACCCGGAGGAAACCCACGCAGGCACAGGGAGAACATGCAAACTCCAGGCAGGTAGTGTCGTGATCGGGATTCGAATGAGCAGGATTGTGTGTGTGCACCTGGCAGTGTGAAAATCTGTTGTGACTGGCTGCAGGATAATCAGAAGGAGGCCCGGGTCATATAAATCAGCAGCTCCTTCGGGGGTAGCGCTACATAAGCATTGCATTATTCTTACTGACCATCAATGTAAGGCGCCACTGACTTCTGTAATTGGTTTTAGTAAAGGTCACTTCAAAGGCTGAAAATAAATTTAGGGGTTCCTCTTGGCTTAAAAGGTTAAGAACGACTGGGCTAGATAATGCTGGATAGAACAAAATGAAGGGTGGGACTTTAAATTAGGAAAACAGTTCATCAGCAATATGACATTGTATTAATTTAATTAAAATATTTTATTATAATACATCCATAGACAATAAATAGCGAATTCATGTATTGTACATTGATCCATTAAATTCCACAATATTTACATATACATCAATAATGGCTCCAAAGTAATAGCATACGTCCACATACATGTATAATAAGGCACAATATGTCAAAGCAATTAAAAAGCAGGTATAGCTTATTAATCCATAAGTATGGATAATTAGAATTGTCTGATACCATATTCATTTGTGCTGTAGATGGGACATAAAATAATGGTATTTAAAAATAGTAAGGTTGATTTCAATGCACCGTCTCTATGTCTTTGGCTCGACGCGATTCGGCCACAAAACGCGTCAAGCCTAAGACATAGAGACCATGCATTGAAATCAACCTTACTATTTTTAGTTACCATAATTTTATGTCTCAACTACAGCACAAATGAATATTGTATCCGACAATTCTAATTATCCATACTTATGAATTAATAAGCTATACCTGCTTTTTAATTGCTATGACATATTGTGCCTTATTATACATGTATGTGGACACATGCTATTACTTTGGAGCCATTATTGATGTATATGTAAATATTGTGGAATTGAATGAATCAATGTACAATACATGAATTCACTATTTATTGTCTATGCATGTATTATAATAAAATATTTTAATTAAATTAATACAATGTCACATTGCTGATGAACTGTTTTCCTCATTTAAAGCCCCACCCCTCATTTAGGGATGGAGGTACCCCGGACTAAGCTCGGAGACCTCAGATAATGCTGGATGTCCTTCAGCCAGGAAATGAGCTGGGCTCTATCTGGCTTGCTGCAGCTTCTAATGCACATGGCAAGAAGCTCACAGTGTGCAGTGAAATCAGAGGAAGCCATTTCAGTCCAGGTGAGGAGCCGGTACAACTGTGCAAGACTGAAGGTAAGTTCAGCTTTAAGATCTAGGCAAGTTTTACAAGTAACTTATTTTCCTGGAAAAGGTCTGTGAAAATTCTAATTAAAAGTCTTCTAATGCAGTTATTTTTAATAGACCCGGGGTGTAATTAACCACAATGAAACATTAAGCTGTTGGCAGCCCTGATTAGGGATCAATAGGGATGGGCTACCTTGCGATGTTAATGGTCTGTGTCGTTACGTGAGAGCGCGATGACACTTTCCAGCTCAGTTTACTGATTAGCAAGAAATTGGAGCATTAAAACCCCAAAGCCAGAGTAATTGTGTTTTATAGCTCCAGACAGGAAAGCTAATTATATTTTCCACATATAAAAACTCTGGAAACAGACTGGAACAAGATAAGCCTCGTTTTACTTCGTGTCACCATGTGGTTTAGATTTTAAGAGACTTCTTTTTTTAATAGAAGTCATGAGATAAATACCAGGCTGCCATTGCTGACCTCTCTCTGAAAATCCTAATTACCTGGCTGTGTCCAGCATCATCAACTTGAGTTGGAAAAAGCAGGCATATCAGAAAAACTGACTTTACTCACTACATGCTTGTTCCAGGCCATTGAGCTAGAAAGTACTGAAGTCAGAGATAGCCGGGAGGGGGGCAAAACAAGGGATCCAATCAGTTGTGCTACAATGCAAAGAGTATGTTGATAGGAGCAGTGGCGGCTGTTGGTATATTTTTGGGGGGGGCGAACAACCACCTGCCGCCACCCCCCGGTCCTTTGGTCACCAGCCCCGCACTTACCACATCTACATCGCGGGCAGCGCTTCCCCTGAGCGGCGTCTCCTCCTCTTGGGGCTTTACATCGGCTTCTCCTGTGTCCCCTCCCTCCTCCTCCTTGGCAGCCAATGGGATCGCTTCTCCTTTCGGCCAATCAGGTGATGTGTCTCAGGACCCTCAGGAGGAGAATCAGGAAGACAATAGCGAATATTAATTTGCTATTGTCACACAACTGGGTGGGCTCAGGGCAGATTGCTTTGCGCCCCTAGCCCACCCTTTTTTGAAG
>BLSH010475851.1:425002-455863 GCA_018402905.1 Glandirana rugosa
GTAAACAAGGAACCAATCAGTTGTGCTACAGTGCAAGGAGTATGTTGATAGGAGGAGCAGTGGCGGCTGTTAGTATATTTTTTTTGGGGGGGCAAACAATCCACCTGCCGCCACCCCCCGTTGGTCACCAGCCCTGCACTTACCCCATCTACGTCGCAGGCAGCGCTTCATCCAAGCGGCGTCTCCTCCTCCTGGTGCTTCACAGCGGCTTCCCTTGCGTCTCCTCCCTCCTCCTCCTTGGCAGCCAATGGGATTGCTTCTCCTTTCGGCCAATAAGGTGACGTGTCTCAGGACCCTCGGGGGGAGGATCAGGAAGACAATAACGAATATTAATTTGCTATTGCCACACAACTGGGTGGGCTCAGGGCGCAGTGCTCTGGGTTTGGTGCATCCCTCTCCTCTGCCATTGGGTGGCACTGTTGCTGATGGCATTGGAATGATAAGATGTACATGAACTTAGAATATGAATGATAGGCTGCTCCTGCCAATGGGCAGCCATTTTCTTGGGCTCCATGGCCTGCTGGGATAGCCTAAATATTTGGGAAGAGTCAGGTGATTGGGGTTCTGTGCCACCTGGACGGCTGTCTGGGTGGACGTGTGTTAAAGCTCCAGAAGCCTGAGGCCTATCCGGGAGTTCCTGGTTGCTAGGCTGAAGCCTACCCAGGACCAGCAGTAGCAGTACAGGGTTAGGGCTTCATGTCGGAAGCCTAACTGAGTTGCACGGGTTCTGCCGGCCGGGGGAACCCCTCTTTGTTGGAGGTGAAGGGACAGACTTGCTAGTGGAGGACAACCATTCCTGTCACCGGAGGCAAAGCTTTAACCAGGGTCAGAGGTAAAGAGGAAACTGTCACCTACGAGGGACAACGCTCCTGTTATCAGAGGCCAGAGTTCATAGTCTGAGATAGAGTACCAGAGCAGCCTTTTTCACTTATCAGAGCCAGTGGAAAAGTGGAAAAATCTCAGCAGAAGTCAAGCTATGAACCCAGCGAGATAGAGGGGGTGATGCTTGCAAGAGGGTTCAGCAGTTGGGCTGAAGAGCCAAGGAAGGGACCCAGCAGGCTGGCCTGGGGACACTTGGGATATACAGCAGTTGGCTGTGTGAAGCACAAGGGAGTCAGTGGCAGTAGGAGTCCAAGAAGTCTTGTCGTGAGACTGTGAGTGTGAACTCGTGAGGCTACAGAGGGAGGCTGTGAGATGGAGGCCAGATCTGCACAATGGGGATACCAAGTTGGTATGTGCATCAATCTGTGTTGAAGTCCAAGGTTCAAGTTCAGAGTCTAAGGAAACAGTTCTAGTCTGGCAAAGTTAGCTGGAAAGCCTGTGGGACTTGAATGAGTCGTGTTCAAAGAGTCTCAGAGTCTGCTAAGTGCTGTAGCACCCATCCAAGGGGTGCGCTGGCCCTAACCTACTCTCCCTAATTCTTGAAGAGAAAAATAAATCTCTTTTGTTCTGCATCATCAAAGTGTCTGGCGCCCAACTAAATTCTTCTATCTGCACCCACTATGCCTAGTAACCCACACTGTGAGGATGGATGTCGGTCCTCTCTGACTATAAAGGTCACCATCAGGCCTGTAGAGGTTGGGGGCTACAAATCATTTTTTATTTCACTCTTCAGCAAAGCACATAGTACAGTACAACAAAAAATAGTGTGCCAAACATGGGGGATCAGAAACATTCATAAAGTACTTAACAGTAATAACAATAAAAAATGTAATTACACACCGTGTCGTCTTGTTTAATTCTTTTACCATTAGAAATCCGAATATATGGAAAACGTTAGTCCGAACAAGGCCCCAGTGTAGCTCCCCCGAAGTGGGTGGGGTGACCTTGAGGCTTGGAGGTTCGGGTGCTGCCAGGAGTGGAGTGGATTCCTGGAGCAGCACAAGGGAGTAGGAGAACAGCAGAGGTGCTACTGAGAACACTTTAAAGTATCCACTGGAGTTGGTGAGTGACAGACCCTGGGACTTGGAGGAAAGGCTGGAGCAGGCTGGGAGAGGAATAGTGGACAGTCTGTGGAGGTCTTGGGAGCCAGTCAGGGGAAGGAGTGTCAGTGGGAGGAAAGCAGGTCGGTGTGACCTGGAAGAGGGATGGGCTGGAAGTTGTAGTCCGTAAAAGGCCCAGCTAGCACCAACGTACTAAGATACACTTTGAGGGGTCATTGACCCTGGCCTGTAACGGGTGGTCCGGAGGTCCTGCTGACAGAGTGCAGGCCTCACCATGAGCTAGCTGCGGTGAAGAGGAAGGAATTGAGTTAGCCTGATAAATTTCCCTTCAGGTCAAGAAACTAAGTCAAGTGCTGGAGAGAAGTGAAGGAGGAATAGTCTGCAAGAGAAGTGAAGGAGCAATAGTCTGCAAGAGAAGGAAGTAGAGTGTATATATGGTCGTGTATATAGATGGTCCTGTAACCCATTCTTTGGGCACCCCACAGTCACCCCTTTTCCCCATCCAAGTTAATCCTCTAAATAAAACAAAAACAAGAGCCGGCTTGTTCAGTGACTTTGGGTGTGTGAGATATGGTGGGATTGAGGGTAGCTATAAGGTGAAACACAACTACCAGCCACTCCCACGGCAGCACATGGCTACATTTGGGGGCTCGTCCGGGATTTACCTGTAAGGCTGCCAGTCGTCACCCATAGCAACCACAAGAGAACTGAGCAAGTGAATGTGATCGTCTGTTTTACTGTCAATGCGTCCTTAACTGTGGAAAAGGACTTGTGTGTTTTGCCCTTGAACTGTGCTAAATAAGTGTGCCATTGTCCATAGCAACCAGCGGGACCCGTTATCAATTTGCAACCTGCTTACCAAGCTGCTCCAAATCAGTGCTTGGGATGGACACTTAAACAAAATTGCTGCAATTCAATGATTTTGTACCTTGTGTTGTTAACAGTGGCAGCCACAGTGGGCGAACGCGCCCATGGATTACAAATATGTCCCGAGCCCTGCCAGGGCCGGACATTTTTCACTGGATGTCAAACATGCCCAGCATTCTGCTAATGTTAATGATAACTTGTGCTTGAAAATCCTGCTTGCAATGATAAAGTATGCCTGAGACAGTCTCCTGTTGCTAAGAGTGATCGAGGTAAGCAGGCGGGAGCGCAGGGCAGAGACTGCGTTACAGTGGGCCCATACAGGTGGACCAGGAGCATTATTAAAATTATCCTTGCCACTGGCAACCACTGTAAGGGCCAACATGCCTGGGCAAGTTCTGCAAAAGCCAGCGCGTCTTCAAGTTTCTATCCTGCACATCGAGGGTTACAGCAGCATGACCAGGAAAGAATCTACCTATCGGATTCAGTGACGCCAGCCCTTCTGGAAGTGAGGAGGCGGAGCCACACCCTGGAGGAGACAAATTTTTCCCTGAGCTCAGCAGATGCCATGAGGTTGTGGAAGATGGCTGAGGGTAGTTGTTTGCTACCAGCCCTTACTTGGCTGCCGGAAATGCCGGAACAGACACTCGTAAACACGGGCATTTTCCCTCGGGGTGGTGGATGGGATGGAAAGACTGTGTCTGCTCTGCCCATGATGTCAGATGCCAACAGCAGCAGTGGAAGCATGGGCAAGGTGTGGCCATTGCTACGAGCCACTTTTGAGGCGGATGGACATCCAGCAGGATCCATGCTACTTCAACGTGGACCTGCAGTCAGGACTCTGCACGCCACAGCCTGAGAAGTCCCAGAAGGCCGGAGTGGGCCTGGAGCCACCTCGTGAAGGCGGGGAGGAGTTGCGTCCTGGCGACTCCCCCGCAAACACCAGAGAGGGAAGGAAAGAGGGAGCTGTCGTGACTGAAGGCCCAGACGGGACCTAGGACCTGTAAGTACCATCCAGCAGGAACTAGAGCTCCCAGCCCCACCAGCCATAAGTCTGTCCATAAATGTTCCCTGTCCAGCGGAGTTAGTGCAAGAGGGGGGTGTGCCCTCTGGTGAGCTGGCAGAGGAGCAGAGAGACAGACTACTTTATTGGGGTTCCAACAGATTGCAAGCCGAGTTTGGGTCCCTGGAAAGACTGGTAGAATGGTCGTCCCCTGATGAGAGTCCCGATGAGGAAGAGTGGGAGACAGGAGAGTCCCATGGGATGGACACTGCACCAGAGGACGGGAGAGGACCAGAGTCTGAACCTGATGCAGACAGAGCTGCAGGAGCCCCTATCACCCTCAGTCACCTGCTCCTAAATAGACCCTCCACTACCCAGACCAGGGCAACTACCTTCCGGTCACATGTGGTCAGATCCCCTTAGACTTTGATCCGGCAGAGGAAAGGGAAGGTAAAGGAGTTACCCAGGCTTTCCTGGTTTCAACGGGAGGTACAACGCAAAGTTGCCTTGGAGTGGGGCCTAGACTTTCCATATGTCCCTCCCCATATCATGGATGTCATAGAGAGCTCCAGAGGAGAGTGGGAGTACGAAATGATATGGGAATGCTTGCATGTTCCCAAACCCCTGAGAGGGCAGGACTGTGATGCCTGGAATCGCTTTGTGGAGTTGAAGCAGGAATGGGAACTGGGACATGCCATTTATGGAGAGAAGGTCCTTGTAGTGAAGCCAAACCAGCCTGCAAGGAGCTACTCCATTTCAGTTAGGGGAGAGGGGGAAAGCAGGGTGAGGCTGCCTGACCCATTTGAAAATGATTGTTGGAGGACTTCAGCTTTCTGTGTAGGAGTCAAGGAAAGACTGCAGGGGTTGTGTTTTTGTTTCTCCCCTAACCTTGCTCAGAACATGCCAGCCTGCCACCCTGCGTCCAAGGGCAGAGACTTGGCTCATCGAAATAACGCTGGGGTGAGGCGTGTTCTGGCCTTTCAAACTTCTTTAAAAACTGTTGTCCAGGGAGGGGCCCCTCCCACCAGGAACCTTGAAGAAAAAAAAAACTTTTATAATTGACTTTCTTTGTTTCTGCTCCTGCAGTGGGCTCATACCCCCTCACTGCAGGGCAGGCAGGTGAATGAAGTACGGAGAAGGACTCGTGTTGTTATGTTGCTCTATCGGGAGTATAATAACCCCTTACTGGTAGACTGTTCATTGATTAGTTAGAGAGTCAAGATAACGCCAACCTTCCTTTACTAACTAGGCGAGTAGAGGGCTCCTCCTTCGGGAGAAGTGCTCTGACTTAGGAATGTATAATATTTGTATGTGATTAGCTGCAGGGCTCTGTAGTCAGGAAATGTGATAAACTGTATAGTGTAAATAATTACAAAAACAATGGCAGTGATATATTTTTGTAACTAACTTATTTGCACAATTTTGTATGTCCCCTTTCCAAGTTTTTTCCCTTGTCCCCTCCCTCTTTAGATTATGGGATGCCCCGTGCTCCTGGGCCCAGGAGCTATTTACGTTTTGTAAATTTTCAGCTGGGGACCAGCTGATGTTTGGGGGGGTGAGTGTAGCCCCCCCCCCCCCAAAGTGTAGGTGTTTTTTGTGAGGTCTTTTTGCTAGGAGAGGCAAAATTTAGTCAGGCCCGACTGGAGTTGCAGGCCTGAATGTTTTGATCTGAGCTGGGGAGTGGCTAGAGATGGAAGGAAGGAACACCCCTTGGAGTTTCCTCCACTTGAGCAGAGAAGGCTCTGGAGAATGGGATGGATGAGGAGGTGTCACTCCCTGATGTATGACAAGGAGCCCTGACCAATCTACAGTCTGGATTGGCAGGGGGCAGGCCTCCTTAAATACAGCAGTCTGCCAGCAGGGGGGAGGAGAAGTCGGGTGGAAGTGTGGAGAATGTAGCAGAGGTGCTGTGGAGGCCTCTACGCAGGAGGAAGCCCCCAGGGGGTGACCTGGAGGCTCGGGTGCAGCCAGGAGTGGATTGGATTTCTGGAGCAACACAAGGGAGTAAGAAAACAGCAGAGGTGCTACTGAGAACACTTTAAAGTATCCACTGGAGTCGGTGAGTGACAGACCCTGGGAGTTGGAGGAAAGGCAGGAGCAGGCTGGGAGAAGAATAGTGTACAGTCTGTGGAGGTCTCGGGAGCCTGTCAGGGGAAGGAGTGTCACTGGGGGGAAAGCAGGTCGGTGTGACCTGGAAGAGGGATGGGCTGGAGGTTGTAGTCCATCAAAGGCCTAGCTAGCACCAGCGTACTAAGCTACACTTTGAGGGGTCTTTGACCCTGGCCTGTAACGGGTGGTCCTGCTGACAGGGTGCAGGCCTCACCATGTGCTAGCTGCGGTGAAGAGAAAGGAATGGAGTGAGCCTGATAAATTATCCTTCAGGTCAGGAAAGTAAAGTGCTGGAGAGAAGGGGCGTGGCCTGGAGCGCGATGTAGAGAGACGCGAGTTGTGAGAGGGCCGTGTACTCACTATCCTGCAAAGGCTATCCTGCGCTCTCATTTATCCGGATTGACGGCTGATCGGGACAGATACTGTCCTAAACCCTCGGGGACCATGACACCACCAAAAAAAGGCACAGAGGCGGCTGCTAAACTTGCTTTGATTTGGTAGACTGATGACTGACTTTGCCCTAACTGACACCTGGAGGCATAAGTACCCGAACTCCAAGATTTACTCCTGTTTCTCTGCCACACACAATACCATGTCCCGAATCTATTTAATCTTTACGTCTAACAATATACACCCTAAACTATTGGATGTGGGATTTGCCACTAGGGTCCTATCAGATCACTCCCCGTATTGGATATTATTGGCCCTATACGATGATTCCCCTGGGTATCAGTGGAGATTGACCCCATATTGGTTGACGGCACTAGTTGACCAACTGGACATACCCACGGAGTTACAGCATTTTTTTGCGGTGAACCAGGGTGCGTCCACGGTGGGAACCGTGTGGGATGCGTTTAAACTTCACGCGCGTACCCTCCTTTCTACCCGTATCATCAGACATAAGTCTAACACAAATTGAGCACTACAACATGGTCATGGGTCGTTGGGGATCCCTCTTCACAAAACTGTCATCACCTCAAGCTTCATACCCGACTAATGACACAATTACACCTGGACAAAGCTAAACAACACTTTTTTTTCATGAAGCAACGGGTGTTTGAACACGGCGAGAGAGCGGGGAAACTGCTAGCTTACATGGCCCACCTAGACAACACCCCTTCGGTGGTGGTATCCTTATCCTGGGGGGGGGGGATTCATTACCGTCCCCAGCCTAGTTGCTGCGGGATTCCGCAAATATTATGCCACATTATATGCCTCCCATTCCACACGAACTGCGCAGCAGACAGAGACCTTCCTACGAGACATACAATTTCCCCAGTTGGGGCGGTAGGATTTAGCTCTGCTAGAGGCCCCTATCACCACAGAGGACATTACCACTACTATTTCACAATTGGCGACCTCTAAGGCCCCTGGCTCAGATGGGATTCCACTGGAGTTCTATGCCACGTAGGCAGAAGTCTTAACACCAAAACTGCACGACCTATACCAATTTATTTTTGACACAGAGCAGCTCCCAGCCTCAATGGGTGAGGCTAAAATTATAGTTCTTCCTAAGCCTGGCAAGGACCCCCACTCTCCAGACTCCTTTAGACCGATATCTTTCCTGCAGGTCGATATTAAAATACTGGCGAAAATCCTGGCCTCTCGTCTTAACTGGGTAATTCTTTCCCTGATCCACTCGGATCAGACTGGCTTTATGCCTGGAAAGAATATGGCAATGAATATCAGGAGGCTGTTCATAAACCTTCAAGCCAGTCACGATGATGTGGGCAGGAGAGTGTTGGTTGCCTTGGATGCAGCCAAGGCCTTTGATTCTGTTGAGTGGGGGTTCTTATGGGAGTGCCTCCGACGATATGGTATTGGCCCAATTTTATCAAGTGGGTACAGCTTCTATACCAGACACCCAGGGCCAGGGTCCTGGTCAACGCCAGGGATGCCCTCTGCCCCCGCTCCTTTATGCCTTGGCAGTGGAACCACTAGCTATTTCTATAAGGGCCAACGCAGGCATTAGAGGCCTCCAGGTAGGAGACTTTATTGAGAACGTAGGCCTCTACGACGATGATATGATATTGTATTTGGCAGATTCCGACACTTTTCTACTGGAGGCCTTGATAACTATACAGCAAATGGGGCAACACTCGGGATTGCAAATTAACTGGTCCAAATCACAGACATTACCTATCGACCCTTTTCCCCCTCCCTGCATGGACCCTCCACTACCTTTACGTCAGGTTTCATCTATCCGATATCTAGGTGTCGAGGTCACCAACTCCCTATCGGATTATGTACCACTTAATATAACACCCCTATGCACTCTGGTAAAAACCAAGACTCAGGTTTGGGTGAAGCTGCCGCTGGGCGTAATGGGATGCATAAATATTAATAAAATGATCTTATTACCAAAACTGTTGCACTACCTGTGGCATGCCCGCTACCGGTTCCACTAAAACTTTTTAAAACCATAGACTCTGTTTTAAACTCTTTTGTTTAGGGGCACAGCCGACACAAGCTCTCCTGGCCTATCCTAAAAAAACACAGTAGATCTAGGAGGTGCGGCAATGCCGGATTTTTATGATTATTATCTAGCAGCCCAGACACCCCACTTTTTCCACTATCTGAATATGGACCTTGCTCGGTACAATTGCCTAATTAACAAAAACCCCGCCAGGCCAATCTATACGCCAATGCAGATGGTAATGTGCAACTCCCTGAACCCCATTTCTTTCCAATGTCATCGGGGCATGGTATCTCACCATCAAAAAATCTGGAAGGCCACTCTCAAGAAATTGAAGATAATATCTTTCCACACACATACCCCCCTATGGTATAACCAAGATCTTCCAGAATAATTAACAGTCCCAGACCCTAAGATCTGGGCAGATTGTGGCATACTATACTTATATGAATTCATGACCCCTAATGGCCCTAAGACCTTCCAAACCTTAAAAGAAGAATTCCGACTCTCCAATAACCTTTTGTTTAGATATCTCCAGCTCAGACATGCCCTACGTACTCAATTCCCCTCAGATTGTCCCTCCTTGTCCACACCTCCACCTCTTAATATCCTACTGGATGACGACCCCTCTCGTTTAATCTCCAACCTCTACGGGGCAATGCGCCTCCCCGCCACTACCTCCTTAGCCTATAATGCTAAAGTGAAATGGACGACAGACGTGGGTGACATTGACGACGAAGGCTGGGACGAAATTATGGAGGGGGTGAGGCTAGTCTCTCCTAGAGTACCGGACCGCCTTACACAAATGTTTATCTTACATCGCACGTACCTCACACCTCAGAGGATATCCAGATTTCAGCCCTCCAGGAACCCGCTCTGCCCGCTCTCTCCCCTGGGACCTTTTTTCATTTAATTTGGACCTGTCCCAAGATACAAACATTCTGGCTCCAGGTGACCAGGTTTCTTCATGACGACATGGGCTCTCCAGCCACCCTGGACCCAAAACTATGTCTTCTAGGTTTACTGCCTGAAGTGGACAGAGATAAATATACTGCTACTTTCTTAAGAGAAACATTGTATGTGGCTAGGAAAACTATTGCCAGGGTGTGGATGCAGTCTCTCCCCCCTGGTTTTCAGGACTGGATAAGAGAGGTTAATCTTGTCTTACCATATAAAAAACGTATCTATGAGCATAGAGGTTGCCCCACCAAGTATACCAAAATCTGGGATAAGTGGTTGTCGAGTCCAGACACGTGTACTAGTTAAAGGGGTACGGACGTCTACCACAATCGCCCCACATGGGCAACGTCTCACAGACAATTACTTATCACAGTAACACTGGGAGTGTAGCATCTTATGTTTAGCTTAGGTCTGTATGACATCACACAGCGGACTCTGATGTATAAGAGTATCAGCATTGCTTTATGTAAAACCACCTTCTTTATGTAACTATGCTCAAGTTATATGTAATACACTGTGGAATGCTATTATTATGTACCACCTGTACAACTTTTATTGAATAAAATCGGATTTTGTTTAAAAAAAAAAAAAGTGCTGGAGAGAAGTGAAGGAGCAATAGTCTGCAAGAGAAATGCTGGAGAGAAGTGAAGGAGCAATAGTCTGCAAGAGAAATGCTGGAGAGAAGTGAAGGAGCAATAGTCTGCAAGAGAAGTGCTGGAGGAAGTAGAGTGTATATACGGTCGTGTATATAGATGGTGCTGTAACCAATTCTTTGGGCATCCCACAGTCACCCCTTTTCCCCATCCAAGTTAATCCCCTAAATAAAACAAACAAAAACAAGAGCCGACCTGCAGGGCTGGTGCAAGGATTTTTGACACCCTAGGCGAAACCTCATTTTTCCGCCCCCTTGGCTTCACCCCTGACTCCACTCCCTTTTCCCTGATCAGCGCCAATGAAATGCAGCCTCACCAGCGCCCATCAAATACAGCTTCAGCAGCGCCAATCAATACAGCCTCACCTGTGCCCATCAAATACAGCCTCACCTGTGCCCATCAAATACAGCCTCATGGGGGGTGGGGGCGGAGGGGGGGTTATTTGGCAGATCAGTAACTATTTCTATATACATTTGCAAATGGCATGTGATAATACAATCTCATTATCTCAGTCAGACAGTGTCAGTTTTTACACGAGTCAATGCAGAGCAGCCAGGGACAGATCAACAGTGGCCAGGCGCCCCTAGGCGGCAGTGCGCCCTAGGCGGCCGCCTACTCCGCCTATTGGTAGAGCCGGCCCTGCCGACCTGTTCAGTGAATTTTGGTGTGTGAGATATGGTGGGATTGAGGGCAGCTATAAGGTGAACCACAACTACCAGCCACTCCTAAGGGAGCACATGGCTACACCTAGAACATTCCATGCAAGAACATGCAATACTAACGTGTAAACAGGGGCCTGACCCATGCAGGCTTAAGCCAAAAGAGCGTGGTTTCTTTTTCTTTTCTATAAAACCTAAATTAAAACATAGATGGGCATCATGGAGGAATGACTGAGAAAAAAGGAAAGGGAAGATGAAAAGCAAGGGACTAGTGCTTGCCCAAGAAGCCAAAGGATATAGAGCAATCAATCACTTCTGGGCCTGAGCCTGTACAACTCAAGGGGACAGGTACAATGCGTATTCTCGTGAACACTGAAAGTTGCACCAATAATACCACATTTTGCAGAATTTTCCCTCCTTACGTTTCATGGCCACTGTTAGGCGTTCAATATTGTTAATCTTGTTAACCACAGCTGTCCATTGACAAACCGACGGGGGGGGGGGGGCAGCATCATGGGTGTCCGCAGGTAGGGGCAAGGGGGGACAAGTGCCCCCCCTAGAATCAGGGATCGCAAGGTGTTTGCACAGATTGTGAGCAGGTGCTGGAACACTCCATGTACCAGCTCTCGGCACAGGAAGGAAGATTACACTGTGGACGGCAGCCGGCAGGGCTTTCCATCGTCCGGTGTTAAGACAGCACTGACCTGCAGAGCCTGCAGAAGCCTGTGCCAGGAGCCTAACCTGCCAATGTGAGTTATAGACAATTCTTTTCTGTGAGGGGAAGAGAGCTCTGTGCGGGGGATTGGATATGTATACTGGCATAGCACACTCCTGGAATCTGCACCCTGTACATAGCACATGCCTGGAATAAAGTCTGCCGTTTCCCCCTTTAAAATAAATAATTGTGAGTTGCGGCTAAGCCCCTCCCCTTCATGGCATTGTCGAAAGGGGCGGATCATGGGTGACCTTAAAATGATGCCCCCCCCTGAAAAAAGTTCTGCGGACGCCCATGGTCAGCGTGTATCCATTTTTGTGGGATGCACACCTTGGCCACATTAAGCAGATGGATCAGGAGGGATCTCTTGTACCTGCGTCTCGAAAGTGGGGTAATGTTTAGTAAAAATTTTTTGGGCGCATCTCCAGACATAGATCAGTAAGCCTATGAATCAGCTGTCTGACATCTTCCTAAAACGGTTGTACGCTAGGGCTCGACCAAAAGGTGTGCAACAACGTGCCTGGTGATTTTTGGCATCGCTAACACAATGGAGAAACATTGGGATAGGACCTATGGCGGAGTACAGGGGTCCTATACCAGCGGGTCAGAAGTTTACATCTTGTTTCTTGGTATCTCCAGTACTGGAAAGGAAGGACTGATGGGCGAGTTAAAGAATCCGATCCCTCTGTGCAGGGGTTAGGGCCATGTCTAAATCTCGCTCCCATTTTGAAGGAAGGGGTAATTCCACCTTTGAACTCAAAAAATTAAAGATGAATATCCAGCACCCTCACTACTGCTCTGGTCCCTGCTGCACAGATTGGTACAGAGTCTGAAACTATACGGATTTGTACTTCAACAGATGTGGACAGCAGAAAAATGTTGGCACAGCAGAGACCTGAGGAGTTGAGGGGTGTTGGGAAATCATCTTTAAATTTCGGTGTAAAGATAGAGTTACTCTTTTACTCCAGTAGAAAAAAATTAGGGACCCCTCCCCTGACATACCATAGCACAGTGAATTACCCCAAGCATGTCACTTTCTCCTCTTCCTCCTACAGTACAATTCTGGGTGCCTCTGGGGCTGTATAAGGGCCTCTGGGATAAAGTAACCTTTTTGGGCATTTCTCATTGTAGCCATGTGCCCCCTTAGGGGTGGCTGGTAGTTGTGGTCCACCTGCCTGCTGCCCTCAATCACACAATTTCCACACACTATATACACCGCCGTATATACACTACTTCTTCCTCCAGCACATACACTTGCTGACCGTTACCCTTCTCCTTCCTCTCTCCTGCACACTGCTTGCTGTTACCGGCCTGAAAGGCAATTTATCAGACCTCCATGACACTTCCTCTTCAAGCACAGCTAGCACATGGTGAGGCCTGCTCTTACTGTTAGTAGAGCCTCCGGACCACCTGTTGTGGGTATGGGTCACAGGCTCCCAGTTGTGAAACCATGGAGCCTCATTTGTGTAGCTAAGTACATTGGTGCTAGCTGGGCACTGGATGAACTACAACACCCAGCCCATCCATCTTCCAGGCCCCTCCGCCCTGCCTTAGTGTCCAGTGGCCCTCCTTCCCCTGCCACCGTGGCAGAGCTGGTTCTGGCCCGGTCTTTCTGGTACACTCAAACCCCTCACCACCTGCATTTCATGAACAGAGGAGAGCTCTATCTTGGATCTCAGAGGGAGAAAGCTGAGAGAGCTCTGTGTGCTAATGTGGACTCTAAGAACAAGGTTTGCACTGTGCTTATGTTTTGTGGGTGTCGGGGACATCCCCACACTGTATAGAGAGGAATCTGTTTGTTTACTTTAGCGCCAGATGTCAAGGTTTTGTTTTCTGGGGTTTTTTTGTGTATTGAACTTGCAAACCTGAAATAATAAACCTGGCAAGCCACCAGAGTTTTAAGAAACTGTCCTCCATGCTGAATGTTTGCTTCTGAAAAGTGATGCCCACGAGCTAATCACCCACAATGTGTATACTGTATGTATATATATATATATATATATACACTGTGTATATATATATATATGCAGACTATATTACCAAAAGTATTGAGACACGTGCCTTAACACGCACATGACCTTTAATAGCATCCGATTGAGTTGGCCCAACCTTTGCAGCTATAACAGTTTCAATTCTTCTGGGAAGGCTGTCTACAAGGTTTAGGAGTGTCTATGGGAATGTTTGACCATTCTTCCAGAAGTGCATTTGTGAGGTCAGACACTGATGTGGATGAGAAGGCCTGGCTCACAGTCTGTGCTCTAATTCATCCCAAAGGTGTTCTATTGGGTTGAGATCAGGACTCTGTGCAGACCAATCAAGTTCCTCCACCCCAAACTCACTCATTGATGTCTTTATGGGCCTTTCTCAACTTTTTTACCCTGGAGGAGCTCATTTTTAAACTATGTATAGGTCCATGTGCTCTGCCATGTGGTATTTTCCCCAGAAACTCAAGGAACCCCTAGCAACCTATGCAGGAATCCTAGGATAGGTAGTCCAAGGTACCAGCCTTTCTCAACTCATTTACCCCTGAGGAACCCTTGAAATCATTTTTAGTTCCTGGTGATTCCCCACTAAAACAAATTAATTGGGGGTCAATGGAAAAAATGTCCAGTACATTGATGGTCAGTGGGAAGAATGCATCTCCCCCCTCCCTTACAGTAGTGGTCAGAAAGCCACCCTTTCATTTAGCCAAAATGATCATTGCAACAAATAAAATTGCAAGGCATATATGCAAGCCCGGCTGGGAAGATTTTGATATGCTCTTAATAAGACTGACCGACAGGAATACTGGGGGTGGGGGGGGGGGGCTTGTTGAGTTCTCAGTCATGAAAACCAACCTATGTGACCAGACATGATGGTGTTAACGTAGCCATAGTTTGACAAGTAGTCGCAACTTCTCAGATTTCTGTCCTCCTAATCTTCCCGTCTGTTTTCTAACTTAAGAAAAACTTCCAAAGGGGAATAAAGAAGTGAAAAATAGGAGCTCCGGTGTATGCAGAACGCACAGCTGCCTGTCAGCTGGATCATATGTCTAAATCTCATGCACACCAACTATAATGACCATAATGTTAAGGAAATCTCTCTTCCTGAAAAGACGCTGGGGTCACGTCTGGAGACAAGCTTAAGTCCATTCAGGGCCATCAAATCCATATTTAACAGCAAGAGAAGAAAATACTTTGAACTCTAATAGCTGTGGTTGTAGCCCCGGGGGAGTTTACACAGGTGTGTATATACAATGAGGATTACTCAAAAGGTCACCAACAATGGTACTTTTCCTTATTTTACCTTTAGACATATTTTGTCTGCTTTTGAACGTGCAAAGTTGAAGTAGATTTAAACGCTAACTTAAAGCGGAGTTCTGGCCACATAAACAATTTTTTTTTTTTTGGCATCCACTCTGTTGTTGTACAATAGATAAGTAATTTGATTGTTAGCTTTCAATCCGGCTATTAAGCGAATAGATTTTTTACCTACAATTAATTTTTCTCTTTCCTGATAGTTTCCATTTTAGCTGTTGGCATATGAAGCCCATCCACAGCCTCCTCGCATATCTTCCTGGAAGAGGTGCATGCTAGGTAACCAGCATGCACCTCTCGATCTCGCGCATATGCACTGCATCGGCAGCCGTATCGCCGAGTATGCGTCTCGCTGCCATAACAACGGGCAGCGACGGACGAAGCTCCCGCCTTATTGTTATACCAACATAGATAACATATCTCTCCCACACAAAAACGGGAAGCCTTCAATTGCGTCACTTCAGTCAGGAAATAACGCAATTTTAAGGCTTCATGCACACAGGACGTTTAAAAAAGGTCCTAAAAATGTCAGTAGCTTCCAGTGAATTTTCTCAGCTTTTCTGAGTGTTTTTGAGCGTTTTTTAGCGCTGACGTTTTTGAGCTTTTTTTTATTTTTATTTTCAATGGATCCAAAACGCCCAAAAACGTTGGTGAGCCACGTTTTTATGCCTTTTTGGGTGTTAGAGCAAGCTCCAGTAGTCTGGCCGCGGGTCGAGCAGACTCGATGTCTTACAATAGGAGAAAAAAGGGGGGAACCGCCAATGTAAACACGGCGGTTCACCGATCTGACAGGAGACATACTGATCCCTGTCACTGGGATCAGTTAGATCTCTTATGCCCCTGCCAGCCCAGCCCCCACACAGTTAGAACACGCCTAGGGAACACATGCCAATGACATTTATACACTAATCAGTGTTTTTTTTTTTTAGCTCTGATCGCTGTATAATAAGGAAGGAAGTGCCGGAACAAGGACATTCATGGCAGGATCACCAAGTATTACTTTAAAATACAGCTGCAGATTTCTAAATTATAAAGTGACTTTAAAATTGAATTGACACGTTAAATCCTACCACAGGGGTCACTGTGGCTGAATTTTCATGCTGTAGACGTGCAGGGCTCTTGCTGTAGACTCACCAGTGCAACTTTGCTCTTGCTAGAACTTGTGATTCTCGTGCTCTGTAAGTGTACAACTTACCAGTGAAAATGTGCATGTGGCATGCTATCTTTGCTATCAGGGGTAGTAATCATTAGCAGGGATTCCCTGGCGCCAGAAAGCTATTTCTAAGGTTCCTACATGGTAAAAAGTTTGAGAAAGGGTGCTTTAAGCTGCCCATACATGGATCAAAATTCAGTCGGTTCAGCAGGGACTGACTGAATTTCAATCCATGTATGGGCAGGCTGGTTGTACAGAAGCTACTCTACTGATCGACTTTTGTACAACCAGCCTGTTGAAAAATATTCTGACAGCGAGGAGCTCTCACCTCCAGCAAAACACAAGAGCTCAGCGGGAGTGATTCCCTCATCTACCATGAATGTGTGGATGGGGGAATGTTTTTTTTTTCATTCAACCCACTGGTTGAACAAAAAAAAAAAGACTAAGGCATGGGCTGCCGTAGATGTTGTCATAAAGAAAGAGGTTGCTTAGGGAAAGTCTGGATGGGGGTGGCTTGATATAATTAAAAGGCTGCAGTTAACAACAACCAACAATTTTCAAACCAACAGAGCAAATGCAGAAATAAAAGATCACACATGAAGAACTGAACTGAATAACCAGAAAACATACAGAGCCTTGAAAAAGTGTTCCTACCTCTTGAAATGTTCCGCATTTTGTCATGTTACAACCAAAAACATAAATGTATTTTATTGGGATTGGCACATAATTGAGGAGTGGAAGGAAAATGATAAATGGTTTTCAAAATGTTTTACAAATAAATATGTGAAAAGTGTGGGGGGCATTTGTATGGCGCCCCCCGGAGTCAGTACTTTGTAGAACCGCCTTTCGCTACAATTACAGCTGCAAGTCTTTTTGGGGAAGTCTCTAACAGCTTTGCACATCTAGAGAGGACATTTCTGCCCATTCTTCTTTGCAAAATATCTCAAGCTCTGTCAGATTGGATGGAGAACGTCTGTGAACAGCAATTTTCAAGTCTTTCCACAGATTCTCAATTGGATTTAGGCCTGGACTGTGATTGGGCCATTCTAACACATGAATATGCTTTGATCTAAACCATTTCATTGTAGCTCTGGCTGTATGTTTAGGGTCGTTGTCCTGCTGGAAGGTGAGCCTCTGCCCCAGTCTCAAGTCTTTTGCAGACTCTAACATGTTTTCTTCTAATATTGCTCTGTATTTGGCTCCATCCATCTTCCCATCAACTCTGACCAGCTTCCCTGTCCCTGCAGAAGAAAAGCATCCCCACAACATGATGCTGCCACCACCATGTTTCACAGTGGGGATGGTGTGTTTAGAGTGATGTGCAGTGTTAGTTTTCCACCACACATAGGGTTTTGCTTTTAGGCCAAAAAGTTCAATTCTTCCACATGTTTGCTGTGTCCCCCACATGGCTTCTCACAATCTGCAAACGTGACTTCTTATGGTTTTCTTTCAGCAATGGCTTTCTTCTTGCCACTCTTCCATAAAGGCCAGATTTGTGGAGAGCACGACTAATAGTAGTCCTGTGGACAGATTCTCCCACCTGAGCTGTGGATCTCTTCAGCTCCACCAGAGTTACCATGGGCCGCTTGGCTGCTTCTCTGATTAATGCTCTCCTTGCCCGGCCGGTCAGTTTAGGTGGACAGCCATGTCTTGGTAGGTTTGCAGTTGCGCCATACTCTTTCCATTTTCGGATTATGGATTGAACAGAGCTCTGTGAGATGTTCAAAGCTTGGGAGAACCTAACCCTGCTTTAATCGTCTCCACAACTTTATCCCTGGCCTGTCTGGTGTGTTCCTTGGCCTTCATGATGCTGTTTGTTCACTAAGGCTCTCTAACACAACTCCGAGGGCTTCACAGAACAGCTGTATTTATACTGAGATTAAATTATACACAGGTGGACTTTATTTACTAATTAGGTGACTTCTGAAGGCAATTGGTTCCACTAGATTTTAGTTAGGGGTATCAGAGTAAAGGGGGCTGAATACAAATGCACGCCACACTTTTCAGATATTTATTTGTAAAAAATGTTGAAAACCATTTATAATTTTCCTTCCACTTCACAATTATATGCCATTGTGTCGGTCTATCACATAAAATCCCAATAAAATATATTTACGTTTTTGGTTGTAACATGACAAAATGTGGAAAATTTCAAGGGGTATGAATACTTTTTCAAGCCACTGTAATTTATGAGCAAACGGAACTGAAAAAAGTAGGTAGGTTGATCTCTCCTCCCTGTTGATAACCCTTTAGACAGTGGGGCTGATTTACTAAAGTCAAATCCACTCTCCACTGCAAATTCACTTGGAAGTGCAGTCGCTGTAGATCCAAGAGGGACATGCAAGGAAAATAAAAAACAGCATTTTTGCTTGCACATGATTGGATGATAAAATCAGCAGAGCTTCCCCCATAGGCGTGCGCACATAGGGTGGAAGGTGTGCCTGGGCACACCCTAATCATCCTGTACTGTGCAGAATCTCCCTGCTGCCTGGCCGCAGGGAAAGGGACTGGGGAATCTCTGTCCTCAGTCTCTTTCTCTGTCTAGACCCCTGATATTTCACCAAAGCTCCCCAGTAGGGCTCCTAAATAAAATTGTAAAAAATAAAATAAAATATAATATTGTAAAAAATACTAAAAAAACAAAATACTAAAAAAATAAAATAAAAATAAACTACTGAAGCCTATCTCTTCCCTACTGACACCGTCCTCTGCCCTTCTGACACACACACACCCACACTCATGTTTGTTTGCACTTTGTGGTGCACACCCTAAGGCCCCTTTCACACTTATGCGACCTGATTTTACCGTGATTTTGCTGCGATTTTACCGTGATTTCGGATCAGTGCGACTTTGGTCCGACTTTGTTGCAACTTTGCCACAATGAAAACCTATTACAAAGTCGTACAGAAATAGTACAGAAATCACATCTATATTATTGAGGTGCGATTTGCATGAGACTTTGAGGGTTTAACATTGAAGTCTATGGACCTCAAGTTGCATCAAAGTTGGGCCAAAGTAATGCAGGGGCTACTCTGACTTGAAAGTCGTAATGATATGAATGGTACTCATTGGAAATCATGGGGAACGACTTGTAATGCGATCTTGCAGTCCCAAATCGCAGGACAAGTCGCACAAGTGTGAAAGGGGTCTAATGCAATAGGCTGCGCACAGCTATGGCTTCCCCTCATTTCAGATCTACAGCGACTGCACTTCCAAGTGCACTCGTAGTGCAGAGTGGATTTGCCTTTAGCAAATCAACTTCTATGTATCCTTGTAATAGTCCAGTAAAGAAGTTATAATAAACGTATAGAATGTTAACATTTTAATAAAATGATCTCCTCCCTCATCGATGATTCGCTAGCTGATTTAGCTGCCTGATTTCCTCTATATTGTTTCCCCCTGACTCATCCTATCCCCCATGACTTGGTGTCCTATAGCGCTGGGATGTTTGAACACAAGAGTAGAGTTGATCGAACCTCTGGAAGTTCGGGTTCTGCTGGTTCGGCCGAACTTCGGGACAAAGTCCTCGTTCGGGTCCGGACAGAACCCGAACTTTGACTCGGACCCCGAACCCCATTGAAATCAATGGGGACCCGAACTTTTAGGCACTAAAATCGCTGTAACAAAGTCCTGGAAAGTCCTAGAGGTCTGCAAAAGGAAGGAAAATGGTGGTAAGGGTCAGACAAGTGCCTTACAAAGAAATGGGGACAGGGAAATAACTTAAAAGCATTTTTAAACTAAAATCACATAAAAAAAAATCAAAAATGGAGGTGGATGAGGACCATCTTCAAACTGTGTGTGAAAAGTATAAATTAGCAAGAGAAGCCATAGCAGTGTTCTAAAATCATCTTCAAACTGTGTGTGAAAAGTCTAAATTAGCCGGGAGAAGCCATATCACTGTTCTACAATCATCTTCAAACTATGTGAGAAAAGTATAAATTAGCGGCAGAAGCCATAGCAGTGTTCTAAAATCATCTTCAAACTGTGTGTGAAAACTATAAATTAGCCGGGAGAAGCCATATCACTGTTCTACAATCATCTTCAAACTGTGTGAAAAGTATAAATTAGCCGGGAGAAGCCATATCACTGTTCTACAATCATCTTCAAACTGTGTGAGAAAAGTCTAAATTAGCCAGGAGAAGCCATAGCAGTGTTCTACAATCATCTTCAAACTATGTGAGAAAAGTCTAAATTAGCTGGGGGAAGCCATATCAGTGTTCTAAAATCATCTTCAAACTGTGTGAGAAAAGTCTAAATTAGCCGGGAGAAGCCATATCACTGTTCTACAATCATCTTCAAACTGTGTGTGAAAAGTATAAATTAGCGGCAGAAGCCATAGCAGTGTTCTAAAATCATCTTCAAACTGTGTGTGAAAAGTATAAATTAGCCGGGAGAAGCCATATCACTGTTCTACAATCATCTTCAAACTGTGTGAGAAAAGTCTAAATTAACCAGGAGAAGCCATATCAGTGTTCTAAAATCATCTTCAAACTGTGTGAGAAAAGTCTAAATTAGCCGGGAGAAGCCATATCACTGTTCTACAATCATCTTCAAACTGTGTGTGAAAAGTATAAATTAGCCGGGAGAAGCCATATCACTGTTCTACAATCATCTTCAAACTGTGTGAGAAAAGTCTAAATTAGCCGGGAGAAGCCATAGCAGTGTTCTAAAATCATCTTCAAACTGTGTGTGAAAACTATAAATTAGCCGGGAGAAGCCATAGCACTTTCAAAAAAAGTCCGGGTTCGGGTCCGGGTCCCGGACACCCAAAAGTTCGGTACGGACCCGAACTTTACAGTTCGGGTTCGCTCAACTCTACACAAGAGCTGACTATTGTATTTCTTGTAAAAAGAAAGAAAAACTGTTGCGCTATGTTTCAAGTGCAAGAAACCATGTATAGGTAGGTCACACCATACCTCCCATCAACATATAAATAAAACCTTATAACAAACTTTCTGGTGATGATAATAATAAGTGTGCCCACCACCTCAGTGATATAGGATCCAAACTAGGTGATAATTTGAATCAACCAAAAATTAAACATATGAAAAAAATATAAATCAGTGATACTTAAATCAATATACAAGTGTATATATATAAGTTTAAACATAAAAAAGTTCATCAGCAATATTGAAGCACATCCAAAAAGTCTCTGTTGTTCAATCCCGGATCGATGGGGATCAGAGCGGGGATACTTTAAATGAAATGATGTACATAAATCATCAGAAGTTCAACTCTAGTGTCCACCACCACATTAAGTGAGCACCTCGGGTGACATAAGTAAGGTAATACCCTTACCAGATGACGTGACCCCCTATTTCTAGTAAGGTCAAGAAAGCCAGCAGATATAACTCTCTGCGGGGTATAAGATGTTTGGCAGCCTTCTCTCCGGTCACTAGGGGCGCAGTGTGGTCTCAGATCCCAACCTCTAGTCTCTCACTGTTCTCTCAGTGCACAGCCCGATGGTATATAATAAAGCAGAGCGTAGCTCCGCCCTACATGTTTCGTCATATATGACGTCTTTGCCCCAGGAAGACGTCATATATGACGAAACATGTAGGGCGGAGCTACGCGCTGACGTCACCACGCCCCTTGTGATTCCGATACGGACGGGAATATGCTCTACTTTTATGCCGGCTGATTTTAAACTGCATTCTACGCGTGTGTTGCTTTTTCGTTTGTGAGTACCCTGATTTTTTATTACAATAAACCCAGTTAGTACGTTATTACACTATGTGGATCTCTGCTTTATTATATACCATCGGGCTGTGCACTGAGAGAACAGTGAGAGACTAGAGGTTGGGATCTGAGACCACACTGCGCCCCTAGTGACCGGAGAGAAGGCTGCCAAACATCTTATACCCCGCAGAGAGTTATATCTGCTGGCTTTCTTGACCTTACTAGAAATAGATGGTCACGTCATCTGGTAAGGGTATTACCTTACTTATGTCACCTGAGGTGCTCACTTAATGTGGTGGTGGACACTAGAGTTGAACTTCTGATGATTTATGTACATCATTTCATTTAAAGTATCCCCGCTCTGATCCCCATCGATCCGGGATTGAACAACAGAGACTTTTTGGATGTGCTTCAATATTGCTGATGAACTTTTTTATGTTTAAACTTATATATATACACTTGTATATTGATTTAAGTATCACTGATTTATATTTTTTTCATATGTTTAATTTTTGGTTGATTCAAATTATCACCTAGTTTGGATCCTATATCACTGAGGTGGTGGGCACACTTATTATTATCATCACCAGAAAGTTTGTTATAAGGTTTTATTTATATGTTGATGGGAGGTATGGTGTGACCTACCTATACATGGTTTCTTGCACTTAGCGCGACAGTTTTTCTTTCTTTTTACTTTATTTTAGTGTAGTT
Source organism: Glandirana rugosa (assembly GCA_018402905.1). Taxonomy (NCBI): domain Eukaryota; kingdom Metazoa; phylum Chordata; class Amphibia; order Anura; family Ranidae; genus Glandirana; species Glandirana rugosa. Next base: position 447,164 of record BLSH010475851.1, read on the forward strand.
TATCATACACTCATCTGTCGCTGCTTTATACACTGTTCTTGTTTTGGCTCACTACACATAGCGCGGTATATCTGAAAGGAATTTATTGTATTTCTTGGCAGTGACTTTCCTTCCAGGTCACATCTGATGTCTTTGACGCCATAGGAATCACTGGTATAGCCACTAATGTACAAAGATTCATTGCATCCCGTGATTTAAAGCTCATAGAAGCCAAATGGCAGCTTCATATCCAGTTCCATTGTGCAGTTGTCCAAGGACATAAGAGGTGCATTGAATGTAACTGAATTGTACTCATTGACAGCTTTGACTGTGGTCCCTTCTGTACTTGGCTCTCCATAGAAAACACTTTTTGTAGTGATTGTCCTAGGCTCTGCAGTCACTGTAAAAGATATACATAAAACGGTATTAACCACTTCAGCCCCGGAAGGACTTACCCCCTTAATGACCAGGCCATTTTTTGCGGCATGGCACTGCGTCGCTTTAACTGACGATGTTGTCCCCAAATGAAACTGACGTCCTTTTTTCCCCACATATAGAGCTTTCTTTTGCTGGTATTTGATCCCCTCTAGTGGTTTCTAATTTTTGCGCTATAAAAAAAAAAAAGCAACAATTTAAAAAAAAAAACAAACAATATTTTTTACTTTCTGCTATAATACACATCCAAAAAAAATATATATATATAAAAAACTAATTTCTTCATCAGTTTAGGCCAATAGGTATTCTTCTACATATTTTTGGTAAAAACAAACAAAAAAATCGTATTGATTGGTTTGCGCAAAAGTTATCTCGTCTACAAAATAGGGGATGGATTTAGGCCGGATTCACACCTATGCATTTTTAGTGCTTTTTGCATTTTGCAGATTTTCACTACAGTCCATGTAACATGGTTTCCTATGGAACACGTTGTGCAGTGCAAAATCTGCAAAATGCAAAAAGCATTAAAAATGCATAGGTGTGAATCCGGCCTTATGGTATTATGGTATTTTTATTATTTATTTTTTACTAGTAATGGCGGCAATCTGCGATTTTTAGCAGAACTGCGACAATGCAGCGGACAGATCGGACACCTGTTTGACATTTATGACACTTTTTTTGGGAACCAGTGACATTATTACAGTAATCAGTGCTAAAAATATGCACTGACATTGTACTAATGACTTAGTAGAAAGACAGATCTGTGTGTGATCTCCCCTGTCAGAACGGAGATCTGCTTTGTTTACACTGGCAGATCCCCGTTCTGTCCCTGTGGGTAACGATCGCGGGCGGCTGGCGTACGTTGAGTCCGCCAGACGTGCTGATTGGCCAAACGAAGCACGTGCCCATGAAAGCTAGTGCACGGACCACCTGCAATTCATGCAGCCGAGCCACCTTGCCACAGTTTAACTGCAGCAGATGGTCGGCAAGTGGTTAAACCCAAAGCCAAAAATGTCATATATTGCAGCTTACCAATCATTAGATGTGGTGGCTGTAATAGTTTTATTTTTTAGGGTTTCTTCCTTCTGGGGTTACATGATGATCTGGCCAGTAACACACCTCCTGTTTTTGAGCGCCCCCCACTCTGGATGAAGGAGCAACAGAGACACTGTAGACTGCAGCATTGTCAGCCTGTGAAGGGGAGCGTTAGATTGTAAGCTCTAACGAGCAGGGCCCTCAGGTTCCTCCTGTATTGAATTGTATTGTAACTGTACTGTCTGCCTTCATGTTGTAAAGCGCTGCGCAAACTGCCGGCGCTATATAAATCCTGTATTATAATAATAATAATAATAATAATAATAGATGTACTAGCAGATTTAGACACACTAACAAATTGAAGCCAAACTCCAGCTCACACTTTTACAACAGTTACAACAAACAGTCTTTTTTTTTTTTTTTACTTTTGGGATAAAGGTTTTAAGCCTCATACACACGGGATGACGAACGTATACAGCAGGTCGTACTAACGACCATTGTATGCGATATCGATCGTTCGTTTGCGCGATTAGAACAGTCGAACATACAACGGTCGTACAAGGGGAGTTGTATGAGCAGACTAGAAAACTTGGTCGTACCAACAAGCGGTCATACGACCGTTGTATCGTGTGTACAGAGCAGTTGGTACAACAAGTTGTATTGTGCAAAACACGCATGCTCCAAGTCAGGAACGGCCGGATGCTAATTACATGCAACTGAACGTTCTTTCTGTGCTCGTACGATCGTGTAGTGCAGTCAGTATGCAAGTTACATTATGCAACATACGATTTGAGACGATCGTACGTACGATCATCTTCCCGTGTGTACGAGGCATTAGGGCAGTGGTTCTCAACTCCTGTCCTCGGGACCCACTAACAGGCCAGGTTTGCAGGATAACTCAAATACATCACAGGTGATATAATTTGCTGCTCAGTGATTGCAGTATTCTAGTCTGCATCTCCCCAAGGTAATGCTTAAAATCTGGCCTGTTGGGGGGTCCTGAGGACCGGAGCTGAGAACCATTGCTTTAGATAAATAAATAAAAGCTGAGCATTGTAAGCTTCATGGAGTTTGCATGTTCTCCTTGTTCCTCTCACATTCCAAAAATAAGCCAATAGGTTGTTTGGCCATAGTATGTATTTGTATGTATATGAGACAGGGGCCATAGACTGTAAGAAGGGACTCCAAATACCTTTTCTACCCTATAATAATGGCTGCAATAAAAAAACAAATGAATAGACCTATCAGTTATTTTTTTCTGCATGAAGACATTTCTGACATTTTATGATATACAGAAAAGTTCCACCTCTTGTTACTAAAAATCAACCCCTAAGCCCCCATTGTTTATACACTATATCAGGGATATGCAATTAGCGGACCTTCAGATGTTGCAGAACTACAAATCCCATGAGGCATAGCAAGACTCTGACAGCCACAAGCATGAGGCATGATGGGACTTGTAGTTTTGCAACAGCTGGAGGTCCGCTAATTGCATATCCCTGCACTATATTGTCAAAAGAATTGGGGCGCCTGCCTTTAAACAGGCATGAACTTTAATGGCATCCCAGTCTTGAGCCTCATACACATGGTTCGACAGTCGTACGACCGAACGGACCGTATCGTATGTTGGCTGTTGTATCTAGCATACTGACATGCACTACACGATCGTACAACCAAGCTGAACGTAGTGACATGTTATGAATGTAGAAGGAGAAAGTTCAGGTGCATGTAATTTGTGTCCGGCTGTTCCTGACTTCTGAGCATGCTTTTTTTGCACAATACAACTTGTTGGACCAACTTCTCTGTACACACGATACAACGGTCGTATGAGAGCTTGTCGTATTACCAAAGTTTTCTAGTTTGCTCATACAACTCCTGTTGTACGACCATCGCACGTTGGCTGTTCTAATCGCGCGTACTAACGGTCGGATTAGCATACAACGGTCATTCATACGACCTGCTGTATGCGATCATCGAACCGTGTGTACGAGGCATTAGTCCGTAGGGTTCAATTTTGAGTTGCCCCCCTGCAGCTATAACAGCTTCAACCAGGGTGGATAAAAATCAATGATTTAAAAAAAAAAAAAAAAAAAAAAAAATGATTTTTTTTTATTTAAATAGTTTTTTTTTATTTTTATTAAGTTTATTTTAATAAAATGCTTTTGGAGTAAAAATCTATCTAAAGATAGTTTTCTATTCAAGATACATTAATAATTTTGTTTATTCAGCATGAAATAGAGCTTAGTTATGTAGCATGAGGCTGTATATTCTGCAATATTTACATTTTGGTAAACTCATTCAATGAATCCAAGCTATGCAAGCTGAGATAACATGCACTGCATTGATGCATTCACACAACGTCACAGTAACCATGAGATAAAACAAAGTTCAGGAATATTCCTTTATCCAATTGTTTTGCAAATCTATGTACACTACAAACTGTATGATTGAATTGGTTCTGATATCGCTGTTTTATTAACCTGACAGTTTATTATTCTAAATTGGAAACCTTCATTCTGTTTGCAAATATTAAAAATTGTAACTCTCAGCAAGAATAAACACTTTCATTTAAAGAGCACCTGTCATTTCAGATCCATCATGGCAGTGCCTGTTAGCGGCATCCACTCACCTGCTGCCACCACGTCCCTCCCCTTGTTGTGTCACTGCCCCATCACCAGCCGTCCCATTAAAGTGAATGGGACTGTCGGTGAGTCAACAGCGGGTCAGAGGAGGAGCTGCTGCAGGACAGAGATGACAGTTGCTCTTTAAAAATTATAATTTAAATCAAATCCACCCTGCCTACAACTCTTCTGGGAAGGCTGTCCACAAGGTTTAGGAGTGTCTATGGGAATATTTGACCATTCTTCCAGAAGCACATTTGTGAGGTCGGGCACTGATGTTGGATGAGAAGGCCTGGTTCACAGTCTCTGCTCTAATTCATCCCAAAGGTGTTCTATCGGGTTGAGGTCAGGACTCTGTGCAGGCCAGTCAAGTTCCTCCACCCCAAACTCGCTCTTCCATGTCTTTATGGACCTTGCTTTGTGCAGTGGTGCGCAGTCATGTATGAACATTAAGGGGCCATCCCGAAACTGTTCCCCCAAAGTGGGAAGCATGAAATTGTCCAAAATGTCTTGGTTTGCTGACACCTTAAGAGTTCCCTTCACTAGAAATAAGGAGCCAAGTCCAACCCCTGAAAATCAACCCCACACCAAAATCCCCCCTCCACCAAATGATTTGGAAAAATGAAGTAAGGTTGTGTAGCACTACCCCGAAGGAGCTGCTTTAGTACTGTATGTTGTGTCCGTTACTCTGCCTCTCAAGCCCAGTAACGGCCTCAGTCCCCTCTGGCACACCTGGAACCACTATTTGAGTCAGTTCCCTTTTGAGGTGTGACACAATAATGGAATCACACAATAGTAGAGTTTAAGGTATTTACTTAAATTGCTGTTGTGTTAAAGTGTAACATACACATGACTTTTGAGTTCTTGGGGAATAAAAGGGAGACACAAACAAAATGAATGTGTATCACGACTCCCTCCTATTTACTGGCAGTCCACTGTTAAAAGTTACACTTTAATTCCTCCAATTGAGTTTAGTCAAGATACCCGAATCTTCACCTATGCTCAATGTAAAATAAATGAATGCAGGATAAAGCTTTAGACTAGCTGATGTGAAATGGTGAAATGTAGATAAATTGCTACCACTCAATGGAATACAAATAAATCAGTACCACTCTAAAAGAATGTAACCAAACTGGTATAACTTCAATGGATAGTGCAATTGACCGATTCAGATTAACCTGCTCTGTTTAAGAGAGTTCTTAGGAGAATTCAGTAATGCAACATATAATACCCTGAGTCCTGCAAAGTTGGGGGTAAACAACTGCAATTGTAGCAAATCCTCAGGGCCAGTTCACACCACAAAAATTCACTCCGGATACATTCAGTTTTTGCTTACAGTTCACACCACACGCAGTTCCAGTGCGTTTTTGATACAATTTGCTATGTTCCAGTACAGTTCTATGCAGAAAAAATGCAGCATGCTGTACATTTTTTCTGCACCGGAAACTGACCAGAAACTGACTGTACTGGTGTGAACTAAAGCCATTGGAATACATGGAAAACACTGTGCATGCATTTTTAGTGCAGAAAAAATCTGCACGGAACTGCATCTGGTTCAATCAATTAAACTCAATTAAAGTTGAGTGCGTCTTCTGCCGGCTCTTTATTCCAATGTTAGATACCTAAGAAGTAACCGTGTCCACAGATCCTCTGACTATGGCACAAGAGTGGAACAAGCAACTTTACTGCAAAAGATAGAAACCTTCACAGTGATCACTGACTTTATCCGATTCCCGACCGGCTCGCGTACATTTACTGCTGCAGAGTGGCGCTATTTCGCAAATCCCGGTCTATAACCGGCGGCTCGTGCCCACCGCACTCTGCAGGAGTGTGCCCGCGGCTCAGGCAGACCCGCTCTCCGCCGGCGAGCCCCAATTGCTGTCCACAGCTAAAAAACAGGGAACCACCGATGTAAACATGGTGGTTCCCCGCGTTGTCAGGCAGCATGACAGAGATCTACTGATCCCTGTCACTGGGATCAGTTATTATTATTATTATTATTATACAGGATTTATATAGCGCCAACAGTTTGTGCAGCACTTGAATTAGATCTCTTATGCTGGGACAGCCCAGCCCCCTCACAGTTAGAACACGCCTAGGGAACACAGTTAACCCCAAGAGCGCCCCCCCAGGTTAACCCCTTCCCTGACAATGACATTTATACAGTAATCAGTGGACATTTAAATTTTTGATCGCTCTATAAATGTCATTGGTCCCAAAAAAGTGTCAAAAATGTCCGACATGTCCGCCCCAATATCAAAGCCCCAATAAAAATTGCAGATTGCCGCCATTACCAGTAAAAAAAATTAAAAACACCAGAAATGAATTCTCCTGGTTTATAAATGTGACAACTTTCGCACAAACCAATCAATAAACGCCGATTGCGATTTTTTTTTTACCAAAGATATGAGGAAGGATAGAAATCGGCCAAAACCGATGATTAAATTTGTTTTTTTATATTTTTTGTTTGGATTTGTATTTTAGCAAAAAGTAAGAAAAATAGCTTTTTTTAAAAAAATTGTCGCTCTGTTTTTGTTTATAGCGGTGATCAAAAATGACACAGAGGTGATAAAATACCACCAAACAAAAGCTCTATTTGGGGGGGGGAGGACGCAAATTTTGTTTGGGTACAACGTCGCATGACCGCGCAATTGTCAGTTAAATAGACGCAGTGCCGAATCGCAAAAAGTGCTCTGGTCTTAACATGGGAAATCCTTCCGGGGGTTAAGTAGTTAACATACGCTTTCAACTAACAGCAATCCAGTGCACTCAAGTGGTTATAATCCAGCCTCCATAGTCTGATGGTAACGCTCAGATGACTACTACCTTTCTTTGTGAGGTATTCGATTACACAGATCAGTACTCTTATAGATGGGCCTAAGCCCGCTCACCCAACTGAACAAACGACTGCAGGCGAACGGTCCTGCTGCACAGATGATGGTGATAATGATGAGTCTGGAGATGATGGAACACTCCCTGCTCCTGGAATCGGCCTCCACTGCACTCCTTCCTGCAGCTCTCCCTGATCGATCGCTACTGCTGCCCACTGGGTCTGGAACAAAACCAGTCACTAGTAGGGCTGGTCCTGCAGATCATCCGCTGGAACTCTGTAGAAATGCAGCCCACTGAATAGGTGTAGGTAGGCCACAGGCCGCAACTCCGCTGCAATAGCACACAGGGTCCTGACGATCAATCACCGCCATCCCAAAGAGTCTGTGTTAGGCCTCAGCCTCTGCTTAAATATGCCCCATGAGGCACCTGTGTTCCCAGCAATCCTTCTGCTACTGCTACTGTTGTAAGAACCTCCCATATTGGCTGTTGTGTGTGTTCTCCCCATAGAGACACAGTACAAGTGAATTCTAATCTGATCCTTGTGTGTGGAGGGGGAGAAACTCATGCAGGGACATGACAAGCAGTTTGGAGAGGTACCTGCTACAGTTGGGTGAGTACACCCCTCACATTTTTGTAAATATTTTATTCTATCTTTTCATGTGACAACACTAAACAAATGACACTTTGCTACAATGTAAAGTAGTTAGTGTACAGCTTGTATAACAGTGTAAATTTGCTGTCCCCTCAAAATAACTCAACACACAGCCATTAATGTCTAAACCACTGGCAACAAAAGTGAGTACACCCCTTAGTGAAAATGTCCAAATTGGGCCCAAAGTGTCATTATTTTCGAGCACTGCCTTAACCCTCTTGGGCATGGAGTTCACCAGATATTCACAGGTTGGCACTGGAGTCCTCTTCCACTCCTCCATGACGACCTCACAGAGCTGGTGGATGTTAGAGACCTTTTGCTCCTTCACCTTCCATTTGAGGATGCCCCACAGATGCTCAATGGGGTTTAGGTCTGGAGACATGCTTGGCCAGTCCATCACCTTTACCCTCAGCTTCTTTATTAAGGCAGTGGCTGTCTAGGAGGTGTGTTTGGGGTCGTTATCATGTTGGAATACTGCCCTGCAGCCCAGTCTCTGAATGGAGGGGATCATGCTCTGCTTCAGTATGTCACAGTACATGTTGGTATTCATAGGTCCCTCAATGAACTGTAGCTCCCCAGTGCCAGCAGCACTCATGCAGCCCCAGACCATGACACTCGCACCACCATGCTTGACTGTAGGCAAGACACACTTGTCTTTGTACTCCTCACCTGGTTGCCACCACACACGCTTGACACCATCTGAACCAAATACGTTTATCTTGGTCTCACCAGACCACAGGAGATGGTTCCAGTAATCCATGTCCTTAGTCTGCTTGTCTTCAGCAAGCTGTTTGCAGGCTTTCTTGTGCATCATCTTTAGAAGAGGCCTCCTTCTGGGACAACAGCCATGCAGACCAATTTGATGCAGTGTGCGGTGTATGGTCTGAGCACTGACAGGCTGACCCCTCACCCCTTCAACCTCTGCAGCAATGCTGGCAGCACTCATACATCTATTTCCCAAAGACAACCTCTGGATATGACGCTGAGCACGTGCACTCAACTTCTTTGGTCGACCAAGGTGAGGCGCTGTTCTGAGTGGAACCTGTCCTGTTAAACTGCTGTATGGTCTTGGCCACCGTGCTGCAGCTCAGCTTCAGGGTCTTGGCAATCTTCTTATAGCCTAGGCCATCTTTATGTAGAGCAACA
>BLSH010475851.1:494393-518491 GCA_018402905.1 Glandirana rugosa
ACTTTACTTACCGTTCGTGAAGACTCCGCCTAGCGACCGGGAAAATTGGGGTAAAATTGGGGAACACCCCCCAATTTTCGCGGCTCGAGGCTGACTTTTCGGCGCGACATCGCGGCTATTTTGAGGCGATTGTACCGACGTCAGAATTTCATCGGATACACTTAAGACATTTATTTTTTTTACAGTACTCTTGTTATGTCCTCGACGGTAACTCCCGTACAGGGTTTTTACGATCAAAAGACAGACAGTAAGAAGGTGTGAAACCGGAGTATGTGTACCCGTAAAAATGTCGGTGCAAAAATTGGTGTTGTCATGGACCGTGCTTGTTGCATGACTGAGTAATTGTCATTCAAAGTGTGATAGCGCTGAAAGCTGAAAAATGGCCTGGACAGGAAGGGGGTTTTCGTGCCAGGTACTGTTGTGGTTAAAAACGTGGCTGTAAAAATGCCCATGTGTATGAGGCCAAAGTGTGGAAGAATGACAGACAGAAAACTAGCATTTTTGGGACATGCCCTCAATGGCAGCTCCTGTATTGTTCTCATGACATTTTTTTTATTTACAGAATTCACATAGGCTACTTTAAGACTGCAGCCATGTTAGCGGAGTTTTATCGGCGCTACAGCGCGGCTTTTCAGTCGGAGCTCGGCGCTTTTAACCCCCCACAAGGGGTTAAAATGGGGTTAAAAGGGCCAGCGATCCGCCTCAGAAGTGCTTGCCATTCATTTCAATGGCAGGGATGGTAGAGGAGCGGTATATACATCGCTCACCTCACCGCCCCAAAGATGCGGCTTGCAGGACTTTTTGTAACGTCCCGCAAGCGCACTGCCCCAGTGTGAAAGCACTCAGGGCTTTCACATTGGGGTGGATTGGGAGGGATTTTTGAGGCACTTTCAAGGCGCTATTTTTAGCTAAATATCTCCTGTAAAATAGTTTAAGTGGCCTTAGTGTCACCGGCTCCCACAAAGTGTCAAAAGTGTCAGTTAGCATTAGATTGTCCGCCACAATATACAGTAGCAGTTCTGTTATAAGTCGTTGATCACTGCCATTACTAGTTTAAAAAAAATAAATACAGTATACAGTGTATCCCATAGTTTGTAGACGCTATAACTTTTGCGTAAACCAATCAATATACGCGTATTGTGATATCTTTTAACCAAATATATGTATCAGAATACATATTGGCCTAAATGTATGAAGAAATTCGATTTTTTAAATTTTTTATTGAATGTTTTATTGCAGAATGTAAAAAGTATTGTGTTTTTTTTTTCAAAATTGTCGCTCTTTTTTTGTTTATAGAGCAAAAAAAAAAAAAAAAAACCCACAGAGGTGATCAAATACCATCAAAAGAAAGCTCTATTTGTGGGAAAAAAGGACAACAACTTTGTTTGGATAAAGAGTTGCATGATCGCACAATTGTCAGTAAAAGTAACACAGTGCCGTATCGCAAAAAATGGACTGGTCAGAAAGGGGGGTAAATCTTCCAGGGGTCAACTGGTTAAATACTGAAAAAATATCTAGAGTTTTTAGCTACACTTGGAATTTGTATAGATTTCAGAACTTTCAGAAAGGAAAGTCAGAAAAGAGTCGGAAAAGAAAAAGAATGAACGCAGGGCCAACATGACGGGGTTAAAAAAGGTTTGGTATGGGGAAGGTGTTTCTGGGCAGTTTATCATTTGTGACGTTATGCGGGGCGCCATAATGGTACTTGTCGCCTCTCATGCGATCACTTTGAGGCCACTAGTGAGTGTCCGACCCGAGTTTTGCCAGCCACCGTGGCAGAGCTGGTTCCGGCCCGGATTTTCTGGTCCACTCAAACCCCTCTCCACCTGCATTTAATGACCAGGAAGAGAAAAGGGGAGAGCTTTATTCTGGATCTCAGAGGAAGAAAGCTGAGAGAGCTCTGTGTGATAATTTGGATTCTAAGGTTTGCAATGTGCTTATGTTTTGTTGGTGTAGGGGACAGCCCCACACTGTATAGAGAGAAACCAGATTGTTTAGTTTAGTGCCGGACAACGAGGTTTTGTTTTCTGTTTTGTTATGTGTTTTGATCTTGCAAACCTGTGATAATAAACCTGGCAAGCTGCTAGATTTAAAAGAAACTGACCTCCATGCTGAATATTTTCTTCTGAAAAGTGATCTCCATGAGCTAATCTCCCACGCATGGTGGAGTTCAGCGAGGCAACTTTCAAAGTTGGAGGAAATGCTGAAGGCCCTGCTGCAAGCCAATGCAGCCCAGCTGGAAACCAACTTCCAGGCCACAGAGGCCGCTGCAGCTCAACAGGCGGCTCTGCAGGAAACCAACTTCCGGCTCACATAGGACGCTGAGGCTCAGTGAGAGGACAGTCGCCAATTTGCAGGAGCCCTGTTGGAATTAAAGGAGGGGCTTGCACCTCCGGTGACAGTGGAACCAAAATTGGTGCGCGCCTCCTACCATCTACATAAGATGACACCATCGGATGTTGTAGAGGCGTACCTCACAGCTTTCGAAAGAGTCGCCGACCGCGAAAGGTGGCCGAAGGAGCAGTGGGCAGGGCTGTTGGTCCCATTCTTGACAGGTGAGCCCTAAAAGGCCTACTTTGATCTAGAACCACATAAGGCCCAAGAACTATGAGACTCTAAAGGCAGAGATACTCGCACGCCTGGGGGTCACCATGGCAGTCCGGGCCCAACGCTTGCATCAGACCTACCGCACCGACAAGCCACTCTGTTTGCAGATGTTCAACCTAGTTCACCTTACCAGGAAACAGATACAGCTGGAGACTTTGCCAGGTCCCCAGATTGTGGGGCGCATGGTCATGAACCGCTATCTACGGGCGTTTCCTGCTGCTTTGAGGAAATCGGTCAGCCATGGGGACCCCAAAACTGCAAGCAAACTGGTGGGCCTTGTGGAAAGATACACGGCTGCTGAGGACTTGCTGCGCCCATCTGCGCCCCACTCCAATGTATCTAGAGGTGAAAGATCGCCCAGTGGACCCGGTAAGACTGTTCCAGGGTTCAGGGCCATAGGGAAATTTCATAAGACTGATACGCTTAAAGAGACTGGGGGCTCTAGACCTGGAGACTGGCCAAAGAGACAGGAAGGTCTTGGAGACCCTTGAGAGGACTGGGTATAGAACACATGCAGTGCTACCGATGCCATGCATTGGGCCATATTGCTGCCAATTGCCCCCTGAATGATGAACCCATGCAATGCGATTAGACGCCTTTCTCTTTTTGCACAGGTCGCATATACAGCATCGTGTTCAAGTCGCATGGAGAAGCAAATGTGTGTGATTGTTGTTTATGGGAGACCAGTCACTCTACTGCTTGACTCGGGTAGTGTGGTGACATTGGTAAAGAACAATTGTGTAAATCTTGCAAGGTTACACCCTAGCACTGTCAGAGTCATTTGCATCCATGGGGACACCCGTGACTACCAAACGGCGGTGGTTGAGATTGACACCACTTGCGGTAGTGTGACTCATTCAGTGGGGGTGGCACCTTCACTACTTTATGACGCCCTAGTGGGCAGGGATTTTTCACATTTTTGGAGGTTATGGGAAGGCACAGGGAGTCTGGAGGGTAGAGCTCCACCTGCTGTGGAAGCACGAGACCTCTCGCCAAAGGCAAGGGGAGACTGGTGGCAGGACCTAGGAGGGTGGAGACCCTCTTCCTTTTCCTGTACTGGCTGGGGAGCCGGAGGAGCTGGAAGATAGCTCACAGTGGGGGGCTAATGACCCAGACAATGTCTCTGACCCTGACTGTGAGAGTGAACCAAACGTAGTACTTGACTTAGGGGTTCAGAAAGAGGACTTCTGTACAGAACAACTACGGGATGTCACTCTCCTTAGAGCCAGAGAAAACATGAAGGTGGTGGATGGGGAGCCTGTGGATCCTAATTGGGGGGGGGGGTGTCTTTTCCCTACATGCCGCTTAAAAATAATTTGTTGTATCAGGTGGGGAAACGTGGGGAGGATGAGGTGGAACAGCTAGTGGTTCCTAAACCCTTTCACAGGATGGTGCTAGATCTTGCCATGGTCATGTAATGGGGGGACATCTGGGTATGGAGAAAACCAGGGAGAGAATAACCCAGATATTCTTCTGGCTTGGGTTGTATGCAGATGTCAAAGAATACTGTGAATCATGCCCTGAGTGTCAAATGACGGCCCCGTCACCCCATTTTCGTAGTGTCCTTGTCCCATTTCCCATAATTGAAGTGCCATTTGAGCGAATTGGCATGGATGTCGTGGGACTAGTAGTAAAATCTGCCCAGGGACACCAGCACATCCTGGTGATCCTGGAATATGCGACCTGCTATCCTGAGGCCATACTCTTGCGGAATGTTTAATCAGGTGGGGATCTCTAAAGAGATCTTGATGGATCAGGGTACCCTGTTCATGTCCAGAGTGCCCAAAGAATTGTGCAAGTTGTACAAAATCTCCCATCTCTGTACCTCTGTTTACCACCCCCAAGCTGACGGTCTGGTGGAAAAGTTTAACAAGACCCTCAAGAGTATGCTAAAAAAGGTTGTGGATAAAGATGGGCAAAATTGGGATTTTTTGCTGCTGCGCCTCATGTCTGCCATATGAGAGGTTCCACAGGCATCTACGGGGTTTTCCCCTGTTGAACTCTTGTATGGTAGACATCCCAGGAGGCTGCTAGATGTTGCAAAAGAGACATGGGAAGGAGAGGCCACCCCATATAGAAGCATCATAGAGCACATCTCCTTGATGCAGGATCGAATCGCAGCTGTTCTGCCCCTTGTACAAGAGCATATGAAGCAAGCCCAGGAAGCCCAGAAAAGGGTTTATAATCGGGATGCCACAACTCTTTCAACCCTGGAAACAGAGTGCTAGTCCCCATGGTTGAAAGTAAATTCCTGGCAAAGTGGCAGGGTCCCTTTGAGATTAGGGAAAGAGTAAGTTTCCCTACAAAGTTAACCAGCCTGGGAAAAGGAAACCGGAGCAGATTTACCATGTTAATCTCCTAAAACCATGGAAGGACAGAGAGAGTTTATTGGCAGTGCCCACTCCCCAAAAGGACAGGTTACCACTGACCCCGGATGTCCCCATAACTGAGTCCTGGTCACAAACACAACAAAACGATGTTAAGGAATTTGTCAGCAAAAATAGAGACTTTTTCTCTTCCCTACCCGGACTGAGCACTGTACTACAACATGAGTTAGTCACGGAACCCTACTGAATACCTGAGGCTAGACGAGAGGCGGTGGTGAGAGAAATAGAAACCATGTTGGAGTTAGACGTGATAGAGGAGTCCCACAGCGCCTGGTCAAGCCCTATAGTACTGGTCCCAAAGCCCGATGGCACTATCCGGTTCTGTAACAATTTCAGGAAACTGAATGGCGTGTCTAAGTTTGAAGTTTGACCCGCTCAGCTGATTCTGCTGGCTTTTAAATGCATCCCATCCGACGCACCGGAATGTGGGCGGAACCACAAACATAGGCGTCATTCGGCCCAGCCAAAGTGCCCACCCCCCATGACACTGGCGCTCCACACCGGCAAGATCCTTATATGGGTTTGATTTATGGAAAAATATGTACATTTGTAGGGACCCGTCCTCGGTACGGCTCCCATTATTATGGTTGGTGGTATCTGCGAGTAGTTGTTTGTCTCTGAGTCTCCGAGTCAGTGTTTGTTGCGGCTGGAGGCCTAAACATTTACAGTGGTTACCCAGGTACTAGAAGTTGATGCCCACAAGGACCTTGTGACTCCTATTTGTCAGACTGTTCTGGATGTTCATATGTTGCATATGTTTATAGGTTCATGTGTTTATATGTTAATATGTTAGTTTTTAGCGTGTTTAATAAAAGGCTGCTATGGCTATTAAACTCCATCTTGGGTTTCATGTGTCTTAAGAAAAGGTTAGTGGTGGAGTGGTGGTCCAGTATCTTTTATACCCTAGTCATGAATACAATAACAATTCACTGACTGCTGTTTCTTTTTGTCTGAAATTGTTCCTAAAATCCCAACTCCAGATCCCCCCATCCATACATCTTTTTTTTTTTTTTTAAATCCGTTTTTTAAATCTTACACTGTTTAGGCATGTCACATGACATCATGGGTCCTCCTTCCTCATCCAGCACTGGTTGGTGGTCTTTACTCCTGGACAAAACGGTACTCATACTGTATGAGCAATGGTCTGTTCAGGAGTACTGCGAGCCGAGAAGATGCAGCCCTACGGGGTATGTCCTGGAAAGTGGGTTAGATGACGCTGGGCATCATTCAACCTGGAACATGACATAGAAACATAGAAAAGTGACGGCAGAAAGAGACTGAGTAGTCCATCGAGTCTGCCCCTTTTTATTTATTTATTTATTTATTTTTTATATATTGTTTTTTTTTACATTAACCTTGTTGTTTGACTATGGATTTATGTTTATCCCAAGCATGTTTAAAGCCATTTACTGTTGACTGTCTCACAACCTCTGTTGGTAGTTTATTCCAATCATCAACCACCCTTTCAGTAAAATAATACTTTCTAAGATTGGTTTTGAACTTCCCCCCAGTTAGTTTGAGGTCCCCGTGTTCTTGATTTTGGTTTCATATTGAAAAGACTGCCCTCCTGAACCTTATTCACCCCCTTGATGTATTTAAAGGTTTCAATCATGTCTCCCCTCTCCCTTCTTTCCTCCAGACTGTACATATTAAGTTCCTGAAGTCGCTCTTGAAAGGTTTTATCCCCCAGACCTTTCACCATTTTTGTTACCCGTCTCTGAACTCGTTCTATTTTATCAATATCTTTTTGTAAGTGAGGTCTCCAGAACTATTGCTTATTTGCAGAGTGGTAAGTCTGCATCGGACAGCATAGAAGAAAATCATTTTTTTAACCTGCTGGGCAATGTATTCATTCATCAGCCCCCTCCAGTTATATGGTGGACTTTGGGTAGGTGGTTAAAGGGTGGTAAAATCATGGCTCTGCTACCTGTTATTTGTGATATGTCAACTTTTTGGGACATTTTGAGGCATTGGCAGCCAATTGAGTTTAATGGGTTGCCTTAATGCACCACACGTCAACAGTCAACCTAACACACTTTAACACACCACAAGTATATAAAGCAGTGGCGGCTGGTGCTCAATTTTCTTGGGGGAGTGGCCCGTGGCCCCCACCCCCCCGATCGATCACCGCTCCCCTGCCACTTGATTGATCGATCGCCGCATTGGTCGCCTGTGACCCACTTCCTGATTGGCCGGGAGGAGAAACAGGAAAACATAAAATATTAATTCGCTATTGTTACACAACTGAGTGGGCTCAGGGAGCAGTGCGCTCTGAGCCCATCCCTTTTTAAAATAATTAGAGCCTCAGGCACTAGTCATGTGCTTCAAAAGAAAAAAAAAACATTGAAATCCATGCATCCAGTGCCCTGTATGTAGATTAAGGGCCAGGCATATGGATTAGGGCGGCGGCACCCCTGCGCCCCGTATGAGCGGCCACTACAGATATAAAGCGATGTATAGTTCCACTATGAATTGGCAATAAGCCAGTTTTTATTAACAGGTAGATTTCCATTATTTAAGAAATTATTTAGGGTATGCTGATCTCTTTGGAATAATTCATGCAATTTATCAATCCTGATGACAAGCCTATACAGAGCAATAGTCCATAGGGCCAAGACAAGTAATTTAGAATGACAAGAGCTCTATGCTGAGTTTGCATCGTAAGGGTTTCATGTTGACATAGCGGTCCCGCAGGGAATCTGAAGGAAATTCAGGTTTGCTGCCCTCATGAACTTTTAGTAAATCCCCCTCTACATTTTTGCAAGCCCATGCACAACTGTTTACACACACAGCAATGTAGAAGCTATAGGACCCCTACAAGTAAATGAAACATACAGTTTGTAGAATAAGAATTAGAAGCAGGACTGATCATAGCCATTCTACATTTGTTCAGTTACCTCCTGGTTTCCAGGCCTAGGCAAATGATGTCATACATCCCAGAAGTCTTCAGGAGAGGAGATTGGGTTTTCTCAGCTAAACATAGGCCTGAGCTAAGGGCAGATGGATTCCAGTAAATAAATGCTAAATGACTCATCTGCCCTTACTCCACATGGTCACAATCAGAAATGCTAGGTGGTGTGTTTCAAAGTGATTTCTCAGCCAGATAAAGCATGGAGACATTTATGGTTGGGTGAGTTTGCTTTGAATATTGAAATGATTTAAATAGCTTTTTGTGGTGCTCAGGTGCAATGTAGTTCAGCTGGAAGGAACACCACACAACCTTTGGAGGAACCCTGGTTGAGAAAGGCTGGACTAGACAAAAGGTCTATTTAAAACTAACCAGCTGTACCTGTATCTAGTTGGCTAGGGTGAAAAACACTAGTAAACTCAATGCTGGAACAAATGGGCATTCCGGTCTAGACATTTCTTTGTACCCATGTATGTGCTCAGGCAAGGAAAGCTTTCAAGCTGGTGCCAATACATGGATGCTCTTCTGTCTGGCATAATGTAAATGGTCCACAGAGGTCCAAGATGCCTCGCAATGAGGTTCTGCAGGATAATGGCGAGAACCAAGTACTTACAAGGAAGGGGAGATTTGGGACTTTATGTGAGACACAGGGCTTGATGGACCAATGCCTCCATCCCTATTTACTGAGGAAAGTGGGGGAAGGTTTGGGACTTTATATGAAGCATGCGACCAGGGAGACCCCCATTTTTATGGGGTATACTATGTTACTCCTCAACACATCTTTATTTGCTCCATCTAGGTATGGTGTCATTCAACCACTATCATCACTGCTTTAGTCCCAGCGCCAGTATACCTTCCCTTATTATTAGCCATCTCATTGTATACTGTCATGTTATAATTTATATTCCATTGTACGCTTTTATAGATGGTTATGTTGATGTGGATCACAACATTTTTTGAACACTCATGGGGGTTCATTCCCAGGGATTGTTGTCCCCTGTTGTTTTTTTCACCATTGTGCCTTGGGGTTTACCACCTCAGCTCCCGGGGTTGATGTCCTTTTCGGCTGGCCTCCAGCTCTCCACGCTTGCGCCCAGACTCATAAATGTCTCTGTAAGTAGTACTGGCCTTTTTTTTTGTTTTCTCCCCTCCTCCCTCTATAGACACACCCATTCTTACAATCTTCAATTTATAGTAATTTTTAATGTTTTTGATAGACACCTACTTTATATCTGCTCCTGATGAATGGCAGCAGCCACAAAACGCGTCAAGCTATTAGATGCCTCTCCCTGTTTACATTTCAAGGTTGTTACCAGTATTTTTTTAATTATGCCTTACTAGATTGTACCAATTAATTAACCACTTAAGAACCGGAAGGATTTCCCACCTTAGGACCAAAGCACTTTTTGCGATTCGGCACTGCGTCGCTTTCACTGACAATTGCGCGGTCGCGCGACGTTGTACCCAAACTAAATTTGCGTCCTTTTTTTCCCACAAATAGAGCTTTCTTTTGGTGGTATTTGATCACCACTGCGTGATTTCTGATCACCACTATAAACAAAAAAGAGCGACAGTTTTGCAAAAAAAACAAAAAACAATATTTCTTACTTTTTGCTATAATACATATATATATATATATATATATATATATATATATATATATATAAAAACAAATTTATATAAATGTCATTGGCAGGGAAGGGGTCAACCTGCAGGGGCCAGTGAAGGGGTTAACTGTGTTCCCTGTGTGTGTTCTAACTGTATGGGGGCTGGGCTGCCAGGGGCACCAGAGATCTAACTGATCCCAGTGACGGATCAATAGATCT
Organism: Glandirana rugosa; assembly: GCA_018402905.1. Taxonomy (NCBI): domain Eukaryota; kingdom Metazoa; phylum Chordata; class Amphibia; order Anura; family Ranidae; genus Glandirana; species Glandirana rugosa. Next base: position 504,122 of record BLSH010475851.1, read on the forward strand.
CTGACATCTGAACCGCTGTGTTGGAGGAGCACAAGGTCTCTAACATTCACCAGCTCTGTGATGGAAGAGTGGAAGAGGACTCCAGTGGCAACCTGTGAAGCTCTGGTGAACTCCATGGCCAAGAGGGTTAGGGCAGTGCTGGAGAATAATGGTGGCCACACAAAATATTGACACTTCGGGCCCAAATTGGACATTTTCACTTAGGGGTGTACTCACTTTTGTTGCCAGTGGTTTAGACGTTAATGTCTGTGTGTTGAGTTATTTTGAGGGGACAGCAAATTTACACTGTTATACAAGCTGTACACTCACTACTTTACATTGTAGCAAAGTGTAATTTCTTCAGTGTTGTCACATGAAAAGATAGAATAAAATATTTACAAAAATGTGAGGGGTGTACTCACTTTTGTGGGATACTGTATGTGTTGGAGAAACTGCCGTTATAGGTATTGCTGCTCTGCAATGCCATTCATTTTGAATGGTAACCCAACGCACCAAGACAATGCACAAAAGTGTGGCATGGAAATATGTGTTGAAAGAACAAACATTTTACAAAATCAAGCAAAACCTGAACTTCCCTCCATCATGAATAACAGAATATGGGTTAGGGTGGTGTAAATTGTCAACAAAAGTCCTCTCCAGAATAGAGGCCCTGCTAGATTATTGACAACTTTGGTGACAATGAGCTGAGAAATTCTTCATGGCAGATATATAAATATGTGAAATTGTCTGAATCAGTCTATATTTTTCCATCATAGAAACAGTGATATGTTTATTCCCGTCTTCTCCGTACGGGCCCCATGTACAATCTGTCAGCATAAAGGCTGTGAACCAGTGGTTTTCAACTGGGGGCGATATGGCTGCCTGGGGGCCCTAGGAGATTTCAAGAGAACAACATATGAAAATTATTTAGAAAGGGGCCATGACTCATGTATTACTGTCATGGGACCGTCTGCGGAACTTATACTAAATAAACATTAACTTAAATAAATAACCAAACCAAACTTTCTTAATGGATTTTGAAATGGGCGCGGCCCTTTATTATTGGTTTAATATGTAACCAACCATAAAAACCATATCCTTGTGTATATATATAATATAACACTTTGAACGTAAATATATAGTCATACAATATCATAATTAACTCCGCCTTAACAGCTCGAGTTAATACACAACATGGCCCAGTAGATACAGAACTGTCCCCTTTCATAAGAAAGGAAGGAAACCACATAACAAGGACTGCGGCATGGGAGGGAGGGTGGGACGTTCCTTCTTCTTTGTTGATCCGCCGCCGAATGTAGCTCCTGCGCACTTTAATTCTTTTTATAAGGGCTAACTCGTGCCACATTAACATATGACATGCTTCAAGCCAATAAAATTGTTTAATTACTTTTAAAACTGACATCTCATTAATTGCATTGGTCTGCAATGGTCCCATAGGTGGGCAAAGCAAATTTCTTTGCCCCTCCTTTCTCCCTTCTGGGATGTCCATTTGGGAGAATAGCTTAGGACAGGAGTCTCCAAACTTTATAAAGGGCCAGTTTACTGTCCTTCAAACTTTAGAGGGGCCAACTGTGAACAGTGGGAGAAGAAAATGTCCTGGCGTCATTGGGAGTAAACAATGCCCCATCATTGCTATTAGGAGGAGTAATACTGCCCCATCATTGGTATTAGTGGGAGAGATAGTTCCCCATCATTGGTGTCAGTGGAAGGAATAGTGCCTCATCGTTGGTGTCAGTGAGAGGAATAGTGCCCCATCATTGGTGTCAGTGGAAGGAATAGTGCCCCATAATTGGTGTCAGTGGAAGGAATAGTGCCCCATAATTGGTGTCAGTGGAAGGAATAGTACCCTATCATTGATGTCAGTGAGAGGAATAGTGCCCCATCATTGGTATCAGTGGGAGGAATAGTGCCTCATCATTGGTATCAGTGGAAGGAATAGTGCCCCATCATTGGTATCAGTGGAAGGAATAGTGCCCCACCATTGGTATCAGTGGGAGGAATAGTGCCCCATATTTGGTGTCATTGGGAGGAATTGTGCCCCATTTGGTACCAATGGGAGAAAGAGTGCCCCACCATTGGTATCAGTGGAAGGAATAGAGCCCCACCATTGGTATCAGTGGAAGGAATAGAGCCCCACCATTGGTATCAGTGGAAGGAATAGAGCCCCACAATTGGTATCAGTGGAAGGAATAGAGCCCCACCATTGGTATCAGTGGAAGGAATAGTGTCCCATCATTGGTATCAGTGAAAGGAATAGTGTCCCATCATTGGTATTGGTGGGAGGAATAGTGCCCTATTGTCAGTGGCAGGAACTATGCCCTCTGTTGCTGACGGTGGGGGGAATAATGCCCCATGGGCCGGATAAATGCGAGCAAAGGGCTGCATCCAGTTTGGAGACCACTGGTTAGCTGTATGCCCTGTGGCAACAACTGTGTGTGAAGTTTAAATACAAAGAACAATACTAGACAGATTTATATAGTAGTAGTGGTATTGCTATGCAAAGTTCATATGTAAATGCTGTCAACATTTTAGGAACAGTAACCAAAACAGCAAACCACACAGTTACTGTATTTATCACATGTAGTGGTCCTGCCAAAGTTGGAGTGCCCCTGTTTAACCTCAGTATCACAGCTAGGCTGAAGTCCGCCAAGAGGATACAATCATGTTTTGAGTTAAGAATATTTATTTCACCCTTGCCAATAACTAGAAGGTTTAGGCCAGTGATATGGATGTGCAAAGGAAATAAATATTTTAAGAAGCTTTCTAGAAAGGTTCTCTCTCTCCCAGGCTTTGCATGGAGAGGATGAGTGAGTGAGGAATACAGTCATTGCCTCTGAGACTTGCTTCCTGGGGAGGGTGAGAAGAACCCAGAGGTCCTTTGCCTTCCAAGCTTTCTGCTTGGGGAGGATACAGTTCCAGAGCCAAGTCCCAAGGATTGTCAGATGGCCTAGGTTGGGCCCTGAAGTGCAGGAAGGAGGCTATTAAGGGGAGAACCTTCAGAAGAGTTCTGCTCAGTCCATTGCTGGTCTTGGCTTGAAGGTCAACTACTACAGAATTGCTGGTCCACTACTAGCCTGTGAGAAAGGCTGAAGATTTTCCAGATAAATGTCTGTCTGGCATACTTAACTACATTGGTACCATGAATCTGGTAAGAGGTTGAGATGGCAAGAGGGCTTTCCGCTCCGTTACAACTCTGGTTCAAGCTCCCTTGTAGTGGAGTACAGGTAATGAGAGAACCCAGAGTGGCATGACTTCCAAGAACCCAGTCCACAGAACCTAGCTTCTAGGACAAGGCTAGACTGCGAGGTACTTGGGTCGATAAGAATAAATCAGCAGAGACATTTGTAATTAGGAACTAGCCAAGGTCAATAACTGGAAAACTGAGAAAAGTCCAAGAGCAAGCTGGGTCAGCAACAGGTAAATAGATCTCGGGAACAGGCTAAGGTAAAAGTTACAGGGTAACTGGAGACCATCCAGCAACTTTCTAAGTCAGTTCTGTTCCTTAAAGTATAACTAAAGGCAAGACTTTTTTTTTTAGTTATGTGGAGTGGGATTAGTATGCTTGTCAGTTTTTATTTTTGTCTGTGCCCCCGTTAGGGAGATTCACCCACTCTATTTGTCCAGTTTACCATTATCATTGAAAGTGAAAGTAAAGAAGAAAATCCCAAATTTTGGGTTGTCCCCAGAAAAGTAATAAAGGGGTAATCTTCCGATGGGGACACCAGATTTGGTGACCGGGGGTCCCCAAGGAATTCCCTTAATTTGCAGGGATTTCCTCTCACTTCCTGTTTGGCTATGGGACTGGAAGTGAAGGGAAATCTCTGCAATAGGACACAGATGGCCTTACTCTATCCAGAATGAAAAAAAAAGTTTGCCCATAGTTCTACTTTAAATAGGATGTCTGGCGCTAATTAGGTGTGCATGTCTGTGCACCTGCACACCCAGATATGGATTAGCATGTGCACGTGAATATGCCTGCTAGCATAAACATGCATGCTCATGCAGTACATTTTGTAGAAGAAGATTGACAGCGTAGATGACGGTCAGTTGTTGGTGAGTAGGTGAGATCTCAGTGTCCTCCACCCCTGTTTTCTAATGTCTCCACAGGCTTCCAATGTTATTGTCATATATAAAGGCCATTTGGCTCCCACCAAAAGCCTGTCTTAAAAACTGTCAAAATCACTGCCTCTGTCACTAGTAGTCCTTTCACCCTAGTAACATAAGAAAGGTGCCCCCATCCCTACAGAAAACAACTGTGCCTAGGGCAGCTTCCCCTCCTGCCCACCCCTTGCCCCGGCCCTGCATATTGGTAATCCAATCATAATAATGCCTAATTTATATTAAAGGGGTTGTGTCTTTAAAGGGTCAGTTCACCTTTACCAAAAAGCTGCAGGTAAGGGACGTCTGTACATAAAAACAAACTTTGCAGCTTTGACTAAAGTTGAATAATGCCCTTGCTATACAGTAGGTGTAAGCCATTTACATACCTCATGAAGGCTGACCTGAAAATTTCCAGAATCTTGCTAGGACTTTGCTAAGTGTTGCCTAGCTATTGCTGTTCACCTCCACCCAGTGGTGTATTTTGGTTTTGTGCTGCCCTAGGCAAGACTTAAAGGGTAACTCCACTTTCGTGGGGAAAAAAAATGAGCAAATAAAGAAAAAATTATATAACGTGTACAATTGCGATACATGTCCTATTGTAATTGAATGTTATTAAAAATTACCTTTCCTTTTCAATCTGCAGCCGCAGTAATTTTCTATAAATGCAGTGCAATATGGCTACCTGGAGTTGTGCTGTACACAGAGTGTGTACTGACCACTCCCCAGAAACATAATTTCCTGCTTGTGTGATTGGCTTACCAATTTTCCCATAAGTCTGCCTAAGATACAAGTCAGATTTCAGGCATCCCCTGCAACAAAATTGCCATTTTTGGTGAGATACTTTCAATAGGAACACGTCTAAAGGGATGTAGGCCCAGCAGCTTTCCTCATTAGTGCTCTGCAGCTGCACACCTGGTTGATAATTATGAAACCACTCCCATTAGACTTAGCACAGAGGCACAGAGAAACAAGCAGTGATTTCTTCAGAATAACAAATGGTAGGAATCTGTAACAAAGTTTGTTATGATCCTTGCAATGTCCAGAGATCACCCAGAGGGGAATGTTTTTTTCTCAACAAAAGTGGAGTTACGCTTTAAGCCTCATACACACGATCATATTAACGGATATGTTTTCGTCCGTTTTTTTGTTGCATGCTAGTCTCATGTCGAAAGTGAAGAAGTTACTATCATACGAAAATTCTCTCACGGCACAATTCAACTTCAGAAGTGATGTCATGTGTTGAATTGTTTTGTATGTATTTTTACGTTTCTGAGCAAGTGTAGTCTTGCTCTTACAAATTTTTTTGGACGAAAACTGTACTAATTCAACGAAAATCTGACGTGGTGTTCACGTACGATAAAAATGTTGTGGCCTGCAGATACGGTTTTTGTCGTCCGAAAATTTGTAATCGACTGTCAAAAGCACCATACTAACGATCAGAAAATCGGCAGAACGTTCGTCGGACTATTTTTTACGTTTGATTTTCTTATCGTGCGCACAGGCCTTAAAATTGGGCGTCCCCCCTCCTCATAGAAATTTGTCTCACCCCAGCCGTGGTATACCGTACTTGTCTCAAGCCGGGTTCACACACATGCGAATTGGATGTGGATTTTCCCACATCCAATTCGCATGACAGGAGAGTGTGACTGGTTCTCAATGGAGGTGGTTCACACAGCTCCGGGACAGCCGCGGTCCGCACTTAAAAAGGGTCCTGTGCGTCTTTAGTTCTGATTCAGGTGTGAATTCAGGCAAAAATTTGCACCTGAATCGGTGAACAAGGATGCACCATACCCCATTCTGGGAGCCATGGCCGCAGCATATGTGAACGGAGCCTCAGGGTCTGATGGGGAAGCTGCAGCCGTTTACAGTGAACAGCTGCGGCTTTCTCACCAGGCCCTAAGACATCATTTGTCCAAGTGCCATATATAGAATGACTGCCCATGATCTGACATCTGCGGTGATACCTCACATATGTGGGATGATTGCGTGCCGGATTGACACGTGCGTTCACCTTTAAACATGGGAGGACAGGGGCACGTTCATTTTTTTTTTTAATTATTAATTTACATATTGTTTTTTTTACACTGTTGCTTCATTTTTTTTATCACTTTTATTGCTGTCACAGGGAATGTAAACATCCTTGTAACAGTAATAGACATGTGACAGGTACTCTTTATGGTGGGATCTGGGGTCAATAAGACCCCAAATCCCTCCTCTGCACTTAAAAGCTTTCAAAACACCAAGAAACTGGCGCTGATGGTTTTTGGGTAAACTGAAAGTGATATCATGTCGTCGCTTCCGGTTTACTGTTATGAACAGCCGATCAAAGCCGATCTCGGTGGGACAGGAGAGCCCAAGAGTGCCGCAGAAGGGGGGGTTGTCCCCTCCTGCTTGCTGCTTATCATATCAATCAAGCAGCTATTAAGCCGCTCTGATTGCTGTTACAAGAAATCCGAACACTGGATCTAAAAAAAATGATACTGGGGTGATGCCTGCAGCTGCAGGCAGGGCCAGACTGGCCTACCGGGATACCAGGAAATTTCCCGGCAGGCCCTGGGGCCGCTTTGAGCTGCGGCTGCAGTGCTCCCCTCCCTCCCTCTCTCCTCCTCCTCTTGTGTGTCACACACACAGAGGGCATCTCCCACTGTGTGTCACAGAGCTGGGTCTGTGTTCAGCGGCGCTCTAACAAGGTCCCACCTCAGCTCGTGTGATAGTCTAGAATAGATGGAACACTGATTGAATCACGATCACTATTACACGAGCCAGTCTAGGAGGCAGGACCTTGTTACAGACACAGCTCCGTGACACACAGCGGGAGATGCCCGCTGTGTGTGTGTGATCCAGGCAATGGTGAGTCTGTATTGATGGGCACCTTGAGGCTACATTGATGGGCAATGAGACTACATTTATGGGCACAGTGAGGCTGCATTCACGGGCACAGTGAGGCTGCATTGATGAGCACAGGGAGGCTGCATTGGTGAGCACAGGGAGGCTGCATTCATGGGCACAGCGAGGCTGCATTCATGGGCACAGTGAGGCTGCATTGGTGAGCACAGGGAGGCTGCATTCATGGGCACAGTGAGGCTGCATTCATGGGCCCAGAAAGGCTGCATTCATGAGGCACCGTAAACCTGCATTTGTTGCGCAGTGTGAGGCTGCATTGATGGGCACAGTGAGGCTGTTTTTATGGGCACAGTGAGAGAGCATTGATAGGCACAGTGAGCTTGCATTCATGGGCACAGTGCGGCTGCATTCATGGGCACAGTGAGGCTGCATTCATGGGCACCGTAAAGCTGAATTTGATGGGCGCAGTGAGGCTGCAATGATGAGCACAGTGAGGCTGCATCCATGGGCACAGTGAGGCTACATTCATGGTCACCATAAAAGCTGCATTTGATGGCACAGTGAGGCTGCATTTGATGGGCACTGGTGAGGCTGCATTGATATCTTGTATCATGTGTGCAGTCTCTGACCATCTCTTGTATCATGTCGGCAGTCTCTGACCATCTCTTGTCTTATATCACGTCTGCAGTCTCTGAGGAAGTCGGGTCATGGGAGAAGTCAGACGTGGGTGGACTGTGGAGAGGAGACTATTGGATAAAACCAAAGCCACCAAGCTGGAGCCGACTGACTGAGCCCTGCATGCTGTACCTGAGAGGAGGTCAGTGATAGCTCTGCCAGGCCAGTCTGGGGAAGGGGTCACTGATGTGAGGGGGGAGCGAATACAATAATATAAGGAGGCACTGATATAAAGGTTTCCCCTTTTTTTCTGTAACCCACCCCCCTACCTTAGTATATTCTTTCTGTGGAAGGTGGTCTCTTGTCACCAGAGTCCCCCCCCCCCCCACACACGTTCCTAGAGTTCCTGGGGTCTGTCTTGATGATTGACCACTTTTACCACTTTTAACTGTAATTTGCTTTTATATATTGTGGGAGATTAGCTTGTGGGGATCACTTTTCAGAAGCAAACATTCAGCATGGAGGACAGTTTCTTTAAAATCTGGCGGCTTGCCAGGTTTATTATTTCAGGTTTGCAAATTCAAAACACAAACAAAAACAGAAAACAAAACCTCGCCGTCCGACGCTAAACTAAACAAAAAGATTCCTCTCTATACAGTGTGGGGCTGTCCCCGACACCCACAAAACATAAGCACAGTGCAAACCTTGTTCTTAGAGTCCAAATTAGCAGACAGAGCTCTCTCAGCTTTCTCCCTCTGAGATCCAGGATAGAGCTCTCCTCTTTCCTCATCCTGGTCATTAACCACTTCCAGACCGAACCTCTTTTTGGAGTTTGGAGGTTATCAGTTAAAAACAGGTTTTTTTGCTATAAAATTACTTAGAACCCCCAAACATTATATATTTTTTTTTTTCTAAGACCCTAGAGAATAAAGTGGCGGCCATTGCAAAACTTTATGTCACACCGTATTTGCGCAGCGGTCTTAAAAGTGAGATTTTTAAAAAAAAAATTCAGTTTTTTTAGTTAAAAAATAAGACAACAGTAAAGTTAGGTCAATTTTTTTCCATATTGTGAAAGATAATGTTACGCCGAGTAAAATGATACCCAACATGTCATGCTTCAAAATTGCGTCCGCTCGCGGAATGGCGACAAACTTTGCAACATAAAAATCTCTATTGGCGACGGTTAAAAAATTCTACAGGTTAGCATTTTTGCGTTACAGAGGAGGTCTAGGGCTAGAATTATTGCTCTCGCTCTAACGATCGCGGCGATACCTCACATGTGTGGTTTGCACACCATTTTCATATGTGGGCGGGACTTACGTATGTGTTCGCTTCTGTGCGCGAGCTCGCAAGGACGGTGCGCTTTAAATTTTCTTTTTTTTTTTAATTATTTATTTTACTTTTTAATTTTTATTTTTACAACTTTCTTTTTTTAAAAAAAAATTTTGATCACTTTTTTTCCTATTACAAGAAATGTAAACATTCCTTGTAATAGAAAAAATCATGCCAGGACCTCCAAAATATGAGATCCGGGGTCAAAAAGACCTCAGATCTCATTTTTACACTAAAATACATAAAAAAAAAAAAAAATTGAAAAAAATGGCAGGGGAAAAAAAAAATGTCCCCTTTAACCACTTCAGCCCCGGAAGGATTTCCAGCTTTAGGACCGGAGCCCTTTTTGCGATTTGGCGCTGCGTCGCTTTAACTGACAATTGCGCGGTCATGCGGCGTTGTACCCAAACGAAATTTGCGTCCTTTTTTTCCCACAAATAGAGCTTTCTTTTGGTGGTATTTGATCACCTCTGCGTCATTTCTGATCGCCGCTATAAACAAAAGAAGAGCGACAATTTTGCAAAAAAACCCAAATTTCTTACTTTTTGCTAAAATACAAATCCAAAAAAAAAATATAAAAAAACATTTTTTCACCGTTTTTGGCCGATTTATATTCTTCATCATATTTGCGATAAAAAAAATCGCAATCGGTGTTTATTGATTGGTTTGCGCAAAAGTGGTCGCGTTTACGGATGATGAGAATTCATTTTTGGGGTTTTTCATTTTTTTTTTATTTTTTACTAATAATGGCAGCGATCTCCAATTTTTAGCGGTACTGCGATATTTCAGCGGACATGTCGGAACGTTTTGACACTTTTTTGGGACCATTGGCATTTATACAGCGATCAGTGCTATAAAAATGCACTGATTACTGTGTAAATGCCATTGGCAGTGAAGGGGTTAACCTGCAGGGGGCGCGCTAAGGGTTAACTGTGTTCCCTGGGCGTGTTCTAACTGTAGGGGGGCTTGCCTAGCTGTAGAAGGGAAGTGGTCACAGCCTTCACTTACAGGAAGGCTGTGATCACAGCCCTTCCCCCTCACACAGAGCGGAGGTCCGTGTTTACTTATCAGGGTCCCCGTCAGAGCCCCCCTTACATCAGGGTCCCCATCAGAGTCCTCCCTTACATCAGGGTCCCCGTCAGAGCCCCTCTTACATCAGGGTCCCCATCAGAGTCGGCGCGCGCGCGCGCTCACAGTGGCTCTGTATCGCGCCCGCCGTCGTATGACGGCGATTTGCGTTACAGAGCCACTCTGTCGCCGTCAATTGCCAACCAGCGGTCGGCAAGCGGTTAAGAGCATTGGGTGGAAGCTACTTGTGACGTAGCTTCCGCCCAGCCATGTTATGGAGCAGGGTGAATGGCTTCAGCCGCTCACTTGGCTCACGGACACTGGGGGGGGGAAGGACCCGATCTTCTCCGCCGCTGCCGGCGGGTCCGGTAAGCGGCGGAGATGACCGGAAAGCGGCGGGAGGGGGGGGGGGGCACCTCTCCCGCCGCTGATAAAAGTGATCTCGCGGGGAATCCGCTGCTAAGGCCACTTTTATCTGACGCAGAATCGCTGGCTGAAAAAATAGATACCGGGGTTATGGTAGCTATCTGCTACCATAACAACGGTATTCCACGTCAAAGTACCGCCGTCAAACGACGTACGGCGGTCCGGAAGTGGTTAAATGCAGATGGAGAGGGGTTTGAGTGGACCAGAAAGACCGGGCCAGAACCAGCTCTGCCATGGTGGCAGGCAAAACCCGGGTCGGACTCTCACTAGTCGCCTCAAAGTGATCGCATGCGAGGCAACAAGTATCCATTATGGCGCCTCAAATAATGTCACAATATATTAAGCCCTATGTGCTTTCATATCTGTCTTCTCTATATAGAATACACTCTTCAAATGTGCTTTAAAATGCATGGTTTTCCCTTTCATGAAGAAGAAAGTAATAACGTTGGGCTGATATAATAATGCTATGGGGCTGGTATGATATTTTTTCCAGGGCTGGTTTTTATTCTCAGTCCGGCCCTGGCTGCAGGTATCATCCTGGTAAAACCATCGAAAGGACGGGAAGTGGTTAAAGAGCTGCCTCTGCCCTTCTGCGATGCCCCCATGAAAAATGCCGCAAATGCTTTTTATGTCTCGTGGTAGATATGCCCCTACCTTAGGGCTGCCACCTGTCCAGGATTCACCTGGACAGTCCAGGTTTGGAATCATGTGTTGGGGTTTCAGTCCGCCTGAAACCCGGACACATTCAGACCGGACTGTGGCTTCCTCTATGCAGACTTGTGAGAAAGTCAGTCTATTACAGAGGGACGAGGATCACAGGAAGTGGTCATTATAGGGTACAAACTTCTCCCTTAACAACATGTGCTGCTCACCGTAAAGCCCCCCCCCGCGGGGGTGTTTTACATTCTTACAGTGTATTGTATACTACAAAAAAAATGTCATGCGCTGCTAAAGTGTTTAGGTTTGGCTTGAAGAAAAGGTGGCAACCCTACTCTACCTCCACCATCATAGGAGTGAGCTCTTTATCTGATCAGGGGCACTTTCTCTCCCCTGATACAGTAGCTCAGAGATTGTGAGCTTATTTCTGTGATGATGGAGGTGAACGGTAATAGCTAGGCCTCACTTAGCAACGTCCTAACAACCTCCTAGCAACGTCTTGGGAGTTTTCAGGTCAGCCTTCATTTAGAACCCTTTCACACTGAGAAAGTTTTCAGGCATTTTAACTGTATGAATATCGCCTGTAAAGTGCCTGAAAACTGCCTTTCATGCCGCCCCAGTGTGTAAGCCTGAGTGCTTTCACACTGGGTGGTGTGCTTGCGGGAGGGGAAAAAAGTCCTGCAAGCAGCATCTTTGGGGTGGTGTATATAGCGTATACAGCACTCCCAACCCGCCCCTGCCCATTGGAATGAATGGGCAGCGCTTCCAATGCACCTGAAAAGCGCTTCGGAAGCGTTGCAACACAGGCATTTTCTTAGGGGTTAAAAAAGCTCCCCTAGTGTCCGAAAAGCGCAGCTCGTTTTAGCAGCAATTTACCGCTGTTTAACCACTTGCTGACCGCCCGCCGCAGCGTGACGACGACAAGGTGGCTCGTCACAGAACGCCGGCCGCGATAACTAGCATTGTGAGCGCCCGCGCACTCACTGTGTTCGGGGGGAGCCAGGGAGCGGGTGCCGCGGACTCGATCGCCGCCGGCTACCTGCGATGCCCCCCCGCACTGAAAGAATGGACTTCCGTGTCAGTAAACACGGATCTCCGTTCTGTGAGAGGGGGAAGGGCTGTGATCACTTCCCTTCCCCTGCTAGGGCAGCCCCCATACAGTTAGAACACGCCCAGGGAACACAGTTAACCCTTAGAGCGCCCCCTGCAGGTTAACCCCTTCACTGCCAATGGCATTTACACAGTAATCAGTGCATTTTTATAGCACTGATCGCTGTATAAATGCCAATGGTCCCAAAAAAGTGTCAAAATGGTCGGACATGTCCGCTGAAATATCGCAGTACCGCTAAAAATCGCAGATTGCCGCCATTACTAGTAAAAAATAAAAAAATATAAAAACCCCAGAAATTAATTCTCATCATTCATAAACGCGGCAACTTTTGCGCAAACCAATCAATAAACGCCGATTGCAATTTTTTTAAACAAAAATATGAGTATGAATATAAATCGGCCAAAACCGATGAAAAACAATGTTTTTTTATATTTTTTTTTGGATTTGGATTTTATCAAAAAGTAAGAAATTTGGGTCTTTTTGTAAATTTGTCTCTCTTCTTTTGTTTATAGCGGCGATCAGAAATGATGCAGAGGCGATCAAATACCACCAAAAGAAAGCTCTATTTGTGGGAAAAAAGGACACAAATTTTGTTTGGGTACAACGTCGCACGACCGCGCAATTCTCAGTTAAAGCGGCGCAGCGCCGAATCGCAAAAAGTGCTCTGGTCCTACAGTGGTTGAAGTGGTTAAGCGGCACTGAAAAAAAATGGAGCACCAGTTGGTTGCATATTCCCGCACCTGGGAGATAAATACAGCCGCCTCTAGTAATGAATGGCGGTACGCTAGTTGGACGCAGGTATTCGGCGCAAGCACCGCGTATAGCCGTGTACAGCCAATCATAATAACGGGCGACTGAAAACTGCGGCTGTCTCTCCCCGCTGTGGAAATGCGACTGCAATTTATGCTGGATGTCTAAGCGTCTGCGTGGCGGTGCTTATGGCTATAATTCTAATACCTAATAATTCTGACAGAGAATTGAAAGCTATGAATGGTTGAAATGGTTTTTATGCTGTGTATGTCAGGTTTATATTATACTCATGTTATTATTTATCAGTATTTTGATTAACTTTATTTTCACACATTTATGAGCTTTATTTCCTCCCAATAGGAAGCTGTCATGTCAGTATGGCCATCAGAGGAAATGTCTTCCTGCAGCCTCTGTCATTCCTGTCACACCACAAGCCCGCCATATTCTGGAGGCATGAGGGGAAGAGGGGCGGGGCTTTCCTAGCACATGACGTCACCGCTCCAGACGGATGTTCCCGAAGGAACCCAGTCCCAACTCCGTGGGCGGGGCTACGGCGGAAGTGGGACGTCTCGGGACGGGAGAGATAGAGAAACGGGCGTGGTTTACAGGGAAAAGTAGGCGTGCTGTGATTGAAGAAGGGAAGGCTAAGTGAAATCTGGGCGTGGCCTTTCGTTCTTCCTCGAATGAGGAGCAGTGTAACGGGACGGTGGGCGTAGCCCGAAAGGGGCGAGCTGGGCGCTGTGGGATTAGGTGCATCTTTGGCAGCTGCGCGCCCCCGCTGCTGAAGGGGTCGCCGTGTGAGGTGACGGGAGCGCGCTGCGGGGTGAGCAGAAGCCGTCTGTGAGGTGAGTCTACCTGTGCGGTCACCTACCTGAGAGGGGGAGGGGGGCATATCACATTATCACCTACCTGAGGGGGGCATCTCATATGTGTACACTGAGAATCCTGGGTGGGGTGTCACAGAGGATACCCTACACAGCACAGTATACAGAGAGAGGGGATACCCTACACAGCACAGTATACAGAGAGAGAGAGGATACCCTACACAGCACAGTATACAGAGAGGATACCCTACACAGCACAGTATACAGAGAGAGAGGGGATACCCTACACATCACAGTATACAGAGAGAGAGGGGATACCCTACACAGCACAGTATACAGAGAGAGAGGGGATACCCTACACAGCACAGTATACAGAGAGAGAGGGGATACCCTACACAGCACAGTATACAGAGAGAGAGAGGATACCCTACACAGCACAGTATACAGAGAGAGGGGATACCCTACACAGCACAGTGTACAGAGAGGAAGAGGATACCCTACACAGCACAGTATACAGAGAGGATACCCTACACAGCACAGTATACAGAGAGAGAGGGGATACCCTACACATCACAGTATACAGAGAGAGAGGGGATACCCTACACAGCACAGTATACAGAGAGAGAGGGGATACCCTACACA
>BLSH010475851.1:536376-552436 GCA_018402905.1 Glandirana rugosa
CAGACGGCCGCTGGGTGCTAGCGGAACATATCTCGGTCTTGTCCCTTGTCGACTACATTTGTGCCGCCAAGGTGCAAGACTGTCCGCTTTTTTTTTTTCTTTTTCATTTTTTACTACTACTAATGGTGATCTGTGATCTTTATTGGGACTGCGATATTGTGGCGGACATGTCGGACATTTTTGACACTTTTTTTTTTTGGGACCAATAACAATTATACAGCGATCAGAAATTTAAATATCCACTGATTACTGTGTAAATGTCATTGGCAGCGAAGGGGTCAACTGTTTTCCCTGGGGGTGTTCTGACTGTATGGGGGCTGGGCTGCCAGGGGCACCAGAGATCTAACTGATCCCGAGTACAGGGATCAATAAATCTGACATGCCGCCTGTCAGAACGTGGAACCGCCGTGTTTACATCAGCTGTTCCCTGTTCTGGCTCTATACAAGGCGATCGTGGGTCGCCGGCAGACACCGAGGTGAACTCATACAGGACCCCCCCCAGTCCCGCTAACCTGCACGGACATGTCAGATTGCTGCTTTCCCGGTACGGGGATTTAAAATCCCTGTGGCTTTCTCGCCTCTTCGTCTGCGGTGACAGGACGGGCTATGCGGGTTCTGATTGGTCGGTGCTGACCAATTAGAATGCTCCTAAATGTACCTCCTTACGAGGTACGATTTTGGAGATTGAGCTGGGGGGGGGGGAATTCTCAGCACCAGACCATAAAGCGGCGACCTGATGCATCAGTGTGGATGATTGCCGCACTCCAGATCAGCGGGATGGGGGGTGGATTGTTTAGGAGGGGGTCCTGTGTAAGTTCACTTTACATATTTTTCTGTAAAGGTAAACTTGCCCTTTAAGGATTTGGAGAAGAGCTGTAAAGAAGAGTGGACCAAAATCCCTCCTGAGATGTGTGCAAAGCTGGTCACCAACTACAAGAAACGTCTGACCTCTGTGATTGCCAACATGGGTTTCCTCCACCAAGTACGTAGTAATGTTTTGCTCAGGGATCAAATGCTTATTTAACTCACTGAACTGCAGCTCCATTTATAATAATTGTATCGTGTTTTTTTTTTTTTCTGGATTTTGGTTGATATTCTGTCTCTCTCTTTAAAATACACCTATGGTAAAAATTATAGACCCTTCATTTCCTTGTAAGTGGGCAAACTTACAAAATCCGCAGGGGATCAAATCATTTTCCCCCACTCTATGCATGTATGTATACCTACCTTTTTTTTTTTTTTTTTTTTTTTTCCCTCCTTTTCGGGTGCCCCTCTGGCGATCCAGGCCTCTCCTCTTCACAGGTGCCCCCATGGAAGCAAGCTTTCTGTGGGGGGCACCTGTGTGGGCGCACTCTTGAGTCCCGCTGCTGCGTCCATTGAGACAGCGAGACGTGGCCCCGCTCCCGTGTCACCAGATTTGATTGACAGCAGCGGGAGCCAATCGCTTTGGCTGCTACTAATTTGTCCGATGAGGAGAGCAACACCGGCTTGAGCCGCTGCACATTTGTACACATCGGTGGGTCGTATCAAGGGAGAGGAGCTGCAGCACGGAAGCCTTTTAGGTTTTACAACCGCAGTCTCTGACCATCTCCTGTATCATGTCTGCAGTCTGACCGCTTCCTGTATTGTGTCCTCAGTCTTTAATCATCTGTTGTAGCTTGCTTTTAGCCTTTGATTACAATCTGTTGTTTGTGACACTATTATATTATTATTATTATAATACAGTATTTATATAGCGCCGACAGTTTGAGCAGCGCATTACAATATTATACATAATATGCACTCAATGTTATGTGTAGCCCTTTGGTGAGCACTTAAGGCCGACCATATAATTAACGTTCACCACCTTGCAAGTCCTTGGTGATATCTGCATATCTTTTCTCGTCATTAAAAGGCTGGTACTTGTAGTCTGTCAACGGGATTTTTGTCTGTTTGATATCTAGTCACCACTCTGATGGAGGACTTGTGTAACAACGTAATAAATCTCTCATCATACTAAAAAGGTGTCGCATAGCTGACACGCCACTGGCATGTGCGACTGTCTATCTGTCCAGAGCTTTTTTTGGGAGCGCAGCCACTTTGGCAGATTAAAGTTCCATACCTGGGACTTCATCCAGTCTTCTAAGAACCAACATCAAAAGACGTAATATTTTGGGCTCAGAGTGGTCCTTTCAGTCATTGTAGGCGTCCCACCAGCTGTCCAAGAATGGAGGGTCCCAGTCTTTTTTTTTTTTTTTTTTTAGTTATTTTGCTGGACACTATAATTTTAATTAAGAAAATGTAAATTATAAGAATAAATGTTTTATATATATATATTTTTTTTTCCTAAAGAGTAAGTCCACTTTTTAAAAAAATAATGGCCGTTTTTTTTTTTTTTTTTTTTTTTTTTTACAGGTTAACCACTTCAGCCCCGGAAGAATTTCCTAGGTTAGGACCAGAGCACTTTTTGCGATTCGGCACTGCGTCGCTTTAACTGACAATTGCGCGGTTGTGCGACGTTGTACCCAAACGAAATTTGCATCCTTTTTTTTCCCGACAAATAGAGCTTTATTTTGGTAATATTTGATCCCCTCTGCGTCATAGCTGATCACCGCTATAAACATAAGAAGAGCGACCATTTTGCAAAAAAAACCCAAATTTCTTACTTTTTGCTAAAATACAAATCCAAAAAAAAATATATAAAACATTTTTTTTCCATCGGTTTTTGCCGATTTTATATTCTTCCTCATATTTGTGATAAAAAAAATTGCAATCGGCTTTTATTGATTGGTTTGCGCAAAAGTGGCCGCGTTTACGGATGGTGAGAATTAATTTCTGGGGTTTTTATTTTTTTACATTTTTTACTAATAATGTCGGCGAGCTGCGATTTTTAGCGGTACTGCGATATTGCAGCGGACATGTCGGACATTTTTGACACTTTTTTTGGGACCAATGACATTTATACAGCGATCAGAAATTTAAATGTCCACTGATTACTGTGTAAATGTCATTGGCAGTGAAGGGGTTAACCTGCAGGGTGTAGTGAAGGGGGTTAACTATGTTCCCTGGGTGTGTTTTAACTGTGGGGGGCTTGGGCTACCATGGGCATGAGAGATCTAACTGATCGCAGTGACAGGAATCAGTAGATCTCCTATGCCCCCACTAACAGAGCGGGGAACCGTTGTGTTTACATCGGCGGTTCCCCGTTCTTTGCCTGTGGCCGCTCATCGCGGCTCGCCGGCAGACATCTGGTCCACCCGAGCCGCAGGCACACTCCTCAGGAGTGCGGCGGGGGCGTGCGCGCCCCCTAGCGGCCACTCGCAGATTTCCCGCTTTTTTACGACGATTCGCGCCCAGCGTCCACACTGCCGCCGTAAATAGATGGTAGGCAGTGTGGAACGGGTTATATAAATGTGCATTTATTTTTATTTATTTATTTTTCTCTAGGAGCCTCTGGAGACTGTCAGCTGTGTACCTGAACCTCCCGTACAGGCAGTTTGTCTAGGAAAAATCGATGAACTACGAGCGCACTCACCAATGCCCTTGCAGTTCATTGAAAATGACAAGCTGTCTTCCGCAGTGGAAGATGGTGCTGGTAGTTTATTTATTCACAGAATTCTAAGACTGAGTGACGCGGGTGTGGGGGCAAAGCCCAGCACAGCCTTTCTGTTTTCAGATAGCGACAGTGGGAGCGGATCCCCTGCCAGCGGTCATTGGGGTGTGGTTAGGTGCTTTAGTAACATGATGCATCCTAAATATGGGTATAACATGTTACTAAAAGTTAAATGAACACATGTGACACAGATGCACTTGATCTAAATAATCTTATTTACTGTTTTCTTTATTTTTTTTATATTTTTTTTTTGTATTTATAGATGCACATACATATTAGACTCTCATTTATACATACCTTAAATTTTGAAGACCTTCCCCCTTTCTTTGGCCATGAAAGTGGGAATCCCTACTCTTGGACAACGCTCGTAACGATTTTTGAGTGCATTTCTGTCCAAGAAGCCATGCAGATGCGGTAGGTAATGTGTCTGATGGCCTGGATGATGCTGCAAGTCACCTGTTGATCTCCAGAGCTGTGAACTAATTTTTTTTCATTGTGCAGCCATTTATTAAATGACAAACTGATGGTTCTATTTGACAATCCAACATAAGCTTACTTGAAATTTTTGTGAGTTCTACCTGTTTGCTTGGCAATTTCTTACCACAGCTTTCTGGATTCCATGCATACTTTGCATGTTTGCATCAATTTCTAAGGACTACATATCCCATGGTACCTTGCTGCCTGCAAACCGTAATCCCTGTACTGACTCCGCCTCCTGAAAATCATCCTGTCAGACAGGCTTTGTAAATGTGTGATAACTGCAATGCCTACACACAACGCATAGTGATTATGTGTCCAAGAAATCAATTAAAAAAAAGTTTCCAGATCTTCACAAAGTAAAGTAAAATGAATATATGATTTTACCTTTTGATAATCGATATGCTTTAATACAGAAATAGAAACGTGGTGCAGCAAGCCTGCACACACATTGAAAGTTACCAATAACTAAAGATTTGGACCCCTTTCGCACTGAAGTGCTGCTAAAACAGCCGCTAAAGTGCCGGTTGTTTTTCCTGTGCTTTAGCGGCCCTTTTGCGGCACTTTTCGAACGCCTGCGGGCCTTTTTTTTTTTTTTTTTTTTTTTTTTTTTATTTTAAGGAAAAAAAACAGTTTTGCATTCATTTGAATGGGCAGGTGTGGTTTTGGATCGCTCCAAGCATGCCCCAAAGATGTTGCTTTGCAGGACTTTTTCTACCGCCCCACAAGCGCACCGCCCCAGTGTGAAAGCACCCATTCAAATGAATGGGAGGCAGTTGCCTGAAAACCGCCTCAGCCTGAAAGGGGGTCTAATAGAGATGCATTCCTATTCATTTCGAACAATATTTTGATTTGCTGTGTTTGAAACGTATCCTGTGTATATGTGACACGATACTTCCTTTTATTTTTACAGCCATGACTTTATTGAATTTTTTTTACGGTATGCTTAGTAAAGTGTCGGCTCCACTGAGGTCTGGGCAGGCTTGCAGCCTTGTGTTGTTCACAATGTAGAATCTCTATTGATTTTTGTAAATATTGCACCAAACTGTAAACTGAAGACAGGACAGCATATAGTGGGCGATGGAGGTTTAGATCAAGTTCAGGCATTGCCTTTTTGTCTTAAACGGACACTTCTAATATGCTGCTAGTGCATTTAAGAGCCCTTTGACACAGGGGCGACTTTCGCTCCGACTTGAGTCGCCCCAAGTCGCTTGACATCTGAAATTCCATTGAAGTGAATGGGAGCCGTCTTACTGTACACGACTGAAGTCACTCCGACTTCAGAAAAGGTTCCTGTACTACTTCAAGGCGACTTCTATCTGTAGAAGAATTAATAGAATTCAATAGAAGTCCCCTCCAAGTCAGATCCCCCATCTATGTTGAAGCAACTTACAGGAAATTTAAAAGAATTTACCAAGGCAACCCCCCCCCCCCCTTCTCTGATTTGGCCACAGGCAAAGTCGCCTGGCATGGAGTTGTGCTGTAAGTCGCACCGAAGTCTGATCGCACCTGTGTGAATGCGGGCTAAGTGCATTCTTGTTCTCTAAAAAAAAAAAAAAAAAAACCATACACATCAACAACTTACAGTGACATTAAATCCTTTTTTTTTTTTTTCTTAATTAAAATCATATTTCATACTTTCCTGCTCTGTGCAATGATTTTGCACAGAGCAGCCCTGATAATCTTCTTCTTTTTTTCTGGGGTCCCCTGCCGGTGCTCAATGCTCCTCCTTTTTTTTTTTTTTTTGTCGGCGAGAGCCCTCACAAAAAACCCGCATTCCATGGGGGGCACTCATGCTTGCTCCCTCCTGAGCTGCCCTGTCTGCATCTATTGACTCAGAGCGGGCGGCTCAGCCACGCTTATCACAGCATTTGATTGACAGGAGCAGGAGCAATTTTATAACTTGTTATGAAACCTATCCTTTCTGGTAATACCCCTTTTTAAAGCTTTTCTAAAGGTTTCTAAGTATGCAGGCATCTAGGGTAAAGCTATCCACACAGACCGTCCTCTGCACCGCCATCGGCGCCATCCCTTCCACGCTGTGCTTCAAGCCTTGCTTTCAGATCGATCTACTGCAGGGAAGTCTTCCCGGTCACCACTGCAGATTAACAGTGCTGAGAGCCGACGGTGCGGAGGACGGTCTATGTGGACAGCTTTACCCCGGGTGCCTGCATACTTAGATGAACCTCTTGTAAAGGGGTTGTAAAGGCAGAAGTTTTTTTGTCTTAATTCATTCTATGCATTAACCTCTGTGTCACATACTTTTACTGCATCGGAGTGGCAGCGCAGCGCGATTCGCCATCTATAAACAGCGATACACGTAGCTAGGGGGCAAGCGTGCGCCGCCAGCAGTGCGCTCTCATGCCCACCACATGCTCCCTGAGCTGGGCCGTGGGTGGGGCGGACTCTAATGTCCGCCAGCGACCTGCGATTGTCTGTTAGAGAAGAAATGCGGGGAACCGCCAAAGTAAACATGGCGGTTCCCTGCTCTGTCAGACGGCATGTAAGAGATCTACTGAATCCTGTCACTGGGATCAGTAAGATCTCTTATGCCCCAGCCAGCCCAGCCCTCACACAGTTAGAACACACCTAAGGAACACAGTTAACCCCTTCATTGCTCCCTGCAGGTTAACCCCTTCACTGCCAATGACATTTATACAGTAATCAGTGAACATTTACATTTCTGATCTCTGTATAAATGGTCCCAAAAAGTGTCAATGTCTGCCGCAATATCGCAGTCCTGATAAAAATCGTAGATCGCTGCCATTACTAGTGTAAAAAAAAAATTGTAAAAACTGCATAAATTTATTCTCATGGTTTGTAAATTCAGCAACTTTTGCGCAAACCAATCAATAAATGCTGATTGCGATTTTATTTATTTACTTTTTTCCACAAATATGTATTAGTATGTGTGTGTGTGTGTGTGTGTGTGTGTGTGTGTATATATATATATATATATATATATATATATATATATATATATATATATATCGGCCAAAACTGAGGAATACATTTTAGTTTTTTTAATATATATATATTTTTTGGACATTTTATTATAGCAAAAAGTAAAAAATATTATTTTTTTTTCAAAATTGTAGCTCTTTTTTTGTTTATAGCGGTGATCAGAAGTGACGCAGAGGGGATCAAATACCACCAAAAGAAAGCTCTATTTGTGGGAACAAAAGGACGCAAATTTCGTTTGGGTACAACCTCTCACATCCGCGCAATTGTCAGTTAAAGGGACACCGCGCCGAATCGCAAAAAGTGCTCTGATCCTAATTTGGGAAATCTTTCCAGGACTCAAGTGGTTAAGATAAAAAAAACTGTATGTGTGTGTAGCAGCCCCCCTAATACCTTGCACAATGCAGCCCCGATCTCCTTCTTCTGGGGTCCCCTGCCGGTGTTCAAGGACCCTCCTTTTTTTTTCGGTCAGTGCCCCCACAAAAAGCCGCATTCCATGGGGGAATCCATGCACGGTTGCTCCTGAGCCACCCTGTCTGCCACACTTGTCACAACATTTGATTGGGGCGGGAGCCGGTGCATTTATAATATATTACACCATGAATATGAGTGTAAGATGTTCAGGTAAAAGACCTGAACGCTTTGGAACCCTTTTTAAAGCTTTTCTAAAGTATAATTTTTTTTAAATTAAAATAATAAACCTCTTTATACTTACCTGCTCTATTCAATGGTATTTCAGAGCTGCTCTGAACCTCCATTTCTGGGGTCCCCTGCCGGCTCTGTTTGCTCTTTCCCTTCTGTGTCTGCCCATTAAGCAAACCGCTTGCTATGGGGGCAGACATACAGGCTTAATCCAGAGCCAGGCTGTGTGTGAGTCTATAGACACACACACAGCATGGCTTGACGCTGCCCCATGCTATCTCCTCACAGCATTTGATTGACAGCAGCAGGGGCCAGTGGCTCCCACTGCTGCCTCAGTCCCTGAGAGAAGAGAAGCAGTTGTGCACAGCGTTGGATCGTTTGAGGACTCAGGGAAGTAAATGTGGGGGGGGGGGGGGGTTGTAGCACAGTAATTCGTAAAACATTTTTTACCTTAATGCATTCCCTGCATCAAAGTGGTTGTAAATGCAGAAGGTTTTTTTCTTATCTTAATGCATTATGTGCATCAAGATAAAAATCCTTCTGTGTGCAATCAGGTCCATCTAGATCCAGCGATTTTTGCAGGAGTGCCTCGGCCATCCGGGACTCCCCTTCTTATTGGCTGAGACAACAGCTCGGTGCCATTGGCTCCCACTACTATCAATCAAAGTCAGTCAGCCAATGAGGAGAGAAAGGGGGCGGGTCCATGCCGTGGCTGTGTCTGAATGTACACAGGAAGCTATGGCTCGGCTAGGAATCCCCCATAGCAAGCTGCTTGCTGTGGGGGTACTCGGCAGGAGGGAGGGTTCAGGGCTGCCGGAGAGGGACCCGAGAAGAGGAGGATCCCGGCTGCTCTGTGTAAAACCCCTGTATAAGTATAATATGTTTTGTTATTTTTAAAGAAAAAAAAACAAACCAGACTTTGCAATCACTTTAAAGCGGAGTTCCACCCTATCAGACCCCTTTCACACTTGTGCGAGTTGTCCTGCGATTTGGAACTGCAAAGTCTCATGACAAGTCGTTTCCCATTATTTCCAATGAGTACCGTTCATATCTGCATGACTTTCAAGTTGTTCTGTCTTCAAAGTATTCCCTGTATTACTTTGATGCAACTTGAGGTCCATAGACTGCAATGTTAAACCCTCAAAGTCTCATGCAAATTGCAGCTGAATAATATAGATGGGATTTCTGTACTACTTTTGTACGACTTTGTAATAGGTTTTCATTGAGCCAAAGTTGCAACAAAGTTGGACTAAAAGTCGTACTGATCCAAAATTGCGGTAAAATCGCATCGCAGTGTGAAAGGGGCCTTAAACGTCAGCAGCTACAAAAAGTGTTGCTGCTGACTATTAAGAATCGGACACTTACTTGTCCCAGGCTCCAGCGATGCGGCTGCCTGCTGCCTCCCTCTTCTACCCCTCCTCCGTGCGGTGCCGGCATCATAAGTGTGGATGCCCGATTTTGACTTCAAAGCTGGGCATGCACTGCACATGCATGTGTCGCGCTGTGCTTTGTGAATGGCCGGTGTACAGGCAGAACAGGGTCTCTCTGCCCCCCCCCCCCCCAAAAAAAAAGTCATGCCAATTGTGGCATGTCAGGGGGTCACCTTCCCTTAAAGCGGAAGTTCCACTTTTGGAAGGAACTCCGCTTTAAGGTCAAAGTTTTGGACTTGGAACCACATTAATGGTCCTGTAATCTTCTTTTTTTTTTTTTTTTTTTTTTTTTTTTTTTTTTCCTTGAAATTGTATTTTACTGTGTTTGTTTTTCTGCCACCTTGTAACATCTTCCTTGAGTTTCTGAATCTTTTCCATCTCTTCTGTTTTCATTGAGCCAAAGTTGCACTAAAGTCGTACGAATACCAAATCGCGGCAAAAAATCATGGTAAAATTGCATCGTAGTGTGAAAGGGGCCTTAAACGTCAGCAGCTACAAAAAGTGTAGCTGCTGACTATGAAGAATCGGACACTCACCTGTCCCAAGCTCCAGCGATGCGGCTGCCCGCTGCCTCCCTCTTCTATCCCCTCCTCCGTGCAGAACCGGCATCACAAGTGTGGGTGCCCGGCTTTGACTTCAAAGCTGGGCGTGCACTGCGCATGCGCGTGTCACGCTGCGCTTTGTGAATGGCCGATGTATCTTCTGGGACCTGTGACGTGTCCCAAAAGATTGCCGGTTGGGGGCGGGGGTGAACTTCCTACCGGCTCCGCAGAGCCAGGAGAGGAAGTGCAGCTGGGACCATGTCAAAACAGGGTCCCGCTGCCCCCCCCCCAAAAAAAGACCTGCCAATTGTGACATTGCAGGGGGTCACCTTCCCTTAAAGCGGATGTTCCACTTTTGGATGGAACTCCGCTATAAGGTCAAAGTTTTAGACTTAGAACCACGTTAATGGTCCTGTAATCCTTCCTTTTTTTTTTTTTTCTTCATAATATTTAATTTCAGTTTTTTCTGCCTGCTTGTAACATCTTCCTTGAGTTACTGAACCTGTCCTTTTTCCATCTCTTCTGTTTTGTTTGCTATGAACTGTGCATATTGTGGTCATGTGCACTAATCAATGCGCACTACAAATCCCAGAGACTATAGGCCACCACAGGAGCGAGCAGGAGAGTATGGCTACTTCCTTGCATACAATTGCACCATGGAGAACAAGTGCAGCCGCCCTCTAACAGGAAGTCAGATCTCAGCAGCAAAAGGAGTTTGGAGGAGGCTGAGTATGTAAGCGTTTATACTTGAATAGAGTTTAATGTCCCATAAACCACTTTGATTTGTACTTTCATTTAGCATATGGCAGTTGGGGATGCGTCAGGCACAGGACTGCGTTTTAGTTGCTTCCTATTTGCAAGGAAACTGATTTAAAAACACATTTTATTAAATTGGCCTATCTTTTTCATCTGGCTTTTTTTTTTTTATTTTTCCTTTCCTTTTTTTTTTTTTCTAGTCTAAATTGCACAATTTTTTGAATAGCCTATTTCTATGTAAATAGGAATTTTGTAATCCTTTCCAATCCCCGAAGTCATTTCAGGAACCACATCTTCTCTTTCGTTGAGGTGGCATTGGTGGTGTTTAGTAATGATGTGCAAGTTGAAATGTTTGTTTGCTAGGGGTATGTGCATGGTGCATGTCCTTGTTCAATGCTTGCCTTTTTAGAATGAACTTGTATGGACTGACACCTGGGGTGACTGGTTGGGTTGATGATGATCGGGGTGGATAAAAAGATTTTTTTAAATTTATTTTTTATAATTTCTTTTTCTTTTTTTTTTTTTTTTTTTTTAAATCTGATATTTTGGGTTTAAATAGTGTTTTTTTTTTTTTCTTTTTCTTTCTTTTTGATTTTTATCAAATTTTATTTTAATAAAATGCGTTTGGAGTAGAAATCTATCTAAATATTTTCTATTTAGGATGCATTAATAATTTAGTTTATTCAGCATGAGAATGGGGCTTAGTTATGTAGCATGAGGCTATATATTCTGTAATATCTACATTTTTGGTAAACTCCATTCAGTGAATGCAAGCTGAGATAACATGCACTGCATTGATGCATTCACACAAGGTTACAGTAACCATGAGAGACAACAAAGTTCAGGAATATTTCTTTATCCCATTGTTTAGCAAATCTATGTACACTACAAACTGTATGATTGAATTGCTTCTGATATCGCTGTTTTACTAACCTGACAGCTTATTATTCTAAATAAGAAACCTTCATTTTGTTAACAAATATTAAAGATTCTAACTACCAACAAGCATAAGTCCTTACATTTAAAGAGCACCTGTCATTTCAGATCCATCATGGCAGCGCCTGTTCGCGGGCATCCACTCACCTTGTTGTGTCACTGCCGCATCACCAGTCGTCCCATTAAAGTGAATGGGATTGTCAGTGAGTCACCAGCGGGTCAGAGGAGCCGCTGCGGGACAGAGATGAAAGTTGCTCTTTAAAAATGATGATTTAAATCGATTTTAGTTAAATCAAATCCATCCTGTGACCCTGATGATGATCTCAGTAATATGATTTATGTAGCTGGTTTGCAGAGATCTTCGTCA
Organism: Glandirana rugosa; assembly: GCA_018402905.1. Taxonomy (NCBI): domain Eukaryota; kingdom Metazoa; phylum Chordata; class Amphibia; order Anura; family Ranidae; genus Glandirana; species Glandirana rugosa. The sequence goes on from BLSH010475851.1 coordinate 548,080, forward strand.
TCCCACGCTGTACATGGTGCCTGTAATCTATACTGGAATGAGAAGGGCCATAGTAACTAGTGTAACATGTTTCTCATTAGTCTAAAGTACAGGAGACTGGACAGAGCTCTGCAGGCTTATTTTGGTGCTGTCTTTATAGTCATGTAAAGGGGATCGGCCAACCCAAAATTGATATGTTAAGTATGGAAAGATGCTGATGGTCTAGAACTGTTTGAGTGAGGTTTGTCGCTTCGGCTTGCCGGTGGGCAGCTTGTCAGAGACATGTTCCCTTTAGTTATGTGCAGGCTTGCTCCCAAGTCGCATTGCCTGTGTCTATATAGAGGCTTGGCCCGCCTCCTGCTTCCTCATCACTGGTTTTTTGACAGGCACGCACAGAAACACAGTACAGAAATCGCATCTATATTATTCAGGTGCGATTTGCATGCGAATTTGAGGGTTTAACATTGAAGTCCATGGACCTCAAGTTGCATCAAAGTTGGACCAAATGAGTGCAGGGACTACTTTGAAGTTGACACGAGTCGAACAGATATGAACGGCACTCATTGGAAGTAATGGGTAACGACTTGTTATGTGACTTTGCAGTCCCAAGTCGCAGGACAAGTCACATAAGTGTGAAGGGGACCTTACCTAGAGCAGCCTGCCTAGGAACTTCCACTGCTCCAGATTTTCAGCTAGCCACCTAGGCATTTTAATATTTGCATAACTTCTCACCAGAGCCACTGCTTGCAATGGGATTGGGGGTATTTGAAAGGAGTGCTGAGGCCGGGTGCTGTTATCTTTTCAGGAAGCTATGTGCAGCACCCCGCTGGCTCCTCCCACTGTCCGTGATTGGTCTGCATTGCATAAAGCGACACACAGACCCGGTGATGACATCATTGGCTCTAATATAAGATATGTAAAAAAATATATATTTTATTTAAAAATGTAGTTCCCTTGCTATTGAGGGGAAACAGAAAAAAATGAGAAGGCAAAATATAAGCAGATTAAACAGACAAGTGAAATTTAAAGTAGTATTAAACCTTCTGTGTTTTTTCAGCTTAATACATTGATCACAGTAAAATAAACATTCCCCGCTACATTATTTGATTCCCTGAACTTGACAGAAAAGAGTTAACAGTGGACAGTGCAGTCTCTGATCTGTAAGCTTGTAGGAGGGAGGGACAGGGGAGTGCCTTGCCATCCTAGGCTATGGGGCTGTGCTCTTCTATTGATGTACACAGTGTAGGGAGACACAGCTTTAGTCCCTGCATGTAAGGGTTGCTCCATAAGATGCTGCCAGAAATAAAGAGCCACCCAGAAACCTGGGGCAGCAGTCATGGTTGGGGTACGGTGCAGCCCAGCAGGATCACCTTGGTGCTTATGTGCTGAACTCGGTGCATTGCACCGTTCCCTTTTTTTTTTTTTTTTTAACAAATTTTTAGCCCTCGTTCACATTGACTACAGGTTGGAAATCGTGCGACTTCATCTGAAATTGCTAAATTTCAAAGCCGCATGTCAGTGCCACTTTGGGTGCGACTTGGAAGACATCTGTGCGACTTCATGCACAGATGCCTATGCAAGTTGCACCCGAAAATCAGCAAAAGTAGTGCAGGAGCTTTGTTTTCAAATCGATGTGCCATTGCAAAGTCGGCATCGTACCAATTTGTACTGTGCGATTGCTGGCAAGGGGGTGCGATTTGACCTGTCAAATTGCATGAAAGTCACTCCAGCGTAAACAAGGGCTTGGTGGCATTTCGTTAGATTCAGTTGGCGGCCGCGTGGTCAAGGTTGATTTGATTCAAATCACCAGTAAAAAGACTCAATTTAAATGATTTTTAAAGAGCCACTGTCCTCTCTGACCCGCAGCGGCTCCTCCTCTGACCTGCTGGTGACTCACCGACAGTCCCATTCACTTTAATGGGAGGGCTGGTGCTGCGGCAGTGACACAACAAGGTGAGGGACGTGGCGGCAGCAGGTGAGTGGATGCCCGCTAACAGGCGCTGCCATGATGGATCTGAAATGACAGGTGCTCTTTAGATGTAAAGACTTATTTTTGCTGGGAATTAGAATCTTTAATACTTGCAAACAAAATGAAGGTTTCCTATAAGCTGTCAGGTTAGTAAAACAGCGATATCAGAACCGATGCAATCATACAGTTTTTGCAGTGTACATAGATTTGCAAAACAATGGGATAAAGGAATATTCCTGAACTGTTTTATCTCATGGTTACTGTGACATTGTGTGAATGCATCAATGCAGAGCATGTTATCTCAGCTTGGATTCGTTGAATGAGTTTACCAAAAATGTAAATATTGCAGAATATACAGCCTCATGCTACATAACTAAGCTGCATTTCATGCTGAATAAACCAAATTATTAATGTATCTTAAATAGAATTTTTGGATAGATTTTTACTCCAAAAGCATTTGTTAAAACAAATTTGATAAAAAAAATAAATAAAAAAAATTATCTTAAATCAAAAAAAAAATCTGAGTTAAATTTAAAAAAAAACATCTTTTTGACTGGTGTGTGTGTATGTGTATATATATATGTGTGTGTGTGTGTGTGTGTGTGTGTGTGTGTGTGTGTGTGTGTGTATATATATATATATATATATATATATATATATATTTAATATTTTTTTTTTTTATTTTAATCTCTATCTTTTTTATTTTTATTTTTTTATCCTTCCTGTGACCAAATATCCAATATTGGAACCACTTTAAGTAGGATCAGCATTGCTTCACAGCCTCCAGTCATATTCAGGCCTACCCTGCAGACTGACGCCTGGATTAGAGAGATTTGAACCATACTGGTTGCTCTGGGGAAACACAGACAGTACATACTGCTGCCCTGTTTTATACACTCCAGTCTATTTTGTAGATGAGATCCCTCATCCTCCCTATGGACTCCGGGGTCTTTATCAGCGAGCAGCTGCGTTTCCCCAGGAGGTGCCTGTAATGAACGCTTTCCATGTAAATTGCCTCGCTGTATACGCAAACTCAGCCTGTTTCCTCGTCTCCCCTTTCAAATCAAATCCTATTCAGAAGTATGAATCATCTCTGCATTTTATGTGATGTTTTCCAAGAAACATGCTGTAATGCAATTAGGAGACAGGCAAAGACTTCGAGTCTCTATTTATATCATCCTCGTTTCATTGTTATTTAATCTCTGACAAATTACAGGTAACAAAACCACGGGGAAAAATGAATAGACACAAAATATGAGCGAAAAGCCGCTGCGCATTAAAATCATTTGTAAAAAGGCCGAGGGATAAATAGGATGAGAGTTCGGGTTGCAGCTGCCTAAAGAAACTCCTGCAGACAACAAGTAAAATATAATCTATGATCTCACAATGCTTTCCAGGAAAAAAAAAATAGCCATTTTGCTAAAGTTAAAAATATTACTTTTTATTTTATTTTTTTTTTTGTTTAATATAACCTACTGCGAACAGATTTAGTGCTACTGGTGGGGGTTACATATTGCTGTCCCATGATTCTTTGCTTTGCAGCATCCTTCTCTGATGCTTGGACCAGGGGGGCACACTAGTGTTGCGTTTTTGTGAGGTTTAGCAACATTAAAGCGGTTGTATCCCCTAAAATGTAATTTTTACCTACAGGTGAGCCCTATAATAAGGCCTATAATAAGGTTTACCTGCAGGTAAAATTAATATCTCCTAAACCTGTACGGTTTAGGAGATTTTCCCCCTACAAGCAGCCGCTGACGTCACGGCGCATGTGCAGTGATGGCCTGGCGCATAGCCCCGGACCTTGCCGGAAAGACGGGCTCCCACGCGGATGTGCAGGAGTGACTTCTCGCGACTCCGGGCACTGAGAGCTCCAGAGCCGCGTACCCGGAAAGATCCATGGCAGCTGCCTCTGAGGGACCAAGCAGCCCTGACGGATTTTCGTTATAAGGTATTTCATAATGAGCTAATATGTGGTGCAGATTAGCTTATTATGCCTTTTTTGTCTTGCAGTTTTTTTTTTTTTGGGTACCTGGGGATTAGAGCTGCACAATTGTAATAAAATTGCGATCTCGATTCACCCCCCCCCCTCCCTGCGATCTCCATCAGGCATTACCGCGATTTTCAGTGCAGTTAATGGAGTCCGACTTGTGGGGCGACTCGGCATTACTTGACTGTAATAAAAGATAATGCAAGTCGCTTGAGGTCTCCCCAGGAATCTTTTTCTAAGTCAGAGCGACTTGAGTCTCTGGGCAGAGAGCCAAGTTCTGAGGTCACTGCGGACAAAAGAAGCTAAAAGAGAGTGTACAGAAGAGTTTAGTTTAACCATTTAAAGACTAAATCTTTTCTGACATTTGTTGCTTACAAATAAAAATTCTGTATTTTCTGCTAGAAAATTACTTAGAACCCCCA
>BLSH010475851.1:556553-574427 GCA_018402905.1 Glandirana rugosa
AAAAAAAAAAATGACCTTGACTTACGTGACCACACTTAATACGGTGACCTTTGGTATATCCGGATGATAGGTACGTAACAACTACGTCCTTTTTTTTTTTTGTGTGTGTGTGTGTGTGTGTGTGTGTGTGTGTGTGTATGTATATGTGTGTATATATATATATATATATATATATATATATATCTCATTTACAACTTTTTTGTGGCTGGAGTTCAGCTTTAAGGGCCGGTTCACACCACATGCAGAGTTTTTTTTTTTTTTCCTGCATCAACAATGCATGGATAGTAGGCCTATATGGTTTCCAGTGGCATAATTCACACCAGTGCATTCAGTTCCAGTAAAAAAAAAAAAAGTAGAAGATACTGCGGCCATGGTAAATCGCAGCAAAAATTCACATGTCCTTATTTAACCACTTCCTGCTCGCTGTATAGTAAAATGACAGCAGGCGGAATGCGCACTCATTCTGGGACAATGTCATATGATGGCGCCCCCAACGCGCCAGCAGCAGAGGGATCGCGTTGTGTTACTAGGACACGGCATGACCCCGATCTCAGTAAAGAGCCGATGACGCAGCTCTTTACCCATGTGATCGGCTGTGTCCAATCACAGCTGATCACATGTACACAAGGAAGTGCCATTTAGCGGCTCTGTTCGCCTCACACTGACAGGGGAGACCTGTACAGGTAATCAGGGCACTGATCATCAGTGCCCTGATTACAGTACAGCCCCAGCAGTGCCCATTAGTGATGCCCATCAATGCGGTATATTAGTGCCTCATCAGTGCCACCTAATCCGTACAGCCTATCAGTGCCGCCTCATCAGTGAAGGAAAAAAATTACTTTTTTTAACAAAATTTACTGACCGAAACTTTTTTTTTTTTTTTCAAAAACATTTTTTCAAATATTTTTTTTTTTTTTTTTCTTCCTTTTTTTTGTTAGCAAAAAAAAAAAAAAGAAAAATGGCAGTGATTAAAGTGGTTGTCAAGTCATGACAACCACTTTAAACTACAGATAAGCCTACAATAAGGCTTACCTGTAGGTCCAAGAAATATCTCTTGAACCTGTACAGTTTAGGAGATATCCCCTGTATCTGCATGTGCCGACGTCATCCGCACATGCGCACTGAAGAATCGGCACCCGGGGTAGCCCAGGGTGCTGTCGTTTCTTCTGTATTCGTGCCGTAAATGACAGCTCCTGTGCGCATGCGCGGGGGTGAGGCTGGAGCCCGTGCTGTTATTGGACAGAGCCGCAGACCCGGAAGAAGGATGTCACGGGTCACATCGGTGTGCCGAGACCACTGCAACACCTTTGTTTCAAGGTAAGTATTTCATAATGAGCTAGCTGCATACTAGCTCATTATGCCTTTGCTTTGCAGGTTTTTTTTTTGGGGGGGGGGGGGGCTTTACAACCACTTCAAAGATGATCAAAAGAAAGCTCCATTTGTGGGAAAAATTGCTAAAAAATTCCTATGGGTACAGTGTAGCATGACTGCGCAATTGACATTCAAAGTGGGACAGTGTTGAAAGCTGAAAATTTGGCCTGGGCAGGAAGGGGGTGAAAGTGCCCGGTATTGAAGTGGTTAAGGTGAAGGAAAAAAAAATGCATCAAAAATGTGCATGCAGAAACGCATTCGGATAGCATCTGGACTGCGTTTTTATGCGGTGACCCGGTCCAAAGATCAGAAGGTACAGCAGACAAGTAGCTGGATCCATTCAAAAAATAGGTCCAAAACATGTCATTTTAAATTGCTATATACTTTAAAACAGATGATGGCCAATGTGTTCTTGAAAAATTGCTAGAATCAGCAGTAAGCTTTGCCTTTTTCACAGACAGCCATGTGTGTTCATGTACACGGCGGGGGTGGAGGAAATCCTTAACCTCTGACTAGACAGAGGTCATAGAGCGCCCAGGGTCCTCCTCTTGCACCCATACACCACCTGGCACACCTACACTTGTAGCCACTGGGAAGACCTATTTCTATGCATGCGTTAATGCAAATTTGTTTTGCAATCCATTCCTGTATAACTGGCGAGGCTGCAGTTCTGCTCTCAGATGCATGCACAAAGCTGTATGCGGGCAGGTAATTTTCCATCTGTCTGCAGGCTCTTTGAAAATCAGTTGTGTGACGATAATCTGCCTTGCATTTTCATAGCCTTGGGGCATGAATAGTGCACTTCGGAGGCTTTACCCATTCAAGCACACTGCAATCCTTGCTCAGTCATGTGAGGCCCGGGCTTATGCTCCCCCCACTGAAGTCATGCCCCGCTGCAACTGAAGAGGGATTAGGTGGTGCTCGAGGAATTTTGTGCTGAAAACCCCAGCATGAACCCGGCGGTATTACTAAAACACATGTGCGATTTTTCTAAACACGCTCTTTGTCTGCTGCTGATTGCACAGAATTACTGCTTCCCAAGAACTACAGCAGACTGATGTCTTTACTTCCTGTTACAAGGATACAGAGTTTCAGAGTTTTCTGTTTACCCTGAGAATTTTATCTGACTTTTAGGCCTCATACACACGGACGTTTTTTGACGCCGGTGTTTTCTGGCTTTTTTATGCAGCTCTCCATGTTAGTCAATGGCCCCATAAAAATGTTGGCGTTTTTGAGCTGTAGATGACGTCGGCGTTAGTGAGCTGAAACTAGAACCCACAGCCATCGCGTTCTGAGGCTGTAACGTTTTGGCATTTTTTGACGCCGACGCCACAATATGCCAACAAACGCCAACAAACGCCACCTATTATTATACCGGCGTTTTCCGGCATTTTTTGACGCCGACGTTTTTAGGTTGAAAAATAGCAGAGGTATGATTCTTTCTAAAAAAACGCCTATTGACGCCGACGCTCACTAACGCTCAAAAACGCCGATGCATAACGCCAACTTTTTTTCCTTGACTTCGGGCCCGACTTAGGCCTCATACACACGGACGTTTTTTGACGCCGGCGTTTTCTGGCGTTTTGTGCAGCTCTCCATGTTAGTCAATAGCCCCATAAAAACGTCGACGTTTCTGAGCTGTAGGTGGCGTCGGCGTTAGTGAGCAGAAAGTAGAACCCATGGCCATCGCGTTCTGAGGCTGTAACATTTTGAAGTTTTTTTACGCCGACGCCACAATATGCCAACAAACGCCACCTAATATTGTACCGGCGTTTTCCGGCGTTTTTTGACGCCAACGTTTTTAGGTTGAAAAATAGCAGAGGGATGATTTTTTTAAAAATACGCCTATTGACGCCGACGCTCACTAACGCTCAAAAACGCCAATGCATAACGCCGAAAAACGTCGACTTTTTTTCCTTGACGTCGGACCCGACGTTTTGTTTATTTTTTTAGATACGCCCGTGTGTATGAAGCCTTAAGATAAAGCTGCGCTGAACTTGAGTCACACAAAATATGAAGTGTTGCTGACCGTATATAAGATGTCAGCTGCTTTCTCAAAGATATTAAAATATATCTGAGAGATGTGATCCCTGAAAACCTTTCTCTTCCTATCCTACCCACACCTAATTGTATTTTCATTTTCTCCATCAGTTCATCCCCTGCAGTTCCTTTTTGTTCCACTCGACCCTCCCTTTTGGATTGTAAGCTCTAACGAGCAGGGCCCTCTGATCCATCCTGTATTGATTTGTATTGTAATTGTACTGTCTGCCCTCATATTGTAAAGCGCTGAGCAAACTGTTGGCTCTATATAAATCCTGTATTATAATAATAATAATAATAATGTGGGGGGAATACATATGACAAAGTGGAATGTGGCCCTGAAACTAAAAATGTGTCATCAGGATGAATTTTTATTGTAATAGAGAAATACTCGGTTTCATCTGCAGTAAAATATCAGTAGCAACTGTGCTGAGGGATCCAAAAGATATCATAAGCAGCTATGCACAAAAATATTGGAACATTACAGTGTTGATTAAAAGGTATATGGTGCAGCCCCTCAACAAGTGTCCCAAGATGAGAAAAATATAGGTCTATAAACTCGGGAAGATCACCCGTGAGTCACCACAAGGATGCTGTCCATTTAAAATTAGTGGATCCAACAAATAGCCCGCACAGTCCGTGTACTTAGAAGAAACCTTCACCAGCACCCATACACACTGGTTCTTACCAGATCATCCAGACCCCCCCATCACAGAGTTCTGAACCAGCCTTGCAGCAAAACAGCGGTTATGGTGTAATTTCGGTGATCCAGCCTGCAAGTCACACAATCCACCGCACACTTTCAAAAGAGTTCTTCCCAGTGCTTACCCTTCTATTCCATTGCAAAGTGCTCTGGTCCTAACATGGAAAATCCTTCCGGTCCTGGGTAATAAACTCCAAATGAATGCTCACATCACACAATAAAACAGCAAGCGAGTAAAAGATAAAAACACGGCCATCTCTGCCTCTCACATCACTTCTGGTGTATTGTATCGTCCGGCCACTCTCTGCCAGTTACGTCACACCACGTGACTTACCTGTAGGTACTGTAAATATCTCGTAAACTTGCACAGTTTAGGAGATATTTGCTGTATACCCCGCCGCCAACGTCATCGGCGCATGCACACTGAATGAGCGGCCACTGGTGCCGTATCTTCAGTCATGTGCCATGACCGGCACAACCCCACCAAAACATTACGTTAAAATGCCGGTAAGAATTAATGGCAAGATGTGTGGGTGTGTTATTAAAAGTTAATGGCGCTCTCCCGCACATTTGCTTAAGGGCTGCAAGTTTTTGTGTGTTGCAGGAAAGCACAAGATTTTGTGCACGTTCCCGCAACGCACAAGTGGGAATGTAGTCTCAATGTATACTCTATTCCAAAGAAAACCTGTCATGGGAGACAACCTTTGCTAGCCTTCTTCTTACAGCCCAACTCCAGGCTGAATTTGAAAAGTCTGACTCTTGAAGGTGCACACTGCTGACCATTAGTATTAGTACCACTAGTAGTATTTTCTTTCTTTTTGTGGACCTTTTTAGTAACTTCAAGCCTGCATGTATACATTTCTGAAAAGTATCATTTAAAAAAAAAAAAAAAAAAAAAAGCTTTACCTTTTTAAAAATCCCTCTTTGCACTCCGGTGCAGTGACATAATCAGAGAAGATGTCATTAGTCTACTGCAGGCAGGAGGAAGCATTTCCTCAGTCTCTTCTGCCCCAGTGGTTAGACTGCAAAACTAACTTTGTAGTAACTGGCAAGGTGAGAAACTGCAGCAGGGGTTAATCTATCACTCTATATCTGTGTGTGTGTGTATAATGCTGTATATTTGGTCAGGTGACCAGTGAAGGTCTCCTAAGGGCCGGATCACACATAGGTAATCCAACTTCAGAGGCGACTTTGTTGGGCGATTTGAGCGCAACTTTGGGCGACTTCCAACGCGACCTCCATGCCAGGCGACTTTGCCTGTGGCCAATCGGAGAAGACACGGAGGGGGGTTGCCTTAAATTATTTTTCTTTTTCTTGTAAAGTCGCTTCTTTATAGACGGTGATCCGACTTGGAAGTGACTTCCATTGACTTCTATGGACTCAAATCGCCTAGAAGTCGCCTTGAAATAGTACAGGAGCATTTTCTGAAGTCACCTTGAAGTCGGAATGACTTGAGTAGTGCATATTAAGACGGCTCAATGCATTTCAATGGGATTTCTGATGTCAAGCGATTTGAGGCGACTTGGATCGCAAATCGCCTAGGTGTGAACTGGCCCTTAGACTCCTTTCCCACTGAGGCCCTTTGCAGGCTCTATTTAGCTAAAAATAGTGCCTGTAAAGCGCCTCAAATATCCCTCCCTATCCACCCCAATGTAAAAGCCGGAGTGCATCTTTGGTGCCTTGAGCGTTGATATACCGCTCCTCCACTGCCCCTGCCCATTGAAAACAATGGGGCAGCGCTTCCGAAGCGGCTGCACATCGCCTTGGAAGTGCGGAGCGCCGGCAGTTTTAACCCCGCTTTTAACCCCTTGTGGGGGGTTAAAAGCGCACTGCTCCCGCCGCCATAGCGCTGCTATAACAGCGGTAAATACGCGCTGAAACTAGTGGGGATTTACTGCTAACGCCCCACCGCCCCCATTTTGAGAATGCCCTTTGGGCTCCATTCACACCGGAGCAGATTGATTTACTGGCGTTTTTCAGTCTTCTATTGCAGCTTTTAAAAACCTTTTAGAAGTGTTACAAGCGTTTTTACAGCTTCTGGAGATTTTGTTTAGCCAATAAAAGCACTAGGGGGAGGAGAGGAAGTTGGGGGTGGAGAGCTGCGGTTTGAGGGTTTTACAAGCTTTTTTTTTTTTTTTTTTTTTCTGCTCAAATAAGGCGTTTCTATGGGGCCAAAAACGCTTGCAATCTGCCAAAAAGAAGCTCATGTACTTTTTTCAGCTTCAGGTGTAAACGCGAATCTGTAAACGGGGACCATTGAAATTAATGGAATTTTGCTTGTTGGGCGTTTTAGGGGGTTTAGAGTTGAGAGTTTTACAAGCTGAAAAACGCTCAGGTCTGAATGGGGCTTAAGAATGGCAAGGTGGATCGGCGGGTAAAGTGTTACTAAAGTCTCGTTGTGTGTGTTTTTTTTTTTTTTTGTTTAAAAATAACAAACATGTTATACTTACCTGCTCTGTGCAGTGATTTTGCATAGAGCAGCTCTGATCCTCCCCCTGTTCGGGTCACACTCCAGCGCTCCTGGCCCCTCCCTCCTGCCAAGTGTCCCAACAGCAAGCCGCTTGCTATGGGGGCACCCGAGCCGCTGCTCTGTGTGTCCATTCAGACATGGAGTCGTGGCTCAGCCCCACCCCCTCTCTCTCCCCTCATTGGCTCACTGACTTTGACAGCAGTGGGAGCCAATGGCGCTCTGCTGCTGTCTCAGCCAATGAGAAGGGAGAGTCCCCGGTCAGTTGAGACACTAGTGCAACATTGCTGGATCAAGTTGGGGCTGCTGCACACAGAAGTTTTTTTTATCTTAACCACTTCAGCCCCGGAAGGATTTCCAGCTTTAGGACCGGAGCCCTTTTTGCGATTCGGCGCTGCGTCGCTTTAACCGCTTGCCGACCGCTGATCGGCAATTGGCGGCGACAAGGTGGCTCGTGAGCGCAAATCGCCATCATACGACGGCGGCCGCGCTCACGAGCCTAGTGAGCGCGCGCGCCGCCAGAGGCGCGCCCGCGCGCTCACTGTGTTTGGGGAGGGCCAGGGAGCGGGTGCGGCGGCTTCGATTGCCGCCGGCTACCCGCGATGGCCCCCCCGGAGCGAAGGAGCGGAGGTCCGTGTATGTAAACACGGACCTCCGCTCTGTGTGAGGGGGAAGGGATGTGATCACAGCCTTCCTGTATACGAAGGCTGTGACAACTTCCCTTCCCCAGCTAGGGCAGTCCCCATACAGTTAGAACACGCCCAGGGAACACAGTTAACCCTTAGAGCGCCCCCTGCAGGTTAACCCCTTCACTGCCAATGGCATTTACACAGTAATCAGTGCATTTTTATAGCACTGATCGCTGTATACATGCCATTGGTCCCAAAAAAGTGTCAAAATAGTCCGACATGTCCGCTAAAAATCGCAGATCGCCGCCATTACTAGTAAAAAAAAAAAAAAAAATAATAAAAACCCCAAAAATGAATTCTCATCATCCGTAAACGCGACCACTTTTGCGCAAACCAATCAATAAACACCGATTTGCGATTTTTTTATTTTTTTTTTATCGCAAATATGAGGAAGAATATAAATCGGCCAAAAACGGTGAAAAAAAATGTTTTTTTATATATTTTTTTTTTTTGGATTTGTATTTTAGCAAAAAGTAAGAAATTTTGGGTTTTTTTGCAAAATGGTGGCTCTTTTGTTTATAGCGGCGATCAGAAATGACGCAGAGGGGATCAAATACCACCAAAAGAAAGCTCTATTTGTGAGAAAAAAAGGACGCAAATTTCGTTTGGGTACAACGTCGCACGACCGAGCAATTGTCAGTTAAAGCGACGCATTGCCGAATCGCAAAAAGGGCTCCGGTCCTAAAGCAGCAAATCCTTCCGGGGCTGAAGTGGTTAACTGACAATTGCACGGTCGTGCGGCGTTGTACCCAAACTAAATTTGCATCCCTTTTTTTCCCCACAAATAGAGCTTTCTTTTGGTGGTATTTGATCCCCTCTGCGTCATTTCTGATCGCCGCTATAAACAAAAGATAAGCGACAATTTTGCAAAAAAACCCAAATTTCTTACTTTTTGCTAAAATTCAAATCCAAAAAAAATATATAAATTTTTTTTCACCGGTTTTCGCCGATTTTATATTCCTCATATTTGTGATAAAAAAAATCGCAATCGGCGTTTATTGATTGGTTTGCGCAAAAGTGGTCGTGTTTACGGATGATGAGAATTCATTTTGGGATTTTTTTATTTTTTACTAGTAATGGCGGCGATCTGCGATTTTTAGCGGTACTGCGATATTTCAGCGGACATGTCGGAACATTTTGAGACTTTTTTGGGACCATTGGCATTTATACAGCGATCAGTGCTATAAAAATGCACTGATTACTGTGTAAATGCCTTGGCAATGAAGGGGTTAACCTGCAGGGGGCGCTCTAAGGGTTAACTGTGTTCCCTGGGCGTGTTCTAACTGTGGGGGGACTGCCCTAGCTGGGGAAGGGAAGTGGTCACAGCTTCCATGTAGAGGAAGGCTGTGATCACAGCCCTTCCCCCTTCACAGAACGGAGGTCCGTGTTTACTTACACGGACCTCCGTTCTTTCACTCGGGGGGGCATCGCGGGTGGCCGGCGGAGATCGACTCCGCCGCACCCGCTCCCTGGCCCTCCCCGAACACGCGCGCTCACTAGCCTCGATCCCACAGCCGCCATCATATGACGGCATTTTGCGGGAAAGAGCCACCTTGTCGCCGTCAATTGCCGACCAGCGGTCGGCAAGCGGTTAATGCATTAAGATAAAAAAAAACCTTAGTTTAGAACTTCACTTTCTCAAGTAACATTGAATATTTTTAATCTCTATTCCCAGCTAGGAACACCCTCCTGCTGCATGCCTGGGCAAAGGCAGATGGATTCCAGGAAGTAAATGCTACATTAATCATCTGCCCTTACTCAAGATGGCCACGGCCAGAAATGCCAGAGGGGTGTTTTCAAAGTGTTTTTTCAGCAAAATAAAGCATGGAGACATGGATGGAGGATATTAAAATTAAATAGAGTTTTTTTGTTTTGTGAGGCTCAGATGCAGTTTAACCACTTCCCACCCGGCCTATAGCAAAATGACTGCCTTGGCAGTGGTTCAATTATCCTGACTGGACGTCATATGACCTCCGCCACGATAACCCGCGATTGCGCGCCCGTGGGGGCGCACAGCATGACGATCGGTGGTGGTGTGTCAGTCTGACACACCGCATTACCGATCTCGGTAAAGAACCTCCGTCGGAAGCTCTTTACCGCGTGATCAGCCGTGACCAATCACGGCTGATCACCGTGTAAATAGGAAGAGCGGTGTATCGGCTTTTCCTCTACTTTCGTCTGCAGACGCGAGTAGAGGAGAGCCGATTTGCGGCTCTTCTGACAGGGGAGGTCCCTTCGCTGATCGTTTATCAGTGCAAGATTACCATCAGCGAGCCCACCCTAGGCCACCAGGTAAGGGGCAGCACTGTGCCCATCTGTGAAGCCTGCCAGTGCCTCCCTAACAGTGCGATCTATCAGTGCTGCAAATAAGTGCCACCTCATCAGTGCCGTCTCATCAGCGCCAATCCGTACTGCCTCATCAGTGCCTGTCAGTGAAGGAGAAAACATACTTATTTATCAAGATTTGTGACGGAAACAATGGAAAACTTTTTTTTTTTTTTTCAAAATTTTCGGTCTTATTTTTTATTTTTAGCACAAAAAATGAAAATCACAGTGGTGATCAAATACCACCAAAAGAAAGCTCTATTTGTGGGGAAAAAATGATAAAAATGTAATTTGGGTACAGTGTATCATGACCACGCAATTAACATTCAAACAGTGACAGCGCTGAAAGCTGAAAATTGATCTGGGCAGGAAGGGGGTAAAGTGCCCGGTATTGAAGTGGGTTAATCCCTTTCTTTTCAGATCCGGGATGTGCTTTAAATTTTCAAGCAGGTTGGTGATTGACCACAGCTGATTATGTAGGATGCCTTATAGCTCATAAGCAGCCCAAGCAACATATTGGTCAGATCCGGGCCTCTTGTCACTGACCAATGCCTGAAGCCTGTCCCTTATCCCTGTCCAGTGTCGTGTTTAAATATTTTCTATATTGTTTATCAATACCAGGTTTCTTTAATATTACAAGATGTAATCTGCGCACATTCATGCCAGATGGCCGGATTTACTAAAGATTGGACACCTCAATCTCTTCCTGGGGGGAGTCCTAGGGCCCGATTGTTATGTGGATAACCAGTCTGGAGCTGCCGTGTTATTCTGTCTATTGGTTTATTATCGTAGCTGCATGCTGCTTATTGAAGGCCCCGGGACCTTTTGTTCTGCGTATTCATCCCTTTATCAGCATTATGTAAGGCTTGTGTTCAGCAGGATGTTGGTGCACATTACCCCTCCCTTAGGATAAGAGCAGGGAACGCCTTTTTCCTATATCGAGATCTGACAGGACGTTACCCCCCCCCCCCTTTACTCAGATTATTTTTCACTGGTTGAACCCGTTGTGCCATCATCCAAATTCAGACCCTTTCCTCGACAACAAATGAAACCAGGCACATTGCATTGGTGTCTCCCCATACTAGGTGCCTTGCAACTACTTGTTTCTGATGTATCCCAGTTTACTTATTACATGAGCAGAGATTCTTTTCTTACATCATATTTATTTTATTCTATAGTTCCGTTTTTAACTCTGCTTTATTATAAATTATAGGCAGCCCTTTGTCAGATGAATCTCTTGCTTCCTGGTGACTAAAAGTGAACTGAGGACTTGCTGCCCATCTTTCATTTGCCTCCAGTATCATGCACGTTCGTCCTGCAGATAAATGCAGGGACTGTGGATTGATTTTGTGTTGGCTGTCAGATCACTGCTGTGTAAAACCATTGTTGTCCCTTAGATGATTAAATGTTAAAACGTTTTCACACTTTTACTGCAGAAATTCACTAAAACCCTCAGCTGACATGCCTATTAGTGCGTGCAATAACAGAACATGCCCATCGATCTGTTCTCTTCTACATGTGACAAGGACGGAGCATGCTTATGCAATGTGTCTGCACCGAGGAGGAAGGGGGGGGGGGGCAGGGGCACGTGACAGGGTGACAACACAGGAGCACAAGATGTCACAGGTAGTGTCTGAACAAGGATCTTCATGGCAGGATCACCAGGTATTCTTTTAATGAAAGCTATAGATTTAAAGGATAAGTACACTTTAGGACAAAGGCTATTTGTGTTTTTTATTTATTTTATTTTTTTTTACCCCCTTTCCTTTACCTAACTTAATCCACCATACCCATCCACTGATGCGTACTTAACCCCTTCCTGCCCAGCCCTGGCGTCCTTCTAAATAGGGTCTAAATTCCCAGGGAGCAGGAAGGATTGATGACCACTGAGATTGGATGCCACAGGGATCACATGGACAGGAGCTATTGCCGCCAGTTAACAATCACTATAGATGGGCTCAGGCGTGTTGGGTATCCTAGTGCCAACCAACCTGCCCAATCCCACCAGGAAGCCGACACTGCACAACGCTAATCAGACAGTGAGACATTTCCCGGTCCGCAGCTGTACAGACTGGGCAATGTCTCAATGCCTGTGATTAGCGGTGTGCAGTGTCTGCTTCCTGGTGGGATTGGGCAGGTGGGTTGGGGCTTGGATACCCAACACGCTTGAGCCCATCTCCACCGATCACTAATGTTGACCGAGTGCTGTCTTTGACAGCTCAGGCACTGCGCTGGGAGTCTGCAGTGAACATGCCCTCAGCACAGCGACATCGGCTGCCCAGTGACACACGTGTAGCATGTGGACGTTAAAGCCCACGCTTTTGCCGCCGCAGGTGTGTTACAAGGGCAGAAATGGGTTAAGTTGGCCATACACTGATGGAAGTCCAGCTAGTTCAGCAGAGACCAGTCAGATTTTGATAAGTGTATGGCTGTCCCCGCTTTACAGAAGTTCAGTGTTTGTTTGTTTGGCTTCTGTCCTAGCGTTGCACCGATACCAACACCAGTGCCGATAATAAGAGTTTGCAGAGTACTTGTGAAAATGCTTCGATACCTAAAACCTATATTTTTGCATCGCGATTTGAGCTCCTACAAAATGAATGGGCGCAAATCGCACTGCAAAAAGTCGCATGTGATTTGGAACAGAAATGCAGTGCAATTCTTGTCTGAATCACATGCGGTTTCCTGCGCCTCTCTTGTGTGTACGCAGGCTTGTTGCAGTGATTTTCAGCCTGGTTTCACACAGGAGCGGTGCGGGAAAGTGAATGCAATTCGGACAAGAATTGCACTGCATTCCTGTTCATGTCACATGCGATTCTTTGCAGTGTGATTTGCGCCTATTCATTTTATATGGGCTCAAATCGCATCGAAAGGTATCCCTACTCATTATTGGCAAGTACAATTATCGATACTCCTACTCTCCTACAGTATTGGTGCAACCCTACCTCCTCTTATGAAGGGGCATATTCAAAACATTTTCCCGATCAGTGACTGCAGACGATTATTGACAGCTGCTTATCCGGGTGTCCTGCCTGCTGCTGATCCGGGTGTCCTGCCTGCTGCTGATCCGGGTGTCCTGCCTGCTGCTGATCCGCGTGTCCTGCCTGCTGCTGATCCGCGTGTCCTGCCTGCTGCTGATCCGCGTGTCCTGCCTGCTGCTGATCCGCGTGTCCTGCCTGCTGCTGATCCGCGTGCCCTGCCTGCTGCTGATGGTGTGTGTCAGAATACAATGAAGAAGGGTGGAGGGCCAGGGCAATTCCTCCATTCACCTAATTCGTGGAATTTTTTTTTTTAGGGTTTTTTTTTCTTGTGCAGCCTGCTAGCTGAACGAGGAAAAACAAACCTCCATTATATAGCCAGCTTTATTTGATTTGATGCCCGTGATTCTGCTGCTGTTTATGTCCAGCGGTGCAATTCATTAGTGTCCTAACCTCACCTGCGCATTACAGCCTCATGCACGTCTATGGTGCTGCGTCCTGAGGTTGGAGGCAATCGATTTAGACAATGCCAGGACCATGAAGATTTGTGGCTGTGCATGTAAACAAACAGCAGAACCATTGTCCGTTTGGGGCAAAATAAGTACTCATCTGTGAAGGGGGAGGGTGGGTTAGGTTAGGTCAAGGGATGGAGGCATAAAGGATGAATGCCCTTTTTGTTTCACTTATCCTTTTAAAGCAGAAGTAAAGTCTGCTGTATTTACTTTATATTAGGCCCAGCATATTAGTACAATATGGCAGACTTGCTTGTCATATGGTGTCCTCCCAGCACAGCGGGACCAATCCGGCGAGCTATTTTTCATTTTAAATTGGAGTTGGATGTTAAACATTTCGCGCTGGGGTTACATTGTGCTGGTGGCAAAGAATATGATCCCCCCCCCTTACACCGCACCCCATTTCATTTCCGGGGAACAGGAAGGGCACCTATATTAATCAATGACACCTCTGATGCTCCAGATTGTGGGTGGGCCCTTGGCATCCTCATAATGCAGCATTGCTGGTTCTGCATTGTATGTGATGGAAGTGCCTGGGAACTTCGGAGAGTAGCAGCTTTGGATGGCTGCTCATGCAGCTGGGAGGAAGCGAAGATTAAGAGGCGGCAATTGCAGTTTCTTTTTATGTTCCCCTTAGACAACCTGAACATTTAACCATTGCAATGCGGGAGGAAGTCCCACGGCAGGTATTTTTATATTTTTCCAGCTTTAAGCTTAAAGACACAAAGGGAAAGTCTGAACAGATGTGAGGACGATGAAGGAAAGAAAGCCGGGTATTTAACCACTTCTACTTGAAAATCACCTTGTTTGTCTCAAGGCTCAGACATAGAGGTATCATTTCCATATAATCCTTCCTCTGTATGTCAAGGTGCTGCAGATGAAAGGAGAACAGATACTTCCTGAGGTGCTCTCTGGTTATAGCTTGCACTTCCCATAGGTACTGTCTGCCGTGCAATGCAACTTCTCTTCATTGGTTACTAGTGAACTCCTCTCAGACTCTCTGACTCCTCTAATTCAATGTGGTAAATTTTCGGTGAGGTAACCATTTTAAATTCTTAATTTCCTTTTTAGCTATTGAAACAATATTACTCGCAGTGCTTTGTGATTAGTTAATGTAAGGTCTTGCCGGGCTTGTGTTAATGGCATCCGTTTGAGACGCTCATCAAAGATCATTCAGAATTGATTGGGTGAAGTTGACCTTCTGACTTCCTTCAACATTCCTTTAGGGCTCATGCACACTGCAGCTCAAAAAAAAAGCTGCTTTTACAGGCATATGAGCTTTTATTTCAGCTTGAAGAAGCTTGTGCTTTTTTATGCTCTTGTGCATGTTTTTATTGAGCTTCTTCAAGCTCCCTTTAAGCTTCTTTGAGCACAAGAATTTTTTTTTTCACAAACCCTCTTAAATGGATAGTATTTTCTTAACCACTGTATAAACAAAACAAAAAGCTAGAACAAACATTTTCAAGCTTCTTTTGAGCTTCTTTTGAGCTCTTTGGGGCACTAGCTCCTCTCAAACGGGTTTGGTGTTTTTTTTTTTCCTGCCTGTAGGAGCATATGCCTGAAGCCGCCATACTGTGCATGGACACATTAGCTAACATGGAGGGGTATTTCTAGGCAGAAAAAATAAGAGCTCAAAAGCCTGTAGGAGCCGATTCTTTGAGCCCTGGTTCACACTGGTGCGATTTGACATGTCAAATCGCATGCCAAATTGGCACTGTCCTAATCAGTGCGACGCTGCACATGCAGTGGCGCACCGATTTAAAAAAGTAGCTTCTGTACTATTGGCTTTTTTTTTTTTTTTGCACAGATGTCTGAAATTCGCAGCTGAAATTGGGACTGACATGCGGGAATGAAATGGTGACGTTCATCTGAACTCACGATTTCATTTCCACACTCAGTGTGAACCCAGGCTGAGCTGCAGTGTGCATAAGCCCTTAGACTTGTATGGGAATGCAAAATCCATTTAGAGTGAACAAATGCCAGTTGACGTGGACCTTTTTAAGATTGCACAGATATATGTCAGATCTGAGAATGGTAGAAATCCTCCTACAGAGTTACTTCGGCTACCTTGCCAGTAAAGCAGTGGTTCTCAACCTCAGTCCTCAAGTACCCCCAACAGGTCATGTTTGCAAGTTTTCCTTTATCTTGCACCACTTGCTTACTGGGCAACCCCCCTCCTGCCCGGACCAATTTTCAGTTTTCAGCGCTGTCACTCTTTGACAATTGCGTGGTCGTGCGACGTTGTACCCAAACAAAATTGACATCCTTTTTTTTTTCCCCCCACAAATAGAGCTTTCTTTTAGTGGTTTTTGATCACTTCTGTAGTTTTTATTTTTTGCGCTATAAACAAAAAGAGGGACGATTTTGAAAAAAGAACATTTTTTTTTTTTTATTTATTTTTTTTTTTTTTGCTATAATAAATATTCAAAAATATAAAATAAAACCCATTTATTCCTCAGTTTAGGCCGACATATATTCTTCTACATATTTTTGGTAAAAAAAAAAATCGCAATAAGGATATTTTGATTGGGTTGCGCAAAAGTTGATTTATGGCATTTTTTATTTTTATTTATTTTTTTTTTTTACTGGTAATGGCGGTGATCTGCAATTTTTATCGGAACTGCGATATTGCAGCGGACATGAGACATTGAGACCAATGACCTTTATACAGCGATCAGAAATTTAAATAGCCACTGATTACTGTATAAATATCATTAGTGAAGGGGTTAACACTAAGGGGGCAGTGAAGAGTTGAATGTGTTCCCTGTATATGTTCTAACTGTGTGGGGGCTGGGCTGACAGGGACATAACAGATCTAACTGATCCCGATCATAGGGATCAGTAGATCACTGTCATGCCCCCCTTTACAGAGCGGGGAACCGCTGTGTTTACATCGGCTGGTCCCCGTTCTAGCTCTCTGTGAAGGGATCGCGGGTCTCCGGCGGACATCAAGTCTGCCCGACCCGCGGGCACGCTCACGCGGCGGCTGCGAGAGCGAGCCTGGAGCGCGCAAAAGGGGTGGACGTCAATTGACGGCGCCCCGGAGACGTCAATCGGCTATAGCGTGGATCTCAAGTGGTTAAATCGGTCAATGGCTTGGTATTTTGGACAGCTGTTTTATCTAAGAGAAATTCCCTAAATCTGGCCTGTTGGGGAACTTGAGGACAGGGTTGAGAACCACTGCTGTAAAGAATGGGGACTTTCCCTAGCTGGTCACTACCCTGCGGTCTGGCGGTGGACTGGCCTTCGTTGTCAACACATTCAGTGCAAGGCTATAGACCATCCATCCTTCACGCTTGGCGTTTCCGGAATGTGGGACAAAGTGCATGAAAAGGTATGTCGCGCTTGTTGTACTATTGATTGTTAATTGTACCATAAGTGCGGGTAGCGGGCACGCGGTTTCTGCGTGGCAAACACACTACAAACGCAATGGGCAGTAAAAGAATGCCAAGGTTTTGCAGCTTCTTTGGGGGCATATGCCATGCTTAGGGCAGCCCATTCAAGTTCCTGCTAGGGTATCCGCCTCATCGCTATAAAACCGAACCCATTAATTACACAGGTTCTGGGGCTGATTAAGGTGGTAATTAGGGTTTGAAGAAGCACAATGTATGTGTGAACCGTCGTCACCCCTTGGTCCGTTGTCGTAGTCCTGGTGGCATTGTTTCCATAAATCTGTTGGATGGATGTTGTTTTGCAGCGGATTTCTTTTACTTGGTCTACATGTTCACGGTTGCGAGCCGGAGCACCCAGCCCTTTCTGGTAGATTATCACACTCACCTGGAGCAGCGATCCTTTTCATTGTTCCTGCATTAAATTTGCCCCAGAATCTGTGTAATTAATGTGTTCAGTTTAAAGGGATGAGGTGCCAACCCTACTTCCTGCTAGCTTCAGGTGTGAACTCAGCCTAAGGGTTTAATATTAAAGAGTAACTCCACTTTTTACTTTTTGCTATAATAGATATCCAAAAAAAAAAAAAAAATGTATAAAATAACAAATTTATTCATCAGTTTTGGCCAATATATATTCTTCCTCATATTTGCGTATATTGATTGGTTTACGCAAAGGTTGCCGCGTTTCCAAAACATGAGAATTCATTTATGGGTTTTTTTTAATGGCAGCGATCTGCGATTATTATTATTATTATTATTATTATTATTATATTTTATTTATTTTTTTTTAAATCGGGACTGTGACATTGCAGCGGACGATCGGACATTTTTGCCACTTTTTTTTTTTGGGATCATTGACATTTATACAGAGATCAGATCTAAACATATCCACTGATTACTGTATAAATATCATTGGTAGGGAAGGGGTTAACCTGCAGGGGGCAATCAAGGGGTTAACTGTGTTCCCTAGGCGTGTTCTAACTGTGTAGGGGGCTGGGCTGGTAGGGGGATAAGAGATCTCGCTGATCCCAGTGACAGGGATCAGTAGATCACTGTCACGCCCACTGACAAAACGGGGAACCGTCATGCAAAAATGCGTCCCACTGACTTCAATGCAAAAATGCGTCCCACTGACTTCAATGCAAAAGGCGCACCCCACTGACTTCAATGCAAAAAGCTCCCCCCACTGACTTCAATGCAAAAGGCGCGTCCCATTGACTTCAATGCAAAAGGCGCGCCCCACTGACTTCAATGCAAAAGGCGCCCCTCCCCGCTGACTTCAATGCAAAAGGCGCCCACCCCCCCCCACTGACTTCAATGCAAAAGGCGCCCCCCCTGCTGACTTCAATGCAAAAGGCCCCCCCCGCTGACTTCAATGCAAAAGGCGCCCCCCCCGCTGACTT
>BLSH010475851.1:616578-630923 GCA_018402905.1 Glandirana rugosa
TTTGTACTTCACCAGGATGAAAAAGTATACATCCTTAAAGTGTATACATTCCCGTTTACTAGTATATATATTTTTTTTTTTTAAACTGCGCTTAACTGCACTGCAATGATGTGACCTATGCCCATAGGATTACCTTGATTTTGGGCGATCTATGCAGTTGGAGTGTAGTTCAAGATGCAGCCAGCTGCGTTCGTGTGAAAGGGCTCTTAGATGTGTCTGCAATGACTGAAGCATGCAAATGGCTACGAGTGAAGGCCGCTGTTTGCATGTAGCGGTTACCTGCGGTTAGGGCCAGGTGTCTGAGCATGGATATGTCCAGGCTCAGACATCCATTACAACCTCTTACAAATCAGTGGGAAAGCAAAAGCCGATCAAATACAAGTTCAATGTATCATAAAGCATTGATCATTTGCCCTTACATATGTGAAATTCCTACATATGAAAAAGTAGGACCACTTCATGTTTGATAAAGCCCTTTTTTTTCCCTCACGTTTTGGATAGAGTAGTAAATGATGAAGGCCCCTGTCAGAATTTTTTAAAATAAGCTTACAGCGCCGCTTAAATCTAGGGACTCCCATGGTTGGCTGGAATGAAGGGGCGCAGGCGTGCCAGTGTTCTCATCTGTAGCCGTATTTGCAGTAAGTGAAAGAAAACACAGCTCTTCTAACCAGCGAGCCTATGACTAAGCCCTGTTGGGTGCGGTGAAATGCGTCGGAGGGGGTGTGCATGTTTTCTAGGCAGACACATGCAGGCTGAAACTGTTAATTTTATTTCACATTGGCTGCTTTGCTTTCTCTCCACTTCCACTTCCAGGGACACAACGGGAAGTAAACAAAAAAGAATCTCTCTTAAGCAAGGGGGTATCCTGTCACCAGAACATTGGGAGATTTCCCTTCACTTCTGTTACCATGACAACTCAAAATTTTCTGTCCAGGATAATTTTCACGAATACCACAAATAGACCAATAGTGTGGATCAGTAATCACAGGGGTAGCTTGTTAGGATCCTTTCACAAGGGTCACAAAATTAGCAAGAATTAAGATTTCTGCGTCCGCAGTGACAGCCGCTCAGCCCTTACAAAGGAATGACAGGCTGATGCTGGCTGCAGCTATCCATAGCTGTAAACACAGCCAGCAGTTACCTGCAGTGATTGTGGCTGGATGCAAACTTCATACAGCTGTGATCATCTGTCCTTAGCCACAGGTAATTGCTGGATATGCGTATAGTCACAGATAGTTGCAGCCGCCGCTAGCCTGTCATTGCATTGTAAGGTCTGAGTGGCCTCAGCTCTTCATATGCGCCTGTCATTCTAGACGCAGGAATCAATAGATTCTTGCTGCTGGAATTCGCCGGGTGTGCTATCCAAATTATTAAAAAGAAAACATTTTGGGTTTACATATATTATAGATCTAGGAGAGCTGGACTGGCCGGTAGAAGGTCCATAACCCATCAGCAGGACCGGAATCTGCTCCTTTGTGCAAGGAGGAACACGATGCGCTCTGCCAGAGCCCTACAAAATGACCTTCAGCAGGCCACTGGTGTGAATGTCTCTGACCAAACAATCAGAAACAGACTTCATGAGAGTGACCTGAGGGCCCGACACCCTCTAGTGGGCCCTTTGCTCACTGTCCCGCACCGTGGAGCTCGATTGGCATTTGCCATTGAACACCAGAATTGCCAGGTCTGCCACTGACGCCATGTGCTTTTTTCAGATGAGAGCAGGTTTACCCTAAGCACATGTGACGGACATGAAAGGGCCTGGAGAAGCCATGGAGAACGTTATGCTGCCTGTGACATCGTTCAGCATGACCGGTTTGGTGGTGGGTCAGTGATGGTCTGGGGAGGCATATCCATGGAGGGACGCACAGACCTCTACAGACTAGACAATGGCAGCCTGACTGCAATTAGGTATCGGGATGAAATCCTTAGACCCATTGTCAGACCCTACACTGATGCAGTGGGTCCTTGGTTCCTCCTGGTGCACGACAATGCCCGGCCTCATGTGGCGAGAGTATGCAGCAAGTTCCTGGAGGATGAAGGAATTGATACCATTGAATGGCCCCCATCCCACACCACCAGGTTGCACCTCAGTCTGTTCAGGAGCTCAGTGATGCTCTGGTCCAGATCTGGGAGGAAATACCCCAAGACCCATCCTTCGTCTCATTAGGAGAATTCCCTGACATTGTCAGGCATGCATTCAAGCACGTGGGGGCCATACAAACTGAGGACCGTTTTGAGTTGCTGCAATGAAATTTCAGCAAAATGGACTAGCCTGCTGCACCCTTTTTTCACTTAGATTTTTGGGGTTTGAGAAAGTGCCATGTAGTAAACATGAGAGAATGTGGGGTACCCATGTCCTAAATTGAAATGGAAGTATTTGGGTATAGAGGAGGCTAAAGGGTCTTTCACGGTACCATATGACTTGAAGTAGACAATATATGTAAAAAATAATTTTATTGATACAACCTACAAGAAGACCTTCTTTATAGAAAGGGGGGAAACATACAAAGTTGAGACAAAACACACATTTGGTTGAAAATGTGGCTCTCAAAACCACGGTTAAGGTGATGCTTGTGGAAACATTCTATACCAACTCTGTCTTAGCTCCACGTTTCACAGTCTGTTATACCGCTTCCTCAGGAGTGTATGTAGGAAGGTATAGCATAAACAGAGCGTGTGTCACCAAACTAAAAGTGCGCCTGTGATTCATAGGACACTGCCTCATCATGATTCGCACGCGCACTTTTAGTTTGGTGACACACGCTCTGTTTATGCTATACCTTCCTACATACACTCCTGAGGAAGTGGAATAAAAGACCGTGAAACGTGGTGTTGAGAGCCACTTTTTCACCCAAATGTGTTTTGTGTCACAACTTTGTATCCCCCCCCCCCCCCGCCCTTTCTCTATAAAGAAGGTCTTGTATATTGTATCGATAAAAAGTCATATGGTACCGTGAAAGTCCATTTAGCCTCTAAACCAAAATACTTCCATAGATTTTTGGGGTGTCTTTGAATTCAGCCCTCTGTAGGTTGATAATTTTAATTTCCATCAAACGATGTGGCATTCTTTCATTTCTAACACATTACCCCATCCATATCAGTATTTGAGCGGTGTGTGTAAAATATATAAACGATATTTTCCTCATTGCATGTTCCTGAGGGTCCACTGCCTCTGGAGAAATACTTTTGAAAACCTTTATGGTACGTGTAGATTAAAACATGAGCATTAACATTTGCGTGTATGATGATAGTAGATAGATTGTAAGCTCCTTGTAGGCAGGTTGTGGAGTTAGTGGTTGTAATAAGTTGGTGATGTGTAATATTTTTTATAGCATTTAAAAAAAAATCGAATAATTTTGGTTATATTTTTCTTATTTACAGTCAGTTCTGTTCATGTATATTTGGTTGCTTTCCCACAGAGCGCTGTATAAAATATTTGCTGCAGGCAGGATTTGTACTTTGTGTTCTGTGAGCGAGGCTTTCTCGTTAGTGGATTGGGCAAACAGATTCTGTCCGTATGGGTCCGTAAATCAAACGCCATGCGAGGTCCGCTCTGTGATTGGCGCTTGAAGTCATGCTTCTTGTCGGTTATGCTACTATTGCGCAAAGTAAATATTAAAACCCTGTTGCTTGCGAAGAAGATTTGATTACTGCACTCTTGCTGCTTGGTCTATGCAGAATAGAAGAGAAACTGCTGGTTAAAGCGGTTGTCTACCCATCGATTTGATAGTGTCAAAGAAGAGTTAATATTCCCGGCATGCCGGAAATGCTAGCTGTCTCCTTGATTGTGCTCTCAACCAAACTAGCAAACCATCCAATGGGTTTTGTCATAATGGATCACATGTGCAGCATCATGGCAGTTGCAGATTAAACAGAGGCTAAGATGTCAGCTTCCTTGGCTGAAAATGATAGAGTATACAACCACTTTAATGTTGGGCTCAGACGTGTTCGGATCGCACCCGCCAGGAAGCCGTCACTGCACACCGCCAATCATGGGCAGTGTTGGTATGTGCAGCTGCGGGCCAGGAAATGTCTCATTGCCTATGATTGGCGGTGTGCAGTGACTGCTTCCTGGCGGGTGCGATCCGAACACTCCTGAGCTCATCCCTACTGCTGGTGCATCCTGCAGACACGTTGGTTTTTTTTTTTGGTCATGCAATGCATGTGGTTGGATCCATTGGGCCCTTAATTGGCAAAGTAAAATAAAGCTGAATGGCTCCTCTGCTCAAAACATTAAAAAAACAACATAGTTCTCCCTTTTTTAAGACTTCTTTATTCCAATAAAAAGACAATAAAATCCCAGTGCACACTGTAATGTCTCTTTAGAAATACACAAGAATGTCGCTTCAATGCCTGGGGATTGGGATTAGTTTACTGGGCAAACTCCGGCCTTCACTTACAGCATAATGATGCCACAAAACTCTCACCAACGCGTTTCATCACATTCCCTTGATACTTTCTCAAGGGTGTCAGGAGCCACCCTGATGTAGATTTATATGGATTATGTGGACTGCTGACAAAGGATATACACCATTTTTTTTATTTGTAGTTTTTGTTCAAGTTTTTTTTAATTTGGAAGTGCACATTTTAATAGTGTTTTTTAAAAAAAGATTCACAGTGTTCTGTATAAGAAAAGATTGCACTGCAATAGTTTATAAATAGAAGTATCTGATTGATGTGAGAACCGCATGTCAGTGATCGCTGCAATCACAAATATAAAAGAGTAACTCTACTTTTGTTGAGAGGAAAAACAAAACCAAACAAAATCTTCTCCTCTGGGTTGATCTATGTACGTTGCCGGGATTTTACCTAATGTTGTTGCAGATTCCTACCTTTTGTTGTTCTGAAGAAATAGCTGTTTCTGTGTCCATGTGCTGAGTGAATGATTCCCCTTCCCTGTACATTGGTTAATATGTAATTACTGTAATCACTGATATAAATGTAGGCTCTGTTCACACTGGGGCGGCTTCAGAGTCGCCCGACTCTCCTGAAGCCACCCCCCCACACTGCCCCTCCACCTCCCCTGCCATTGAAATGAATGGCAGGTGCTTCTGAAGCGGCTGGACACTGCCTCGGAAGCGCAGCGCCCCGGCACTTTTAACTGTTGGGGGTTAAAAGAGCCCTGCTCCCGTCTGCTTAGTGGCTCCATAGCACCGCTAAAACAGCGGAAAAGCCCTACTGAAAGTATTGTTGCTTTACCGCTACTGCACCCCCCTGCTCTAGTGTGAAAGTGCCCTAATAGAGGACAATGCAAGCCGCTCCGAAGTCACCCCCGAGTAGCACAGGAACCTTTTTCTAAATCTAGATAAACCACTCACAACGATATACCTATTCCTCATTGTACAACCACATTCACTCAGTTTAAAATGGGTGCGTAGCGTCCCCCCTCCACATAGGCCGCAGAGACTTTGTGTGAACTCCTTATTGCACTCCAGGCAAAATTGAAAGTCAAACTCTGGAATGCATGAAGAGAGCAGAGCCTGTGTGCTGTGTATTTGATGCAGATCTAGCTGCTGGGTTCATCCCTCTCCTTCTATCTTGCCGGTAACCTGGTGCCCTCAGAACCATCTTCTGATCCTGGTGCAGTAGAAGGCTTTGCTTTAATGGCTTACTCAAATTTTACTGATCTTCTCTCCATGTGCATTAGAAGCTGCAGCAAGTCAGAGCCCACCTCATTTTCAGGCTGGGGGGCATTCAACATCATCTAGCCCTTTCCTTCCTAGCCTGAATGTACCTTGCCCGCCCCATTTATTTATTATTAGGTTTTTTATCTCAGTCATAGAGGCTCACAGTCACATGTGGGTGTTACCTAGGGTGGTGTGCATGTAAATGCTATGCTTACTCCTCCAGACTGACATCCACCCTTTAAGGCATTTTGACATTTGCATAACTCCAGCATACATAGGGACTGAAGGCTCTTCAGTGGAGTACTGATGCATGGTGCTGAGATGTTGTTAGGTAGCCATGTGCAGCACCTGGCCAGCCCTTCACCACACATTGCATAGAGAATCACAGGGATCTAGTGGTGACATCACTGGGTCTAATAAAAAGAAAACTGGAGCGGAGAATCCTCATTAGCATGACACTATACATTTATTGAAAGAAAAAATAACACACTTACCATTAAAATTCTTGAAAATCAGCATGGAGTAAAGGAATTGCCAAGATAGATACAAAGCAAGGCTGTGTGCATAAATGGCAGCTCCAGATACTCAGAGCCGGTCCCTGAAATGCCAGCCAGACAGCTGTCAAAAAGACCGCTAAGATCTCCTCTGGAAGCTGCAAGATCCTCTCAATAAGATGACCCTTGATCATTTTTCGGATCGTATTGAATTTTATTGATGTCGCTGACATTGGACATTGAAAGCTGGGACTTGTAGTGCGCTTTGCTGGTTTGTGGCTTTACTTTTACTTTTGGTGCTCACTGGGTTTAATAAAACCATTGTGTGTTTACTACACATCTGGAAATGCAGAGCCACCAGAGATCTAAGAAGCCATTAGATGGTTTTGACTTGCCAAACGCTTGGGCCCTGCCAAACGCTTGGGCCCTGCCAAACGCTTGGGCCCTGCCATACGCTTGGGCCCTGCCATACGCTTGGGCCCTGCCATACGCTTGGGCCCTGCCATACGCTTGGGCCCTGCCATACGCTTGGGCCCTGCCAAACGCTGGGCCCTGCCAAACGCTGGGCCCTGCCAAACGCTGGGCCCTGCCAAACGCTGGGCCCTGCCAAACGCTGGGCCCTGCCAAACGCTGGGCCCTGCCAAACGCTTGGGCCCTGCCATACGCTTGGGCCCTGCCATACGCTTGGGCCCTGCCATACGCTTGGGCCCTGCCATACGCTTGGGCCCTGCCATACGCTTGGGCCCTGCCAAACGCTTGGGCCCTGCCAAACGCTTGGGCCCTGCCATACGCTGGGGCCCTGCCAAACGCTGGGCCCTGCCAAACGCTGGGCCCTGCCAAACGCTTGGGCCCTGCCATACGCTTGGGCCCTGCCATACGCTTGGGCCCTGCCATACGCTTGGGCCCTGCCATACGCTTGGGCCCTGCCATACGCTTGGGCCCTGCCATACGCTGTCTAATGCAGATCTCTAGTTTCCGTTTAATTTATTTTGCTTTCAGTAGTGAGTGGAAAGAGTCCTCTCCCCTGTTGCACACTTGTTCAGTGACTCTTTCTCTCCTCACTGCTGCAAATTCTTGATTACTTTGAACGGGCTGCTGCTCCAATCACGGCTATGTGGCAGCATTGAACAGCTATATAAATATCTATTACAGGCATTTATTTAACACAGCACTTCACAATACTGTGCAAGTTTGCATTCACGTCAGTCCCTGAATGCAAGGAGCTTTTAAACTATATGGTCCCCATCTCACATACATAGTCACACACTTAGGCTGATTTGGACAGGAGCTGATTAACCTACCAGCAGGCTTTGGTGTGTGGAAAGAAACTGGAGTACCCAGAGGAACCCCATGTAAGCACAGGGAGAACATGCAGACTCCATGCAGATAGTGTCCTGGCTGGAAACTGAACCAAGGACCCCAGTGCTACAAGGCACTAAGCCACTGTCATGAATTTGTAGTTTTTTGGTGGCAAATTAAAATGATTTTGGGCAAAATGCAAGGTTTCAACTTTAAAGGAACCTTTAAGTAGCTGCATAACCTGCGAGCTTGAGAATGATGAATTTACACACTGTCCCTTTTTGTATTCTATGGCTATGAATGTTAGTTGGTTTGTGTGCTTCAGTACCTCTAAACAACCTCTTGGTGGTGCTGTGTGATTGCCATCCATCCAATGGTTCTGCCTTCCCTCGAGGCTCCCTCTATTTGCCAGGTATTCATATCACACTGGTTGTTACATCCATCAAAGATCAGAATATTAAGTCAGTTCACTTTACATGAAACACTGCAAGTGATAAGATGAGACGCACAGAGGGAAAAGGATTAATAAGAATGGATTCTCCATTTGTTTCTTAATAAAGTTATATTGATTGTTTTTTCCTGTACAGAGAACAGAAACAAGCGTCAAACACAGCAGTGTGGTCTCCGTGCATAATGTAAGCGTATTCTATTTCTCACATACACAGAAAACAATATTCATGAATATACATGAAAAAGTAAGGGGGTGGGGTGGTTGTTGATCTCCATGTAAAGACTCAAAAAGAGTCACCATTTGCGTTGTGGTCCTTGTGAAATAGGCCAACTTGTACTTATTTCAGAAAGTACATTATAATATCAAAGAAGATGATCTTGGGATACAGTAATCGACAGCAAGGGTCTCCACCATGGCCCACTACAAGATAGGGTCCGGCTCGCAGCTAGGATCCGTTGTCTATCCTCGGACTCCTTGCACAGACTCAGTTGGCCTTCCCATAAGGGGATCCAGTTGTAAGGGGAACTTTAATGGGCAATGTGATGAGGGCCCTGACGTAAGGGGGACTCTGATGGAGCCCATTATGTAAGGGTGGAATCTGATAAGGGCATTTATGTAAGGGGCAGGGTGGATTTGATTTAAATCGCAATTAAAAAAGGCTTGATTTAACCACTTCAGCCCCGGGAGGATTTACCCCCTTCCTGACCGGAGCACTTTTTGCGATTCGGCACTGCGTCGCTTTAACTGACAACTGCGCGGTCGTGCGACGTTGTACCCAAAAGAAATTGACGTCCTTTTTTCCCCACAAGTAGAGCTTTCTTTTGGTGGTATTTGCTCACCTCTGCAGTTTTTATTTTTTGTGCTATAAACAAAAAAAATAGCGTCAGTTTTGATAAAAACCCAATATTTTTTGCTATAATATCCAAAAATAAAATATAAAAACACAAATTTATTCGTCAGTTTAGGCCAAAATGTATTCTACATATTTTTGGTAAATCTAATCGCAATAGGCATTTATTGATTTGGGTTGCACAAAAGTTATCACGTCGACAAACCATGAGAATTGATTTATGGCGTTTTTTTATTTTATATTTTACTGGTAATGGCGGTGATCTGTGATTTCTAACGGGACTGCGATATTGCGGTGGACAGATCAGACACTTTGGACACTTTTTTTTTTTTGAGACCAATGACATTTATACAGCGATCAGATCTAAAAATGGCTACCGATTTACTGTATAAATGCCACTGGTAGGGAAGGGGTTAACACTAAGGGGGCAATCAAGGGGTTAACTGTGTGGGGGCTGGGCTGGCGGGGAAATGACAAATCTAACTGATCCCGATGACAGGGATCAGATGATCTCTGCCATGTCCCCTGACAGATCGGGGAACCGCTGTGTTTACATCGGTGGTTCCCCATTCTGCTTCTCTAAAGCTGGATTCACGCCTAATGAATTTTTAGTGTTGCACTGCAGTCCATTTATCATGGTTTCCTATGGAACGCGTTCTGCAGTGCAAATCTGGAAAAAACACTAAAAATGCATAGGTGTGAATCCAGCCGAATAGGCGATCGCGGGTCACTGACGGACATCGAGTCCACCCAACCCGCCGCCACACAGGCACGAGAGTTCGGCGCCTGCCCGCAGCTGCGCGAATCGCCGTTTATAGATGGCGATTTGCGCTGCGGAGCCACATTGCTGACGTTTTTCTATGCAATTGGTCGACAAGTGGTTAAATCAACTGGATTTAAATCATAATTTTTAAACAGCACCTGTCATCTCTCGTCCTCTGACCTGCTATCGACTCACTGACAGTCCCATTCACTTTAATGGGACGGCTGGTGATGCGACAGTGACACAACAAGGTGAGGGACGTGGCGGCAGCAGGTGAGTGGGCGCCCACTAACAGGCACTTCCATGATGGATCTGAAATGACAGGTGCTCTTTAATGTAAGGACTTATTCTTGCTGGTAATTAGAATCTTTAATATTTGCAAACAAAATGAAGGTTTCCTATTTAGAATAATAAGCTGCAAGGTTAGTAAAACAGCGATATCAGAACCGATTCAATCATACAGTTTGTAGTGTACATAGATTTGCAAAACAATGGGATAAAGTAATATTCCTGAACTTTGTTTCATCTCATGGTTACTGTGAAATTGTGTGAATGCATCAATGCAGTGCATGCTATCCCAGCTTTGTAGAACTTTGGATTCATTGAATGAGTTTACCAAAAATGTAAATATTGCAGAATATACAGCCTCATGCTACATAACGAAGCTCAATTTCTTGCAAAATAAACGAAACTATTAATGTATCTTAAATAGAAAACTAAGTTTGGATAGATTTTTACTCCAAAGGCATTTTATAATACATTTGATAAAAATCAAAAAAATCTGATTTTATTTATTTTTAAATAAAATACTTTTTATCCACCCTGGTAAGGGGGGACTCTCATGATGACTCTGTAAGTGGGAATCTGGTGGTGGGCCTGATATGAGGGGGGCTGTAATGTGGACTGTTTTGTAAGGGGGGACACTCGTGGACTTTGATGTAAGGGGGATTTTTATGAGGATTCTTCTGTACGGGGAAATCTGATGTGGACCCTGATGAAGTGGGGACTGTTCTGTAAAAGGGGGACTCTCATGGGGACTCTGATGTAAGAGCTACTTTGATGGGGATCCTGATATAAGAACGGCTCTAATGTGATGGGGGGGGGGGCCTCCTGATCTTAAAGGGGGGGCTCTGATTTTACTGTAATTTGACAGTTTTAATTTCTAACAGTATAGTTATAAAGCAATGAATGTAAAATCACCAAATATTCCCCGAAGATGATCTCTGTGTGTGTGTTATTTTATTACAATTGAATAACCACCAATAAATTGCTGGTGAATGTCACATTCACTGCTTTATAAATGTGCCTCTTACTCCTGTGAATTTTAATGACACAATTTTTAATGAATTTTTAATGACCTAACCCAAATTACAGACCTTCATATTGAAAGGAAAATCAGGTGCTGATGACTTCAACATTCATACACATAAAATAACGGGGAAAAAAGGAAAAATGGCTACTGATCAGCTGTCAGTGGTGGGATGGTCACAGCCACATAACCTCTTCTTCCTGTGGCCCTCAGGGATCTTCATCACTTCTGAGTAATTTCTGATCTTCGCTATAAATAAAAAAAAAAAATTGAAAAAAAAAACCAAACTATCTGTTGTTTTTTGCTATAATACATGTCCGAAAAAAAAAAATAAAAATACAAATGTATTATTTATCGGTTTTGGGCGATATATATATACTTCTACATATTTGTGGTTGAAAAAAAAAAAAATCGCAATCGGCGTTTATTGATTGGTTTGCTCAAAAGTTGCTGCATTTACAAACCATGAGAATTCATTTCTGGGGTTTTTTACTATTTTCTTACTAGTTATGGTGGCGATCTGCAATTTTTATTGGGGCTGCGGATATGTCGGACATTTTTTACACTTTTTTGGGACCAATGACATTTATACAGCATTTAGAAATTTAAATATCCACTGATTTACTGTGTAAATGTCATTGGCAGTGAAGGGTGTGATCTAGGGGGTAACTATGTTCCCTGGGCGTCTTTTAACTGATGGGGCTGGGCTGCCAGGGGGCACCAGAGATCTAACTGATCCCAGTGCCAGGGACCAGTAGATCTCTTCGATGCCGATTGACAGCGGGGAACCGCCGTGTTTACATCTGCAGTTTCCTGCTTTTCTTCTCTAACAAGCGTTCGCGGGTCGCCGGCGGACATAAGCCCGCTCGACCCGTGGCCCAGCTCAGGGAGTGTACGGCGGGCACGAGAGCACGGCACGCACTCTCCCCCTAGCTGCATGAACGCGGATCGCCATTTATAGACGGGCGGTTTGCGCTACGCTGCCACTCTGCAGCAGTAAATCTACGCGAGCCGTACGGGAACCGGTTTATGATTTTAAAATCGAGTTGATTTAAAACGAGCCTTTTTACTTGTGATTTAAATCAAATCCACTCTGAATACAACTAAAACTAAAATGGCCTTTTAGCCAAAAGACTATGACTAAAACTAAATCAAAATTTGACATATAAAAATGAACGCTGTTGGTTCTTCTTTCCTGTGTGTGTTGGAGATCCTCCTGTTGTAGTTCTCCTTGCAAAGCAAAATCCCCACCGCTTGTCTAGGGCCAGGCAGGGTCTGACCTTTAACCCCTATCCTTCAGCTGCCTTGTATGCCCCTCCATGCACCTGCTGTATATAACAAAGGGACTCCCATCCCCATATAGAGCATCTGTGCCTTGTAAAATGCTGCCAGTCCCGGATTGGGGGAGTCACAGGGTGATTCTTGGTCTGTCTTCGGTTTCTCTGGGTGATGTTTCTGGCTGCCTTGCCTTGCTTTTTGGAGCAGAAAACGACATTGCCGGGTGCAGGGGGGCATCTGTGATGTGGCAATAGGAGATTGGAGTGTAACATTTTGCTCTGGAGTGCCCTCTGATCCGCTGCCCGTCTCTCTTCTTTCATGTGTGTCACAAGCTGCTGAGCACACGGAGGAGAGGAGAGGAGAGGCAGGGATAGGGCTCAGCTGGTACATAATGGTCTTATTGCCCCCGGGACACGCATAGCTTCTGGCAGAATAGTCACACTTTATGAACTGGGAGATCTAGGACAAAGCTAATGACGGGGACTGCTCTCTGGTAAAAATAGAGCAGTATGTAAACTAATGGGAAGCTACTACACAGCACCATTACTATACCTTCATCCATGTGCAGGGAATTCTCCTTCCATAAGGCAATGGTAATGTTCAATATACCACAATCCAGTTCTACCAGTCAGAAATTGTGTTACCTGTATAGGGATCAAAGCATTTAACCCTTTCGCTGCCAGAGCCAATTTTTGCATTCTTTAAAACCACCAAATCAGAATATATTTTCTGAAAGCAAAGACCCTGGAGAATAAAATAACGGTAGTTCCGATTTTATATCCAAACACAATGCTTGTGTAATGTTTTATCAAGTGCAAAATTTCTCTCCAAAAAAAATACAATACAGTTTGTTTTAGAGCACACAATGTATTGCTCATTTTTTTTTTTTTTGTAATACGTAAAAGATGAGGTTACATCAAGTAAATGGATACCCAACATGTACAGATTTAAATTTGCATGCACTCGCAAAATGAAGACTAATGCTGGCCATACACTATATGAAAAATTGGTAATTTGGACAGTTCATTTAGTTAATGGGTACAGGATGTTAATCGGTTGTGAGTTTTTTGAGCCAAAAAAAAAAAAACGAAGGACAAGTTTGGAAATTTTCTGCCGACTGAATGATAAATTTAATGGTTTTACAGGTTCCCCACCGCGTGCCGTGTTTTTACGGCGGCAGTGGGGGAGCCCTGCGCGAATCGCCGTAAATAAACGGCGATTCGCATTTTGGCCACCAGGGGGCGCGCGC
The DNA here is from genome assembly GCA_018402905.1 of Glandirana rugosa. Taxonomy (NCBI): domain Eukaryota; kingdom Metazoa; phylum Chordata; class Amphibia; order Anura; family Ranidae; genus Glandirana; species Glandirana rugosa. The sequence goes on from BLSH010475851.1 coordinate 629,899, forward strand.
GCCGCCGCACTCCTGAGGAGTGTGCCCGCGGCTCGGGTGGACCCGATGTCCGCCGGCGAGCCGCGATGAGCGGCTACAGGGAAAAGAACGGGGAACCGCCGATGTAAACACGTTCCCCCCCCCCCCCTGTCAGTGGGGCATGAGAGATCTACTGATTCCTGTCACTGGGATCAGTTAGATCTCTCATGCCCATGTTAGCCCAGCCCCCCCACAGTAAGAACACACCCAGGGAACACAGTTAACCCCTAGCTCTCCCCCTGCAGGTTAACCCCTTCACTGCCAATGACATTTATACAGTAATCCGTGGACATTTAAATTTCTGATCGCTGAATAAATGTCATTGGTCCCAAAAAAGTGTCAAAAATGTCCGACATGTCCGCTGCAATATCGCAGTACCGCTAAAAATCGCAGATCGCCGCCATTATTAGTAAAAAATAAAAAAAAAATAAAAACCCCAGAAATGAATTCTCACCATCCGTAAACGCGGCCACTTTTGCGCAAACCAATCAATAAACGCCGATTGTGATTTTTTTTATCGCAAATATGAGGAAGAATATAGATCGGCCAAAAACGGTGAAAAAAAATGTTTTTTTTTTTGGATTTAAATTTTAGCAAAAAGTAAGAAATTTGGGTTTTTTTGCAAAATGGTCGCTCTTCTTTTGTTTATAGCGGCGATAAGAAATGACGCAGAGGCGATCAAATACCACCAAAAGAAAGCTCTATTTGTGGGAAAAAAAGGACGCAAATTTCGTTTGGGTACAACGTCGCACGACCGCGCAATTGTCCGTTAAAGCGACGCAGCGCCGAATCGCAAAAAGTGCTCTGGTCCTAAAGCTGCCAAACCTTCCGGGGCTGAAGTGGTTAATGTGTTTCCCATCCAAACTGTTTACACTATACAGTATATACAAGTATACAGGAGGTCCCCTAGTTACAAACCTCCGACTTACAAACGACTCCTACTTACAGACTGAGGGAGACAACAGGAAGTGAGAGGAAATCTCCCCCTATGAAGGGAAATTCACTCC
>BLSH010475851.1:635772-647132 GCA_018402905.1 Glandirana rugosa
GTTGAGGTTCACCTATTTTGATGATAAAGTTGGAAGACTAACCAAAGATACGTGTCGACGTGGTCTAAAACGTGAGAGGCCAAAATCATTTAGTTGGGGTCTCATGTCTTTCTTTCTGTTTTCAATAACGTTTTATCTAAAGCTTAAAAAGTGGAAGCCCGCAAAGGCCGCCGACCCGGAAGACAGGAGTCGGAGTAACCGAGCTTTGCTGGAGATATTTCTTAAGAAACGTCTCTACATGGAAAGGTCTCCCTATGGTAAGTGATGAAGGACACAGGGTACCGCTGTGCAATTCAGAGGTTATCCTCTTACTTAAAGGCGCACTATCTGGAGACCTGAAAAAAGGGTCTTTTTTTTTTTTCCATGCAATGGTTTGGCATAGCTGAATCGGCTGCAGACGGTTTCTCTGTTCGTTCGCTCATTATTTCAATGAAGGTGAAAAATTCGAAATCTATTTTGCAATAACTTTTGTCTTTCTTTCTGTACTCTGGGGTTGATTTACTAAAACCGGAGAGTGCAAAATCTGGTGCAGCTGTGCATAGAAACCAATCAGAAGGTTGAAATAGTAGTTTTATCCACTTGGAGTTGGCATTTTCTTTTTACACAAACACTTTTTATACATGTATCTTTATGTAATGCAGTGGTTCTCAACTCCTGTCCTCGGGACCCACTAACAGGCCAGGTTTGCAAGATAACTGGAAAACATCACAGGTGATATCATTTGCTGCTCAGTGATTGCAGTATTCCAGTCTGCATCTCCCCAAGGTAATACTTAAAATCTGGCCTGTTAGTGGGTCCTGAGGACCGGAGTTGAGAACCACTGATTTAATGCATGTATTGTTTGTATGCCATTTATATTGAATATATTGCACAGTGTTCTAGCAGATTTAATATACCTGGATGTACCTTAACAAGGTAATATCTGGCATTTGCACATTTAGCCCAGGTTCACACTGACTGCGGGAATGAAAAGGTGCGAGTTCAACTGAACTCACATGATTTCATTCCCGCATGTCAGTCCAACTTCGGGGGTGATTTTGGGACATTTGTGCGGGTTGCTGCACAGATGTCTGTACAAATCGCAGCCCGAAGTCGCCAAAAGTAGTACAGAAACGACTTTTTGGAATTGGTGCGGCGCCGCAATGTCAAACGCTGCCATTGCTGGCATTTCCGCCGATTTGGCTTGCTATTTGACATGTGAAATCGCATGCCAAATCGCTGCAATGTGAACCTAGGCTGAATGACTGAACTGATTTTTTTTTTTTTTATGCACTGCACTTTGGAGGATACAATTTTCTTAATATCTGGTGTCAAGAAATGCTGCTAGCTGCAACACTACATATTGAGAACTAGTGCAGATTTTCTTTCTTTGTTTTAGAAACCAATCCGCTTCCAGCTTTTTTTTATTTTTTTTTTTTTTTTTTTTTATTTCTCTGTCAAAGCTTAATTGAACAAGATGAAGTTAGAAGCTGATTGGCTACCATGCACAGCGGCACCAGATTTTGTGCACACTAGTTTTAGTAAACAGTTATCAACCCATTTGCTGAATACACATGAAAAGCAGTCGGTCTCCTCTGCTTTTCACCATTTGATGTCTTCTCTCGGTTCTTACACCTTTCTATCTTACACATTTTATTAAGGCCCCGTCACACTTGTGCATGCATTAACCTTAACGCAACACTTTCTTTCAGTGAGTCATGCTGCCTTAAATTAGTATTACACCTCACATTTTTTTTTTTAGTAGTATTACCTTTGTATGGAGGAGTCAGGCTCAGTTCACACTATAGTGATGTCAGACATCGCATGTGATTTGCACCACACTGCTGTGCAGATCACATGCGATGTCTGTGCGATGCAAATTCAGCCATACAGTTTGTATGGCTGAATTCGCATTGCATTCACACCCATGCGATCCGATTCCTGCACCATTTCACTGTTCGTGCTGCGATCTGCAGACCGATCTGGGGGTGTCCTTAACTTTGTAATGAAGCCCTCATCAGTTTGCAGGGGGCATTGTGAACCGCTGGCGATTCAGATGCGATGTGGGAACCCACATTGGATTTGCAGGGTTTCCTGCATCGGTTCATTGTGTGAACTGAGCCTCAAGCAGAAGACTAGATGTTTATTTAAGAGAAACTTCTGGAACACCTTTAATGTGTCATTTCCCAAAACTTTTCGTGAGGGATCGTGCACTCATCACTTCATAGATAGCCCCCCTGATCCCCCTCCTGGGACTACATGTCCCAAAATGCCAACCACTGGTCACGCATGCCATGGTTGCCTGTTCATGTTGGTGCAGGCAGCATCATAGTGGTGCCTTGGATTCCCTCTCTTCTGGGATTGCTCATGTAAGGGCGACTCTTTAGGATCATAAAAGGCAACTGAACCACCCAAAACCAGGAACCAGGGGCAGCATTATTTTTTTCTGGCTCAACTGCAAAGAAAGGCAAGCAGCGCACAAGATAAGGGCCCCTTCACACCTAGGCGATTTGCGATCCGACTTGTGTCACCTCAAATCGCCTGACATCAGAAATCCCATTGGAATGAATGGAGCCGTCTTTAATATGTGCTACTCAAGTCGCTCCGACTCCAGGGTGACTTCTGAAAAGGTTCCTGTACTACTTCAAAGCGACTTCTAGGCAAGCCCATAGAAGTCGTTTCCAAGTCGGATCACCGTCTATGAAGAAGGGAATTTGAAGCGATTTTACAGGGAAAAGAGAAGAATTTTTGAAGGCAACTCCCCTCCCTCTCTTCTTTGATTGGCCACAGGCAAAGTCGCCTGGCATAAAGGTTGCGTTGTTATGCCAAAAGTAGTCGCTTTCAAATGGCCTAGCAAAGTTGCCCCTGAAGTTGGATCGCCTAGGTGTGAACCGACCCTAAGATACGCTGCAGTAATTGTGTTTTAATTTGGTGGTTTAGTAACACTTTAAGGTCGCTCTTTAATTTTTAACTGGATGGCAGAGAACATCTTCAGAAGACTAACCCTGCATTGCGGTGTGCTGTGAAACTGGTGCATTGGCAGCTACATGAATGGCACCATAATACAGGGTTATAATATGTTTCAGGAAACTGTGCCTTATTGCAATGCACACATGTGATGCCAGCCTTAACGAATGGTGAACCAAAAAGCACCATTTCTTTAAAAGTTGTAACCCCTTGATGCTGGCTGATGGTTTAGAGTAGTTGGGGATTTCAGTAAGTAGGTTAGAGCCGTCCATATTAGAGGGATCTGACTGCTAAGAATTAAATGAACACCCGTCTGAGTCTCTGTTCACCCAGCATGCACTTGTGCTATTGAGTGTATGCCCTGGGATCTACCTGTCCATCTTACTACACTGGGCTGCTGGGGGTTCTCTCTATTCATCTTTGCTTTATCAGATCCACTAGATCTCTTGATGGTTTTCTCCATTGTGATTTGTATGTGCGCTGTACACAAAGAACTTTTTGTACAATTAATCTGAAAACCAAATTTTAGTCTAGGACAAGCTTAATGTGGTATGGAGATGGCAGTATGTGTGTGAATCTGTGCACATCGGTGCATATTGGCTTTCTGTGTCTTTGCTACGGATAAAAATGATTGAGTTATTTTACAACAGTCTCAACCTTAGCTTGTTGTAGATGTAATGGGTTTCAGTGGATAAAGTTCTTGTCAATTTGAGGCATATCTGTGCAACAGATGGCAATATATTCCAGCAGGATGGGAATTCTCCATTCTCTAGCTCTAGGAAATGTAAAAATGGGCACATTTACTTACCTGATCCTCCGCCTTCCGCAGCAGACTGTGCTCCCCCTTACTCCGTGGACTGTCCTTAAGCCTCATCATCCTGTCTCTTGTCCCTGCACTTTTGCCTTTCTTACCTAGGGAAGAATAATGTAGGATGCACTGCATGCAGGCTCCTGGGATATCCATGCACTATATTACAGGAGACTTCAAGCACTTTTTTTTTTTTAAATGTCGCAAGTTTTCCTTCCTAGCTAACAAAAAGGGTTCCCGGATAGATTGTTGCGTATGCAGGTGCATCATTGTGGGGGGGGGTTTAGCAAAAAATTCCAAAGAAGCTAGGGGAGATAAAATCATCTGCCCTTACTACAAATGGCCGCCAGGTTTTGAACCATGCATATAACAAAAGCAATAGCGTGCTTATAGCCAGGCTTTCCTTTTAGCTTTTTGGTTGCTTCCTTAGACTCCCGCATCATGCAAACATTCATTTTAAGGGAAAGCAGGAGCAACCAAGAAGCTACAGGGTCTATTTATTTGACAGGCAAGATGGTTTTCTGTGTAGTTTGTTTTGTTGCTTTTGTGATGGCTTTTGTTAAAGTATGTATACACTCTTTCTGCATTATCTGTATGTAAAATTCTTAAAGTGTTAAAAAAAAAAAAAAAAAGCAATAGCGTACTTGGCAGGGAAAGCATGCATTAACTAGCGCGTCTTGCATTGCCATTTCACATCGGTATAATGGGTCCCATTGTTTTATTTTTTATGATTTAAGGTGACGTTCCCTTTAGAGGTCACAAAAGCAGGGGCACTACCAACATGGCAGCTGTTTTGTGATGTGAAGGCAGTGGTACCAATGTGCACATTGTGCTGTAACTTTTTTTTTTTTTTGTTAGATCTTTATTGAAATATTACAAAGTGACATTTTATTCAGTTCTATTAGCCATTGCATGGTGTAACGTGATGGATTACTTCACAGCTTCCTGCATTAAAAATGATTGCATGGCATATGTGTTTTTTTTTTTTAATGCACACCACCACAGTACAGCGATATGAACCGATGTGATGGGGAACACTGCTTCTTGCCGTGTCTATGCATTGGGCTGTGCTGGGCTGCTGTGAACGGAGTAAAGTCTACATCATTGTCTCTTGGGGCTCGTGCTGCACTGATGTCTCCTCGCTTCTTAGTCCTTGCTGAAAATTGCTTTTACTCTCTTGTGACTGGTACTGGGCTTTCTACTTTCTAACTGAGACCACAATCATTCTAAGGATCTTCTACAATTCTAACATTTTTTTTTTTCTCCTGGTCTGTAAATTAGCCTTTCTCAATGGCTTTAAGTGTTCTTTCTAATTGCCCACGTTGAATTATTGTTAAGAAATATACATACACTACGAAATTTACAGTGTAAGAAAAAATAAAACGGTGAACACCGCACACCCTCCCCACTTCCCGGTCCCCGCTCTACTTGCCTCCATGGGTGATGAGCTGTCAGTGCTCTCACATCTGGTGCTACGGGCCGGGGATTTAAAATTTATGCTCTTCTCCCCCTTTTCCACGCAGCACTTCTGGGATGGATTACAGCGAACCTGATTGGTCAGTGCCAGCACAGAGAACCGCTTTGATCCGTCCTGGAAGCCCTGCAGTAAGAAGGGGTAGAGGAGCGGGGGTTCCGGATCCCTGGACTGCTGCACTGGCTGTATGAGCACTGACGGCTCTTCACCCACGATGGTAAGTACAGAGGGGGCCGGGACAATGGGAAAGGGTAACAGTGTTCACCTTTTCATATTTTCTAAAAAAGGTGAGCTAACACTTAGAGAGTAAATAAAGTCTTATTTGTTTAATTGTACCTACAGGTAAGCCTATAATAAGGCTTGTCTGTAGGTATTGTGAATATCTCCTAAATTTGCACCATTTAGGAGATATTCAGAGTGCATGTAGCCGATGATGTCATTGGCGCAAATGCGCTCTGAAGGTCCGGCTTACCGTGCCCGTCTCTTCAGGCCCCTGTGCCGCAAACGGTGGCACCTGCGCACATGCGCAAGAGTGACGTCATCATGGCTCCGGCCACTCACAGCGCTGGAACCCGCAAACCCGGAAGAAACACCAGGGATGATGTCTGCGGTGTGCAGGTACCGCTGGAATGCTTCGTTCTGAGGTAAATATTTCATAATGACCTAGTATGTAATGCATGCTAGCTCATTATGCCCTTTGTCTTACCGTTTTTTTTGTCTTCGTTTACAACCTCTTTAAACCATTTGCTGTCCAGCGACGTGCCGGTGCATCACTGGTTTGGAAGGTTGATATTTCTGTCATCCATGCAGCAACGATTGAAATAATTTTGTTTTAGGTCTGGCGATTCCTGACCTAAGCAAGCATCTGATCAAACCAATCTTTGTTTGGTCAGATGCTTAGGAGTGCAGAGGAGAGATCTGGGATCCAATAGATCTCCCGTGCTATCACAAGGGGATATTGTTTATCCCGTCTGATTAGCAAATGGAGAAAAAAAAGTAGATACAGTGTAAAAAAAAATGTTTTAAATAAAAAAATCAATGGATGCAGCACTTGGGAGCGCGCCTGCACAGGTGACCCCATGGAATTCGTCTCTCTGTGGGGGGCACCTGATGAGAGGAGGAGCCAGGATCGCCACCAGGGGGACCCCAGAAAAGGAGGGTCGGGGCTGCTCTGTGCAAAACACTTGCGCAGAGCAGGTAAGTATAGACCTATTTGTTAAAAAAATATAATCACTTTTAATTTAAAACATATATCGTGTTCTGGGGTTCTAAGTGTAGTGTGAGTATACAATCTTTTTTTCATATTGCGATTGAAATGTGCATTACTTATTCTAATAATCTGAGAGGAAATAATTACACAGTCCTCTCCAGTTTAAAAAAAAAAAAAAGTCGCTAGGCTTTGTGTCTGGCAGTATTGCAATAAAAGAATAAAGGATCTTCATTGATGATTACTATCCAATTGGAAAATGATTGTACAAGTTCAGTTAGCATCACTCAGTGTTATGTACATAATTGGTACGTGTGGCTTTGCTGGGAGGATGTTTTATGTTCTTTTCCAGTGTATTAGGTCTCTATATGTGTCTTTCTTCATCGACGCTCCATAGACCTTCAGACACGCCAGTCTGGATTTTAAACGCTCGGCCATGATGAATCAGAAAAAGACGGGGGTCTATTATGCGGATGACATTGTAATTCTTAATTAACGGACTCCAGTGTGATTTACAACAAAGCAAAATCTGATCCCCCAGCCTCCATAGAGAAGTCAGGTAGTTGTTCCATTGTGTGCACTCAGTAACACCCCCCCCCCCCCCTGTCTGAGATGTTGGGTCTTTGTGTGTCAGGAGTGTAAAGGAAAAGGAACAATTCTCTCTGGAGATTCACATCGTTCCAAGCATTTTATACTTCCATTGGTGGGGTGACAAATCGAAGTACCACTCTCTGCTTCCAAGCCTTTGACAATCATTGTGTTTTGAAGCTTCATCATACATATTTTTATGTTCTTAAAGTAGAATTCCTAATTAACACTAATGAATTTAAAAATGCTGATTAACCTGTGTCCAGTAAGAAAGATGTATATACTTACCTATTTTCAGTCTGTTGTGGTCCGGTGATCCGGCTCCCCTGTGTCAGTCAGCAGTGGCTGCAGAGGAGAGGAGGGAGTGCTGACAATGGATGGGACATGGGAGCCTATGGGTGATGTCATCACTCCTGGATTTCCCAGCTGCCGTTGAGCGCTCCCTCCTCTCTCCTGCAGCTGCCACTCACTGACCTGGGGATCATGTGACCAGAGCAGGCTGAAAATAAGTTTACACCGGTTAGACATCATAGCTGGTAGCAAGGGGGATATCACTTTAAAGCGGTTGTATACCATTGGAACCCCCCCCCCCCCCCGCAAGATAGTCATAACTAGCACATTGTGTGGAACTTGCCTTAAGGCCATGTTCCCACTGAGGGCCGGTTTGAAATGGGGCGAGTTCAGCTAAACTAGGCATTTCAGTCCGAATTTTGGGGCGATTTGGCAGACATCTCTGCAGGTTAATGCACAGATGTCTATTCAAGTCGCCGCAAAGTCGCCAAAAGTAGTGCAGGAACTACTTTTGGGAATCGGTGCAGTGGCTCAAAGTTGGCGTCGCACAGATTCGGACTTTACCATTGCCGGCAATAGGATGAAATCGCATGCCAAATCAGTCCAATGTGAACGTGAGCTAAAATGAAGCTGTGCCAGCGTCGCAATGTCAGTGCTGCAGCCGCTTCCATCTTCACACATCTTGCTTCCGGGTTCGCAAGCTCTGGCTCTTTGAATGGCCAGAGCCGCGATGACGTCACTCCCGCACATGGCCGCCAGAGCAGCCGTTCACGGCACAAGGCTCTGAAGGAATGGCACGGGTGACTTCCTTCAGAGCGCATGCCCCAGTAATGTCACTGGCTGCATGTAATGTAAATATCACCTAAATGGCGCCCGTTTAGGAGATATTTACACTCCCTATAGGTAACCATTATTATAGGCTTACCTATAGGTAAAAGTCAGTAAAGGAAGTTTACTTCTATGCATTAAGGTGAAAAACCTTTTGTGTTTCAGCTACTCCTCAGACACCCCCTTTTTCTTACCTGAACCCGATCGTTCAAGCAACAAGTACGAACACAGTGGCTCCAGCCACTGTCTTGGATCTTCATTGGATAGATTGATTGCAGCAGGAGCCATTGGCTCCCGCTGCTGTCAGTCAAATCCAGTGACACGTGAGTCAGGGGGCGCGGGGCCGAATCCTGTTGTCTGTGTCAATGGACTCTTGAGTGTGCCCACACGGGTGCCTCCATGGAAAGTGGCTCTCTGTGGTGGCACCCGATGAAGAGGAGGAGCCAGAAAGGAGGCACCCCAGAAAAGGAGGATCGGGGCCACAAAACCCTTGCAGGTGAGTAGAAGCGTGTTTGTAAAGGTTCATTTTTTTTTTATTTTATCAGTAACAATCACTTTAAAGTAATTCTAAAGCTTTGTTTTTTTTTTTTTTTGCTTAAAATATTACACTTGCCTCCTCTGTGCAGTGGTTTTGCACAGAGTGGCCCCGAACCTCGTCTTCTTGGGTCCTCCAGCGGCGCTCCTGGAACCTCCTCCGCATCTAGTGACCCATCAGGGAAAGCTTTCCTGGGTTCACCCGTGCGGGAGCGCTCCCGTGTCCTGCTGTTTGTGTGTATTTACACAAACAGTGTGACTCGGCCCCACCCCCTACCCCCGCGTCATTGGACCTGAATGACAGCAGCTGGAGTCAATTGCTTCCCTGCTATCAATCCAGCCAATGAGGACCCGTGACACCGGAGGAAGCGGATTGCTCGTAGCTGCCACTGGCACAAACGGGCTCAGGTAAGTAAAAGGGGGGCTCTGTGGGGTCACTATTGAGAAAAGGTTTTTCGCCTTAATGCATAGAATACATTAAGGCGAAAAACCATGAAACTTTACCACCGCTTTAAGTCTGCTGCTGGCTGAAGTCACTCAGTCGGTTGGTCCACACTCTGGAGAGATCCTGACTTTAATGTCTGCATCCACCCAGATGCCTGACCGACAGCTGGCTCAGCCTATCAGCGAGCAGATTACTGCTGGAGAAAGCCACTCCCGTCTCCTCCACAGCCCAGTGCTCCAGTGAGTGCTAAAGAGGTGGAGCAGAGACCCGCTGATGGACGATAGACTGCATTCTGCATGTGCAGTTGCTCCAGAGCTTAGTAAATGAGGTGAAGCTTCACTTCACCAAGAATACCCAATGACATGCAAAGAATAAAATATTTTGATAAAAACAGCATTTTTGCATGCACATGGATGATGGAAGTCAGCAGAGCTTCCTATCATTTGAAACAACTGCACTTGCAAAGAGCACAGTCTGTGTGTCTTTAGCAAATCCACCCCACTGTGTGCAAACAACTGCAGCTGTCTGCTGAGGCTGTCTGGTTTGTACTCTGGCACCACTGCTGACCACATGTGACCGCTCATCTGAGTGGCTACGTGCGAAAAGAGCATCAGACCGGGGTTCTGCCCAAGTGCCAAACTTGGCAGAATGCCAAACCCGCGTCACTTCTGGTTCTTTAAACCACGATAACTGCCTAATTATGACGAATTTCTGTTTGTAGAGAACACCGGCAAAGAACTACAGTCCGTTACCAGGAGATGTTGCTGTGGTAGGAACACAGCGGCCAATGGAGACAAACTTGTCCCCGCCTAGAAGCCCGCCATTTTCTTGGTTGGTGTCTGAGCAGAGTATACATTTCCAATCATATGCCGTGGACCAAACTGTAGTCCGTTGCCGCTATTTTGTAAAAACCCGAATTGTTGAACATAAACAGAAATTCATCATCATTAGACAGTTGTCGTGTTTTAAAGCAACCTTAAGTGACGTGGGTTTGGCATTCTAGCGAGTTTAGCATTTGGGCAGTAAACTGGCCCTGGATACAGCCAGTGTGTATCCATAGCTGCAGCCAATCAGTCAGTTTGCATGCGGCCATAGCACATAGTGCTGCGACGTTCAGCCTTCTCTGAGCACAGCAAACTATCCACTACTATTCAGCCGTCCTACTGTAGCCTTATCTGTTGGTGCTGTTTGAACAGGGAATCTAATGTTTGCTGTGTTCAAATATATATAGAAAAAGTCAACATTTCCATTTTTACTCACATGACTTTATATTTAAAATGTGTATTTGGATGTGTTGCTTTACGCAGAGAGATATTTAAAAAATGTAAGTTCTGTAAACTAATGGTGGTACAGTAAAACCTTTGGATTGTGTGCATAATTTGTTCCGGATTAATGCTTGTAATCCAAAGCACTCGTATATGAAAGCAAATTTCCCCATAAGAAATAATGGAAACCCAGATGATTCGTTCCACAACCATTTATTTATAAGTCCTTCAGTCTATAGTCCATATAAAAATCTTATAGCAATGTGATCGGTTGTGTAACCATAAAATGTCCATCCACAAATGGCCGCCTCCACAAGGGGATTAGAAGCGAAATCCAGTAGGAGCTACAGAATATAAAAGAGAAGAGGCGCCTCTAAGTGTAGTAATATGGTTACATTTAACCACTTGCCGATCGGCATTTGACGGCGGCAAAGTGGCTCTGTAAGGCAAAACGCCGTCATACGACGGCGGCCGCCTGATCGCGCACAGTGAGCGCGCACGCGCCGCCGGAGGCGCGCCCGCGCGCTCACTGTGTCCGGGGAGGGCCAGGGAGCGGGTGCGGCGGCTTCGATTGCCGCCGGCCACCCGCGATGCCCCCCCCGGAGTGAAGGAGCGGAGGTCCGTGTAGGTAAACACGGACCTCCGCTCTGTGTGAGGGGGAAGGGCTGTGATCACAGCCTTCCTGTACGTGAAGGCTGTGACCACTTCCCTTCCCCAGATAGGCAGTCCCCATACAGTTAGAACACGCCCAGGGAACATAGTTAACCCTTAGAGCGCCCCCTGCAGGTTAACCCCTTCACTGCCAATGGCATTTACACAGTAATCAGTGCATTTTTATAGCACTGATCGCTGTATAAATGCCAATGGTCCCAAAAAAGTGTCAAAATGTTCCGACATATCCGCTGAAATATCGCAGTACCGCTAAAAATCGCAGATCGCCGCCATTATTAGTAAAAAAAAAAAAAAAAAAAAAA
>BLSH010475851.1:665467-684941 GCA_018402905.1 Glandirana rugosa
CGTCCTCCTTCCTCCAGGACTAAGGAGATATATCTAGATCTATATAGAGGAATCAGGACCTCCTTCCTCCTGCTGGTGACCCCTCTAGTGATATAAAGATCTATATAGAGGAATCAGGACCTTCTTCCTCCTGCTGGTGACCCCTCTAGGGATATAAAGATCTATATAGAGGAATCAGGACCTTCTTCCTCCTGCTGGTGACCCCTCTAGTGATATAAAGATCTATATAGAGGAATCAGGACCTCCTTCCTCTTGCTGGTGAGACCTGCTAGTTATATAAAGATCTATATAGGGAGATCAGGACCTCCTTCATCCTGCTGGTGATCCCTCTAGTGATACATCCCAGAATTCTATTTGCTTTTCCCACTGCCTGGTTACACTGTTTGTTCATTTTGCAATCATTTGAAATAAGCACCCCCAAATATTTTTCTTCTGTAGTGCTGGCTAACACTGTGCCCCCAATGCTGTACTCTCTAAGCGGATTCTTTTTCCCTAGATGCATTATTTTACATTTAGAAATATTGAACTGCAGTCTCCGCTGCTTTGACCAATCTTCCAGCAATGCCAAATCATGTTCCATGTTACAGACACCTCCAGGGATATCAGCCCTATTGCACACCTTTGTATCATCAGCAAAGAGACATACATTGCCCAACAAACCTTTAGTTAGATCACTTACATAAAGGTTAAATAGAACAGTACCCAGTGCAGAGCCTTGTGGTGCCCCACTAGTGACTGGTCAAAACCAACTGCATAGGAGGTAAGTAGAACATGTTTTTGTTATTTAATAAAAATAAATAAAGACTTTACAATCACTTTAAGGCCCCTTTCACACTTCTGCGCTGCGATTTTACCGCTATTTTTTGGGCTCGATTTCCACGATTTCGGACCAGTACGACTTTGTTGCAACTTTGGCACAATGAAAACATAGTTCAAAGTCGTACAGAAATCGCATCTATATTCAGGTGCGATTTGCATGCGACTTTGAGGGTTTAACATTGAAGTCTATAGACCTCAAGTTGCATCATAGCTGGGCCAAAGTAATGCAGGAACTACTTTGAAGTCGTACAGATATGAACGGTACTCTTTGGAAATAATGGGGAACGACTTGTCATGAGACTTTGCAGTCCCAAGTCGCAGGACAAGTCGCATAAGTCTGAAAGGGGCCTAAGGCTTTAAAAAAAATGTCTAAAATACACGGTGCTATAGCAAACCAAATTCATTCAGTTAGTGTATAGATCTACATTAGGTTGTGCTTGTCATGCTTCACTGCTGTACCAGTATATATTATTATTATTATTATACAGGATTTATATAGTGCCAACAGTTTACGCAGTGCTTTATATAAATAAAGTAGGAATCGGAGGGCCCTGCTCGTTAAAGCTTACAATCTAAGAATACGTATATTATTCTGAATATTCCATATCCTTCCTATGAGGAGGTGGGTGTGCGGAGTATAGGGACTAATTATAAAAAGTAAAGGTTGCTTATGTTGGCTTTTTTTCATGGGGAGTATGGATCCTGATTTCTTTGCTTATTTATAAAGGATCTCTGAACAATCTCTGCCCATTTACTTTGCTGTCTTTTGACTAAAGTCGAAGGGAAATGGTGAAATCTATTCCGCAGATAGAACTGACCGGTATATAAATACTTTTCGCTGTTTGCCAGTTTACCCCACCCTAAATCTGGATAATCTTCAAATTGCAGTGGAGGGAAGCTGGAGGAGGAAGTTTCCTCGAGGTGGTGTAATTATAGAAAATAAAAATATTCTTGCTGCGCCTTGCCTTTTCTTTTTGACAATGTTTACATCTCACATTTTTTTCACTTCAACATCACATTGTTTGCGTTTACTCCTTCAGTGTCCTCCATCATTGTCTAGGTACTAGGATGATTCCTGGACTAGGCTTCTTTACTGCCTTGCAGAGTTCAGGAACCTGGGTGTAATGTCTGGCAGGAGTATCTGGCTCCCTAGAGCTAAATTACAAAGCATTTGGCAGGTAAAACAGGCTCCCCCCTCAGGTGTTTCAGCTGTGCATTTAGCTGTTTGTCCAAAACTCCTCTTTATGGCAAACCTGTTTTATTCACTCGGGTAAAAACAGCAGGATCACTTTAAAGTGCTTGTAAATCCTTCTATATACCCAGTGAAGGGACTAACCTCAGGTGATACACAGAGATGAAACAAAGCCTCCTACATAAGTTGTACATGTTTATCTGCAGCCCTGTCTTCTCTACATCCATTCAAAGTCCAGAATTTATAAACTTGTCTGAGAGTTGAGAAAAAAGGCGAAGTTACACTTTGCAGAGCTCAATGAGGAGGGGTCTGAGAGCTGATTGGAGGGAGGAGACGCACCCCCTCCACACAGCACACAGGGACAGAGCTGAGGCTGTCAATCAGCAGGAGGTCCCTCCCCTGTCATATTTTTTTTTTTTTTGCGTCAGGAAAACTTGTCAGAGGTGAATTCATGCTGATTGTGTGGAACGAGACAACGGAAAGAAATTACACTTAGTGCTCTTAATTGAGACGAGGGCACAATAGAGGGTTTGTTCATATTTAATGTCTGAGGTTTACAACCACTTTAAAGTGATTGTGAGTGCTGGATCACACTGGGGCATCCTGTCAGGCGACTTTTTTAGCCTTACAAGTCGCACTCCATTCAGTACAATGGAACCGTCCTAATAGGAGCGACTCAAAAAAAGGTTCCTGTACTACTTGGGGGTGACTTCGGAGCGGCTTGTTTTGACTTCTATACAGAAGTCGTTTTGCAAGCCGTGCTGAAGTCGCTCTGTATGGGGCGGCTTCAAAGTCTGACAGGAGTCGGGCGGCTTTGAAGCCGCCCCACTGTGAACCCGGCAAGAAGACCCCTTTCACACAAGAATATTTTTCAGGTGCTTTTGCGCTAAAATTAGCGACTGAAAAGCGCCTGAAAAACTACCCCCCCCCATCCACCCCAGTGTGAAAGCCTGAGTGCTGGAGCGGTGCGCTTGCAGGATGGGAAAACAAGTCCTGCAAGCCGCATCTTTTGGGCGGTGTGGGGGCGGTGTGTACACGGCTCCTCCACCGCCCCTGCCCATTGAAATGAATGGGCAGCGCTTCGGGAGCACAGCTAGCCGGCACTTTTAACCCCTTGTGGGGGGGGGGTTTAAAAGCGCACTGCTGCCGCCAAAATAGAGGTAAAGCGCCGCAAATTAGCAGTGTTTTACCGCTAGCGCTCGGGCGGCCCTGGTTTGAAAGGGGTCTTAAGGTTTTGTGGGGTTTTGTTGTTTTTCTGTTAAACAAACCTGTTATACTTGCTCTTCTGAGGTCCCCCATCTGTTCTTTCGGCTGTTCCTCTCCTTGGTGTGCCACCATAGGAAGCTGCTTCCTATGGTGGCACATGTGTGGGCTTGCTCCCGGGCTGGGCTCTGTGTCTGTAAACGCACACAGTGCAGCTTGGCCCCGCCCTCACTGCCTCCTCACTGGATTTGATTGACAGCAGCAGGAGCCAACGGCTCTTGCTTCTGCCTCTGTCCTGCGACTGCCAGGAGAGAAGAGACAGCTGCTATAGACAGACTCTATATAGGTCTATCGATTTTGGATCGAGTGAGGACCTATTTCATGCAGGAAATGCATTAAGGTAAAAAAATAAATAATTAGCCTTTACAACTACTTTAATGCCCAAGCAGCTGCACCTACCTTCCCTATGTTCCCCCTGCTGCCGCCTCCATGCTAAATAAAATAGTTCACAGATATCAACGCTACGTTTGTGTATATTGATGCCCAGCCGCAGCTCATCCACCCACCCCGGGTTACCAGATAACCGTAATGGTATTCCTACAGCTGCACTTTCAGTTATAAACATATAAAAATGGTTTCACCAAAAACATCAGCCCCACATTTTTGATGGTCTATAAACGCTTTTGTTACAGCAGTGGTTTTCAGCTTGCAAGGTGTTAGGGGGCATCATCCGCTTCAAAGGGCCACAGATAAAATGAAGGCCTCATGCACACCGGATGTTTTTAGAGCGGCTGTTATTGGCTTCAGACATTTTTTTTTGTAGCCGGTAAACTCCCCAGCATGTTATCCTATGTGTCCATACACACATAGGCTGTTATCAGCGTTCTCTGGCAGGAGCTGTTTCTGCCTGGGGAAAAAAAACCCAGAACCAGTGGGTTTTCAGAGGAGTTTTTCAGCTGTAAAAATGCTCTATTCTGCGTTTATCAGCGTTTTTGAGCCATAAGCTTTTGTAGGAATCTAGTTTTGCTAAAAAACGCTACTGCAAAAACGCTGCAAAACTCTTACTACAGCAAACGCTACTGCCGTTTTATAACATCCAGTGTGCATGAGGCCTTCGTATAAACAGAATGCAGTCTGTGACTTCAGAACTACTAGAGGAGCTGATCTGAGTCTTCAACAGGGTGGTGAGAGAGACGGGGAACATGCTACAGGCCGTCTGTGGTCTCTTCCAGTCTGGGCAGGTAGACTTGTATTGAGTATGCAGAATTAAAAGCACGGCTTCTGTCTTACACTATTTCATCAGATGCTCAGCCTGCATAGATTTAGAGCAGTGATTGTAAATGTAGGTGTATTAACTGTGGCCCCTTACAGACCCAGAAGACTGCTTATAATACTCCTCATATGACAGCCAGAGTTTCCAGACATACTACAGGAGACATCTGAAATAAGTTTGGTTGGAAGACACAGTACACCGGCAATAATGAGAGCACAGCAAACACCAAAGGGCCCTAGGGCCACAGGTTGGGCACCAGGGTTAGAGTTGCCATCTCATCCCTTTAAACCCGAACACGTATGAATTACACAGGTTGTTCTGAGGCCGATTAAGGTGGTAATTAAACTCACTTGGTGCCTCATCTGCATAAAATTAGCCTCAGAACCTGTGTAATTCATATGTGTTCGGGTTTAAAGGGATGAGGTGGCAACCCTAACCAGGGTTTTTCAACCACCCGATCGTCGGTTCTCCAGGTAATTGCCAGTAGCATCAGCAACCAATCCCCTGCTGTTCTTCCTCTTCCCAGTTATTTGATCACTCTCAAGCACCACATCAGCACAGGCCGACCTGATTACAGCTTTAATATAATGGGCTGGAACCTGATACATGGTAATTAAGTAAGTTTTGTTTTTTTTTTGTAACAGAAAATGGTCACTAAGTTTTTAAAATAAAAATAAAATTAGTTGAGCTTGTATCAAGTTCTTGCTGGTGTGGCACTTGAGAATGATCAAACAGCTAGGGGGAGGAAGAGCAGCACAGCAAAGTTGCTGTTGCTACAGGCAACTACCTGGAGAACCGATGATCAGGAGGCTGTGACCCAAGCGTTTTACAGAGCTGTTTGAGGTTTATGGTGAGTGATGAATCTGGTGGGTATTTGTTTATTAATTGAAAGTGTGGCTGTTGGAATAGTATTAGTAAATTAAAATAGCCCAGACATCCAGGTGATGTGACTTATTCCCCTGCCTTACCCCTATGACAGTGCTGTTGTATGGTGATTGGACAATCAGGCATCCAGCTCTCTGGTATAGGGATGGGAAGAGTCATGTGGAGACTCAGGGGCGATCCGACTTCAGGGGCGAATTTGCTTGGCGATTTGACTGCTACTTCAAGGCGACTTCAGCGTGACTTCAGAGCGACTTTGGGTGACTTGCAACACGACCTGAAGCGACCTCCGTGCCAGGAGACTTTGTGGCCAATCTGAGAAGAGAGGGAGGGGGGTTGCCTTCAAAAATTATTTTCTTTTTCCTGTAAAGTCGCTTCAATATAGATGGGGATCCGACTTGGAGGCAACTTCCATTGAATTCTATGGGCGCAAGTCAGATGTAGGTCACCTTGAAGTAGTACAGGAACCTTTTTCTGAAGTCGGAACAAGTTCAGTAGTGTACATTTAACACTGCTCCCATTCATTTCAATGGGATTTTTTATGTCAAGCAACCTGGGGCGACTTGAGGCGACTCAACTCTGATCGCAAGTCGCCTCTGTGTAATCCGGCCCTCAGAGCTTACACAGGGCTAAGTTTCTTCATTCCTTGTGGCTGGAAGGAGCAGCAGGGCAACAAAGTAAGGAAAGTATAAACTACTGGTTGGGCCGCCATTAAAATGAAACGGTTACCTTTTTTTTTTTTTTTAGTTCTACATTGTCTGATTTAATTTACAAATGGCCCAAGGCCATTTTATAGCTATACAGGCGGTCCCCGGGTTACAAACAAGATAGGGACTGTAGGTTTGTTCTTAAAGCGGAGTTCCAACCAAAAGTGGAACTTCCGCTGGTTGGATTCCTCCCCCCCTCAGGTGTCACATTTGGCACCTTTCGGGGAGGGAGGGGGAAGAGGACACTCTGGACGGATGCCGCGGCCGCTGACGTCAGCAGCCCGGCTCCCTTCTCCCTGCTAGCTCTGCTACTGGCCAGCTGGCCAATAGCAGAGCGCGGCAGAGCCTCGCGCATGCGCAGTAAGGTGCCCGGCGTGAAGCTGTACTGCTTACACGTCCGGGTTCCCTTAGCCGCGATGGAGGCGGCTGCACCCGTCCCCCGATCTGAAGATTGGCGGTGGGTGCCGACATCGCTGGACTCCAGGACAGGCAAGTGTCCCATTATTAAAAGTCAGCAGCTACTGTATGTGTAGCTGCTGACTTTTAATTTTTTTTTTTTCCCCTCGGACCTTCGCTTTAAGTTGAATTTGTAAGTGTGAACAGGTACATTTTTTAAGTGTAGCTTCAGCCAAAAAAAATATTTTTAAGCTTTTTGGATAGCATAGGAAAGGGTTAACACCCCTGTAATGTTTCTTTTGCTGTCTGTTTCTGTTCAGAAGATTTCACCTCACTTCCTGTCCCAATGAGAATTGGATTTTGAAAATTTTGGGTTGTTGTGGAAACAAACCTTGGTGATAAAGCATCAGGGGAGACACCTTTTTCCCATAATAACTCTTACAGGAGTGAATTTCCCTTCCTAGGGGGAGATTTCCTCTCACTTCCTGTTGTCTCCCTCCGTTTGTAAGTAGGAGTCGTTTGTAAGTCGGATGTTTGTAACTAGGGGACCGCCTGTATAGGCAGACAAAATACATATGTGGGAGCTGTTGTATCTGCCAGATTATTTTTATTTGTCTATTCAGTCCTGAGGTTTACCCCACCTCTTACCACCACCTTATCACTGCTGCAATTAAACTGGACCTGAAGAAAGATTTTTTTTTTTTTTTTTTGTAGTATATTTTGCATATGCAGAAAAAAATTGTTCTTTTTATTCACAGGTTTTAGTTTGCAGTTTTTGATGTGACTCGCAGAAAGACATTTCTTCTTTTAGACCTAGTCTCCACTTGCAGTTGGGGGGCAGTAAAAATGGGGGGTTGAACAATGGTTTTGCTGCCCAGTATCCCCACTTAAATAGGAATATCAGTCTTTTTTGTTGAATAAAAAGTTAGCAGGTACAAATACTGTAGCTGCTGACTTTTAAAAATCAGGTACTTACCAGTGCCTGAGGGTGCACTGCTGTTTTCCTGCAGCTGGTTCTTCTTACTGCTGCAAGTCCCTGGTGCCATTTCGGATATTGGGAGACGACTGTGACTTCCTGAGGAATCCCTGCATGTGTGGGACCTGTCCTGCTCTCTCCTGGGATGTGTATGTGTGCCAGGAGGGTGCAGGCTGGGGAGCGTGTTTAAGTATACATCATTCTCACCTAGGCCAGAGTAAAGGATTCAGGTGCTCCCCATAAAGAAAAGTCAAGTGTTAGAACACGGGGTAGGTAGTTGAATAAGCAGCACTTACTTTTTACTTATGCGGTGAAGGTCTGCAACCAATTCAGCTCCAGAAGGTTTTACCCCCTTAATGACAGGCCATTATTTGCAATACGGCACTGCGTTGCTTTAACTGACAATTGCGCGGTCGTGCGACGCTGTACCCAAACAAAAATGTAATTTTTCCCCACAAATAGAGATTTCTTTTGGTCGTATTTGATCCCCTCTGCAGTTTTTATTTTTTGCTCTATATACAAAAAAAAAAAAAAAAATCTACATTTTGAAAAAAAAAAAAAGAAACAATATTTTTAACTTTCTGCTATAAGGCTACATTCACACCTGAGCGTGAATTTTACCGCGATTTTGCCGTATTTTGCCACAATTTTGTACAGGTCAAAAGGTCACCAATATAAGAAGCAGAAAAACGCCTAAATCTGCTTGAAAAAAATACTTCCAGAACTTGTTTGAAGCTCAGGCGTTTTCGGGTGTTTGGGAGTGGAGATGTGAACCATCTCCATGGAGAATCATTGATTTTTGCCCCTCCAACTTTTTGTAGCTTCAGGCTTCAAGCTACAAAACGCTCAGGTGTGAATGCAACCTAAAACACATCCAGTAAAAAAATCTAATTCCTAAATAAAATTTGGCAAATCTGTATTCTGCTACATATTTTTTGTAAAAAAAAAAAATCCCAATAAGCGTATATTGATTGGTTTATGCAAAAGTTATAGCGTCTACAAACTGGGATAGATTTAGGGACTTTTTATTTATTTTTTTCAATATATCTGTTTATTAATTCTCCATTCATATGACAGACAACAAACACCAACATATCATCTCATGAAAACAAAACGCCCAAAAAAAAAAAAAAAAAAAAAAAAAAAACCTCCTCCGAGAATAAAAATGTCCCTCTCTCTTCCGTCTCCCCCCTCCCCTGCCGCCCGCAGACACTGTACAGGCAATGTATGTTTACACCTCCGTCCAACCCAGCAAAAGGTCAGATTCATTTAATGAATCTTTAAGACCCCTTCCACACTGGGGGCGGGCAGGCGGTAGCGGTAAATCCCTGCTAGTTTCAGCGGGGATTTAGCCCTGTTATAGCGGCGCTACGGTGCCACTATGCAGGCGGGTGCGCGGCGCTTTTAATCCCCCACCAGGGGTTAAAACGGGGTTAAAAGTGCCGGCACGCCGCGCTACCGAGGTGGTGTGCAGCTGCTTTGGAAGCGATGCCCATTGTTTTCAATGGGCAGGGGTGGTGGAGGAGCGGTGTATCACCGATCAGCACACCGCCCCAAGGATGTGGCTTGCAGGACTTTTTGTAAGGTCCTGCAAGCGCATCGCCCCAGTGTGAAAGCACTCCGGCTTTCACATTGGGGTGGATGGGGAGGGATATTTGAGGCACTTTACAGGCGTTATTTTTAGCTAAAAAGCGCCTGTAAAGTGCCTCAGTGTGAAAGGGAGAGTGTATTAGCCAGGTCACCCAAACCCTATTAAACTTTTCTATAGTGTCATTTTTTTTTTTACTAGTAATGGTGGCGATCAGCGTTCTTTGTATAAAGCACTCTGGATGGGAAGGACTTAAATTCAGGGGCGATCAAAGCGTTAAGTGTTTTCCCTAAGTGTGCTTTCTAACTGTGGGGGATAGACTGATGGAATCGAGATGAGCAGGAATCGGATCTCTCTGTTCCTGTTGGACGGTCTGCTTTGTTTACATCGGCAGGCCGCTGTTCTGTCATTCCATCAAGCGATTGCGGGAGGCTGCCGGGTAGGGTTGCCACCTCATTCCTTTAAAACTGAACACATTAATAACACGGGTTCTGTGGCTGGTTGGTTAAGGTGGTAATTAAACTCACTTGGTTGCCTTACCTGCATTCAATCAGCCTCAGTACCCGTGTAATTCATATGTGTTCAGGTTTAAAGAGATGAGGTGGCAACCCTACTGCCGGGCCTCCTGGTTGGTTCCCGCTGTGTCCAATCACAGTGGGAGCGGGTCGCCGGCGGTACGTTGTTTCACACAGCCCCCTGCTGCAGCATATGTGTGGTGGGTGGTCCAGAACTAGTTGCGACGACAGTTGGATGGGGATCTGCATATGCCGCAGCAAAAATTATAACCCATGTTATATTCATCAGACAGTATCGCTACCAGGCGCATCCCATTCCAGTTAGAGGCCCGGCCTCCACTTCCTTACAACCACATGTCTAATGTGTGGTGTTGTGGGCTTTGTAGGATTAAAACCGGTGATGAGACGACACAGCGCCTCCTAGATGCTTGTCAAATGTCCTCTGAAAAGGCAGTCCACCAAGGATTGCTCTTTATAGTACGGCAGAAGTGTCCATGAGCCCTTAAAAAGGTATAAACTAGGGACCATGATAGCACGTGTGGCTCAGAGTCACTGCGAAAGAGAGCGGCACATGATCTGTACGCTTTCATATTATTGTTGACAATTTATTATAGCGTGTGTGCTGGAAGACATGACAGCCAGTCAAAAAACAGCTTGTTGACATTTACCACAGTGGAAATAAATGCGTTTGAAAAGGAGACAGTTGACAGCAGAGGATAAAATCCCAATCTAACAAGCAGTTAAAGGGCCAGTCTAGGCAAAAGTGTTTATGTAGTTATAAAGGGAGCCTGGTAGGCTAAGGGGCCCATTCACTGATGGTTTTCTGAACCCAACTCAACTTAAGGACACACAAAAAAAAAACACATTGTTTTCAATGTGTCCCATTCATATCCCATTCACAGACCTCTTATGTGTCTCGGATACTCCAGCATAGAGATCTCCCTGCCATAATTCTTGGCTCAGTTAGGCCTCATTTACAGGTGTTGCCTTCTGAGGAGCTATATTTGTTCAGATTGCAATTCCGAGAGCATTTGACAGGTGGTGAGGAGGCATTATAATCACAGATTCACTGTCTGTTTTAACCCCTAAATCCTACACCAGCACGCCAAAACCACGTGCATTGCACAGGGTTGCGGGGCAGTGTCGGGGTCCCCCCATTCAGTTGAGCGTGACAGCAAGGATAATTTTTGCTGTGATGGTAGCATTGTGGCCACAGCATATATACAGCCGTGGCCAATTCGTTTTGAGAATGACGCAAATATTAATTTTCACAAAGTCTGCTGCTTTAGTGTTTTTAGATCTTTTTGTCAGATGTTACTATGGTATACTGAAACGTAAGGCCTCATCTACACGAGCTGTAACGTCGGGTCCCACGCCAGGGAAAAAATTGTCATTAAAAACGCAACTTCATCAGTGTTTTGCATTGGCGTTAATACGCATTATTCGGCGTCAGCGCTAAGTCGCGTCTTGTTTAAAAAGACATCCCTATGCTATTTTGGACATTTTTAAAACCTAAAGCGCCGGCGTTAAAAACGGCGGTTAACATTGCTACGGTGCGTTGTTGAGCGCTTTGCCGGCTCAGCGTCAACAACGCCATAACGCTTCAGCTTCGGAACACGCGGGTCCTGCGTTAGATTTACAGCTTAAGAACGCCGTCTACAACTCAATAACGTCAACATGTGTATGAGGTCATAGAATAACATGGTGTGGCTTTCTTAAGCTGTTAAAGCGGAGTTCCACCCAAAAGTGGAACTTCCGCTTTAAGTCCTCCTCCCCAGCTCCAGATGCTGAAACGGAGCTTTTGGGGAGGAGGGGGGGTGCGGATACCCTATTTTTAGGGGTACTTCCGCCTCGGTCGCCTTAGGCGATCGGAAGTGGAAGGACTCCTTCCCCCTCCCTCCTGAAGTCTTCTGGGACACAGGACAGGTCCTAGAAGACTTCGGGACCAATCACAATGCGCAGCGCCGCTCTCGCATGTGCAGTGTGCGCCCGGCCGTGAAGCCGCGGCCGGGTGCCCACAGTAGCAATGCCGGCGCCGCGGAGGCGAGGGGGAGAGGAGCGAGGCTCCGTGCGGCTCCATCGCTGGACCGGGAGACAGGTAAGTGTCGGTTTATTAAAAGTCAGCAGCTACACTTTTTGTAGCTGCTGACTTTTAATAAACCCAAGGAAAGGTGGAACTCCGCTTTAAAACAGCTCAAAAATGCAGCTTTAATAATGCCCGTGTGTATGAGGCCTAATTATAAGCATGCCATAAGTGCCAAAGGCTTTTAATGACAATTACATGACGTTTTTGCAAAGATTCAATATTTGCAGTGTTGACCCTTCTTTTTCAAGACTTCTGCAATTCGCCCTGGCATGCTGTCAATCAACTTCTGGGCCACATCCTGACTGATGGCCGCCCATTCTTGTATAATCAGTGCTTGGAATTTGTCAGAATTTGTTGGGTTTTTGTTCACCCGCCTCTTGAGGATTGACCTCAAGTTCTCAATAGGATTGAGGTTTGGGGCGTTTCCCGGCCATGGACCCAAAATGTGATGTTTTGTTCCCCAAGCCACTTATTTATCACCTTTGCCTTATGTTAAGGTGCTCCATCATGCTGGAAAAGGCATTGTTCCTCACCAAATTGTTCTTGGATGGTTGGGAGGAGTTGCTCTCGGAGGATGTTTATTCATGGATGTGTTCTCGGGCAAAACTTGTCAGTGAGCCGACTCCCTTGGCTGAGAAGCAACCCCACACATGAATGGTCTCAGGAGGCTTTAAGCCCCGTACACACGGTTCGACGATCGTACGTACGATCGTCGCAAATCGTATGTTGGCTGTTGTATGTAGGATACTGACTGCACTACACGATCGTACGACCACAGAAAGATTGTTCAGGTGCATGTAATTAGCATCCAGCCGTTCCTGACTTCGGAGCATGCGTGTTTTGCACAATACAACTTTGTTGTACCAACTGCTCTGTACACACGATACAACGGTCTTATGAGAGCTTGTTGGTACGATCAAGTTTTCTAGTCTGCTCCTACAACTCCCTTGTACGACCGTCGTATGTTCGACGGTTCAAATTGCGCATACGAACGATCGATATCGCATACAACGGTCGTGAGTACGACCTGTTGTATACGACTGTGAAACCATGTGTACGAGGCTTTACTGTTGGCATGACACAGTACTGATGGTATCGCTCACCTCTTCTTTTCCGGACAAGGTTTTTTTCTGGATGCCCCAAACAATGGGATAGGGGATTCATCAGAGAAAATGACTTTACCCCCAGTCCTCAGCAGTCCAATCCCTGTACCTTCTGGTGGTGCCCCAATCCTGCAGCTGAAACTACTGTAGGAGACGGTCCTGGTGCTTGTTGGACTTTCTTGGGTGCCCTAAAGCCGCCTCCTCAAATGCAGTGGACATTTTTTTTATGGGATTAAAAGAGAAGTATGGGCCCTTTCACACGGGCTTCCCGTTCAGGTCCTCCTGTCCGTTTTTCAGGCGGACCTGAACGGATGTTCCACGCAGCCTTGGTGGATGTCAGTGGAGACAAACCCGCTAACATCCGCCACTCTCCAATCTGATCCTGTCTGTGAAATACAGACGGATGGAAACCTGTTTTCAGTCCGTCTGTTGAATTGGAGCGGATCGGATGAAAATGGACTGGTGGTTCGCTTTCATTCGATCTCCATAGGGGAGAGCGGCACTCTGACAGTTCCATCGCTCAGTGAGCGGAGACGGAACTGTCAACCGTCGGCTCAGCGGGGATCAGCTGAGCAAAAACTGACCCTTTACATGGAAAGCCCTTGTGAAAGGGCCCCCCCCGCACACACACTTTTAAAGGATATGTAAAGGTTTGGTTTTTTTTTAAAAAAAACAAAAACTAACATGTTCTATTTACCTCTTCTGTGCAGTTGGTTTTGCACTGAGTGGCCCCGATTCTCCTCTTCTGGGGTCCCTCAGCGGCGCTCCTGTTCTCGAGTGCCCCGTCAGAGAACCGCGTTCCCTGGGGGCACTCGTGTTGGCACGCTCCCGTGTCCTGCTGCTGCGTCCATTGACGCAGACAGCAAGACTTGGCTCCGTCCACAATCTCCCACCTCATTGAATTTGATTGACAGCAACGGGAGCCGATGGCTCCTGCTGCGATCTCTCTATTCAGTGAGGACCCGAGACACAGGCTGGAGCTGGTGTGCTCATCCCCGTCTCTGGATCAATCGGGCTCGGGCAAATAAAAGGGGGACTCGGGGCTGCTGCATCACAGGAGGTTTTTCACCTTAATGCATAGAATGCATTAAGGTGAAAAACCTTGAAGGTTTACAACCCCTTTAATACTTACCTAGGTGAATGCAGCATTGGTCCAATGCGGTATCTGTTCCCCGGTGCCTCTGCACTGAACACCGAGCCATCGAACATTGGCGATCATTTTGGTTTTCACAGCTCCGTGAGCAGAGAGCTGCAGACTGTCAGTCACAGCTCTGTGCTCCTTTCCCTGTGTGCTCATTGCAGTGCTGGGTTGTGGAGAGGCGGAGTGGGCCGTCTACTCAGAGACTGGTATCAGTCCAGGCACCCGGCGGATCCAGAGACTCCCATTGTGGGGATGACGTAAAGCCTGGACTGATATCTGTGACGTCAGCAGAGAGCGAATTGCACTACTGTGATCCATAGGAGAAGCCCAGCCAAACGAGCTTTGGCTGGACTTCTCCTTTAACCACTTCCTTACTGGGCACTTAAACCCCCCTCCTGCCCAGACCAATTTTCAGGTTTCAGCGCTGTCGCATTTTGAATGACAATTGCGCGGTCGTGCGACGTTGTACCCAAATAAAATTGATGTCCTTTTTTCTCCACAAATAGAGCTTTCTTTTGGTGGTATTTGATCACCTCTGCGTTTTTTATTTTTTGCACTATAAACAAAACCAAGAGCGACAATTTTGAAAAAAGAACAATATTTTTTACTTTTTGCTCTAATAAATATCCAAAAATAAAAAAAAAATTATTCATCAGTTTTGGCCGATTTATATTCTTCTACATATTTTTGGTAAAAAAAACGCAATCGGCGTTTATTGATTGGTTTGCGCAAAAGTTATCGCGTCTACAAGCTATGGGAATTGATTTATGGCGTTTTTATTATTTTTATTTTTTTTACTAGTAATGGCGGCGATCTGCGATTTTTATCGTGACTTTGATATTGGGGGGGACATGTCGGACATTTTTGACACATTTTTGGGACCAATGACATTTATACAGCGATCAGAAATTTAAATGTCCACTGATTACTGTATAAATGTCATTGGCAGTGAAGGGGTTAACCTGCAGGGGGCAGTGAAGGGGTTAACAATGTTCCCTGGGTGTGTTCTAACTGTGGGGGGGGGGTGGTTGGCAGGGACATAACAGATCTAACTGATCCCAGTGACAGGGATCAGTAGATCTGCTTGTCCCCCTCTCACAGAATGGGGAACCGCCGTGTTTACATTGGCGGTTCCCCGTTCTACAGCTTTGCAGGCGATCGCGGGTCAGCAGCCGACATCGAGTCAGCACGACCCGCGGGCACGCCCACACAGCGTGCGGCGGCCACGCACGTGCGCCGCCGCCGCCTGTGGGTGCGCGCAGGGGGTGTGTAAAGGGGCGGACGTCCATGGACGTCCACCCGGATATTCAGATCCGCGCTGTAGACGTCTTTCGTCTATAGCGCGGATCTCTAGTGGTTAAGCTTTGACAATAAAAACTAGAAGCTGATTGGTTCAATGCACAATTGCACCAGATTCTGTGTGCACCAGTTTTAGTAAATCTACCCCTATGGTGTATATATATTTGGAAATTGATCAATCCTGATGTACTTACGGCCTATCTCATTTCACAAGGCCCAAAAATGCTAGGACAGTACAAATACACCCCAAATGACCCCCTTCTTGGAAAGTAGACACTCAGAGTTATTTAGCAAGAGGCATGTCGAGTTTTTTGAATTTGTACTTTTTTTGTCACATTGTGACGTCGCTTCCGGAATTTGACGAAGGAGACCCGATCTGAGCCAATTCCGGCTTCCTTCAGGTCTCCTTCTAGCTGGCGGACATACCGGATCGTAGCTCTGGTCTCCCGGTGGGACAGGAGGCTGGAGAAGAGTGGCGGAAGGCGGCGGGAGGGGGGTTGTCCCCTCCTGCCCCCTGGGATAACGGCCAAGCGGCTCCTGAGCCAGATTGGCCGTTATCGCGGGATAGCCGACCGCCCGCTCTAAAAAACGGTAACGGGATATAGCCTGCAGCTGCAGGCTATATCCCAATACCTCCACTTAAAGGAGCCGCCGTATATATATATATATATATATATATATATATATATATATATATATATATATACGGCGTTTCACGTTAAGTGGTTAATATACTGTCACCAGTGCAGTACAGCGTCATCATATGATTGGTGTGACAGTGATTCGGGATAGTGACTGGTGTCAGTATGTAAAAATAAAAAGTAAATCATTTTGTATTCAATTTTTCAAACTTTTTTTTTTCTTCTTTTACAATTTTTTTTGTACATCCTGTCATCAGAGTAGTTCAGGGTCATCATAGTGATCATGGATTTTTTTTCCTTACACTGTTATTGCTTATACAGTGATGATAACAGAATAAGCAATGGCTTTAGCTATCATAAATAGGTTAACATTCATGGGTCGCTTGCTTATGGTTGTGATCTGTGATTGGGTACAGGTTAGTCAGGTACCATGTGATTGCTGTGTGCCAATCACAGGTCACAACTGTAAGCAAGCTGTTCATGAATGTAATTTATTACAGTTTATTTACATGCGTGCCCCTAACCCATAGCAGACTGGATGATGTGCAGGTATGTAAGCCAGCCTGCCCATGCTACTTGCCCGCAGTAAATGTACTGCGAGCGGTCTGGAAGCGATTAAATTAGTTTGGAACATATTATGTTATAGACACATTCTAATACAGTTATAATTATGCAGGTACCATTGCTGCTTTTGCTTTTTGTTTTAGAAATGATCTTTATTACCTTTTTTTTATAAGGTTAAAAAGTTATGCCACATGACCATACATCTCTTCTTCCTTATAGTGAGGGGTGGGGCTATAGGACACTATGCATACATACGGTGTGCCTCTGCGCCATATTCCTCTCAGTCTTAGGCAAGATACAGGGGGTGTATTCAAGAGGCAGGTTGTGATTGGGAGGGGGTGTGTGCCAGAGGCAGGCTGTGATTGGGAGTGGGTGTGTGCCAGAGGCAGGATGTGATTGGAAGGGGGTGTGTGCCAGAGGCAGGCTAAAATTGGGACTGGGTGTGTGCCAGAGGCAGGCTGTGATTGGAAGGGGGTGTGTGCCAGAGGCAGGCTGTGATTGGGAGGGGGTGTATGCCAGAGGCAGGCTGTGATTGGGAGGGGATGTGTTCCAGAGGCAGGCTGTGATTGGAAGGGGGTGTGTGCCAGAGGCAGGCTGTAATTGGGAGGGGGTGTGTGCCAGAGGCAGGCTGTGATTGGAAGGGGGTGTGTGTCAGAGGCAGGCTGTGATTGGGAGGGGGTGTATGCCAGAGGCAGGCTGTGATTGGGAGGGGATGTGTTCCAGAGGCAGGCTGTGATTGGTCAAGGGGTGGTGGTGTGGGGGGTCCTGTACCTCTGAATCGCCAGCCAAATGATGAAAACTGACCACGCTTATATAGATCAGCTTCTGTGCTTTGTGTGGTCAGTTTAGAACAAGGAAGAAAGGTGACTGACAGTAACAACCAGGTACTTCAGATGGAAGAAGTAAATGAAAATAATAGAAGGATTTCTAAAATGCACATACTGTATGTGAACACATATAGAAAAAATAACATATTAATAAATAATAATATATTAACAATAACATACATTTTAACTAATAGGAGTTTCAGTTTTTTGCTGCAGCCATGAAGAAAAACATTATGGTCACAGCATGTACAGAGTCCTGAGCAGCTGTGGCTGCACGACCTGCTTTTACCACCCCCTTGCCACCTGGGTGTTTGAGACCAACTTTCTGAAAGAAAGCTCTTTTATCAATCATTACGGTTGCAGTTTGGGAATACAGGCACGGGTCTGGGGGAGGGATTCAGGGAACATGCTCCACCCACTTAGTAACGCTCACTGCATGGTCTGTAAGGGCACGTTCACACGGGCTGAAACACGTGCGTGCTTGTGTACATTGTGTAAGGGTAGTGAGGGGCAGTGAGATGCATTGTTACAACACATCATACAGCTTATTTTTTTTTAACGTTATTGAAGAGCGCCTGACAAAGTGTGAACACGCGTAGAAAAATTGCATGCATTTTTTTATCCCTAGTGACTAGCTATACATTGGCTATAAATAATTGTAATCCTCAGACACCCACAAACAAGCCTCTACAAACACTAAAAAAAAAAAAAATCTACAAAACGACAGCAGGCTTAGGTAAAGCAGCAGGTTCAGGTTAATGCTGCCCAGCACCACATACTCAGTTTTACTTTATGCGATGCCTCCATCCCCAGTACTTTCAGGTATGGAATAGCATGTGACTTGTTCCTCCTCCTGTAGGGTGACAAAGCTGGTGGTCGGTGATTGAATCAATGCTGCATATGGTGGGCAAGGAGCCAGTTAGCCTTTTATAAGCTTTGACTGGAGATTCAACTAGCGCTTAGCCTTGGTTCACATACGTCCGGGCACAGTTTCCTTGCCTTTTTTTTCAAAGGAGTGCAGACCAGTCAAGTTCCTCAACCCCAAACTCGCTTCTCTATGTCTTTAAGGACCTTGCTTTGTGCACTGGTGCACAGTCATGTTGGAACAGGAAGAGGCCATCCCCAAACTGTTCCCACAAAGCTGGGAGCATGAAATTGTCCAAAATGTCTTGGTATGCTGATGCCTTAAGAGTTCCCTTCACTGGAACTAAGGGGCCAAGCCCCACCCATGAAAAACAACCCCACGCTATAATCCCCCCTCCACCAAATGATTTGGATCAGTGCACAAAGCAAGGTCCATAAAGACATGGGTGAGCGAGTTTGGGGTGGAGGAACTTGACTGGCCTGCACAGAGTCCTGACCTCAACCCAATAGAACACCTTTGGGATGAATTGGAGCAGAGACTGCGAGCCAGGCCTTCTCGTCCAACATCAGTGCCTGACTTCACAAATGCACTTCTGGAAGAATGGTCAAACATTTCCATAGACACTCCTAAACCTTGTGGATGGCCTTCCCAGAAGAGTTGAAGCTGTTATAGCTGCAAAGATTGGGCCAACTCAATATTGAACCCTACGGCCTAAGACTGGGATGCCATAAAAGTTCATGTGTGTGTAAAGGCAGGCGTCCTAATACTTTTGACAATATAGTGTATATGAACCAAACATTAGGCTGGGTTCACACTGTTGTACAGAGCAACTCACAGCGAGGGGTTCGGTGCGTTCCTGTTCACCGTTTAAGGTTCTATTTCGGCCCAAATTTTTGGCTGAATTCGGCCCTGTAATGGACCAGAAAACACACAGGACTCCTGTGCAATTCCCTCCGGAGATGTGCGAACCGGTTCCATTGAGAGCCGGTCACAATCTCCAGACATGCGAATTGGATGAAGAGAAATCCGCATCCAATTCACAATAGAGTGAACAAAGCCTTAAACAGGGTTTTCCTCCTCACTCCCAACAACTGCTGTGGAGGGGGCATTGAAGAAAACCTATTGCTTTGCCAATTCAACCCTTTTCCACACAACAATTAACCATCCTTTAAGCCTGGGTTCACACTCTTGGGAGGCAGGAACCAGCGCGATTCCAGTGTGGGTTCCTGCATTGCATCTGCCCCGTTGGCAGTTCACACTGCCCTCTGTGAACCACTAGGTGTGTCAATACAAAGATAATGACACCCCAGATTGGTTCACAGAACGCAGTGTGTTGTGAACACCTATGCAATCCGATTCCAGTGCTGGAAAAAAAAAGTCCCTGCACCTTTTTTTAA
>BLSH010475851.1:689535-711466 GCA_018402905.1 Glandirana rugosa
TTTTTTTTTTTTTTTTTTTTTTTTTTTTTTGCGTTCCAAAAAAAGCCTCTAAACTCAACTGCCTGGAAATGATCTACAACGACCCTGTGTAAATGTACTTGTAACATAACATAGAGGAAAGTTCAGGGGCAGCTGGAAAAAACGCCCAAATGCCTCTAAACGTCCTTTTACCAGCAGCAACTTAAATGAGGCTTCAAAAGTGAGAGAATCCCTGGTTGTCACCAGAACCAGTGTCTGCATTGGGCGATTTCCCCTCTATTCATGTTCTGATGACCATTTTCTTTTACTTTTTAGTGATTACAGTAAACAGGACAAATCAAATTGAATTATACGCACTGGGGCACAGATAAAAACCTGACCCATCTCTTTATGGCTTCCCCCTTTTAAGCCGCAGAGCCAGAAAGTGGGGGTGATCACATGTTGTGGCTGTGGTGTTTTGCATTGTAGTGCAGCAAAAGTTATCCCCCTGTTGTGTATGGTGGGCAGTATCGCATGCAAAGGCTTAGAGCCGTGGATGCCAACTTAAAAGATGTATTGGGCCTCAGTTATGGCCCCTGTGAGACATTAGAGGAGACAATTAGAGACTGCAGACCTGAAACAGTGGTGGATGGGAGACACTAGGACTCGTGCACACTGGGAGCTTACCCCAAACATGACCCCCCCGCACGAGATCCTGGCATTTACGTTTGGGCAAAAGGCACAGGCGCACCATCCCAGCAGCCTGTAAAACTCTGAAAGCACCGACTAGTACTAACATTTAGGGCAGTATGCGTCCAAGCATGAATGCCCAGAATGAGAACTGCCTGCTCTCTGAGCATTTGTCCCTGGGAGCATACTGCTGTAAATGTTAGTACCTTGGTGCCCCAGCTGCTCCAGCTATCAGCCCCTCATAAAGTTTAACAGGCTTTCATCAGAAGTGCTGGACAGTTCGCCTGTGCCTTCCACACACGCCTAAATCCCAGAATCTCACGCAGCAGTGCTAAATGCATGGAGCCTTATAGGAGATGATCAGACACTGTAGATATGCTACCAGAGAGTGCTGGAGATCACGGTCATTCTAGCCTCTTTGTAGACTCCCAGCAGTCCTTCGTGGGAACATTTATTTTCAAAAAGTTCCAATAGGCTGCAAGTAGGACATCGGGGGAGTAGAACAGGGTTGGTCAAATTGGCCCCCTTTCCACCCCACCGTGACCCTTTAAACCTGGTCTTGATTCCAGGAGGCAGGGCTGACTTCCCTGCGATTGGCTGCCCATCCTGCCCACTCCTGATCACAAACAAGAGACTATGAGATGTCTGTAACGGATCGGTCACTGTGCTGTGAGTATGCACAGAAACCTCAGCTGCCGTTGACTTGTATGTGCAACGTGTGGGTGTCAGGGCCCGCCCTCCCCACCACTGCACATATGCATTTTGTCGTTAGCAAGAGGTTGATCTGGAATTCAAGAGGCTGTCTCTCCAGTCTAGAAGCCTAGAGGCTCTCTAGATCAGTGTTTCTCAACTCCAGACCTCGAGGCGCCCTAACAGGTCTTTTTTTCAGGCTCACCATTATTTTGCACACGTGATTTTATCAGTTTCACTGCCTTCGTGATTACCACAGCCGTTTCATCTGAGGGAAATTCTGAAAACATGACCTGTTGGGGCGCCTTGAGGACTGGAGTTGAAACGCTGCTCTAGATGACAACTGGAGAACCTTAAAGCGGATTTCCACCCAAAAGTTGAACTTTCGCTTTAAGCACTCCTTATCCTCTTCTATGCCACATTTCGCATGTCTTTTTTTTTTTGTGGGGGGGTACCTAGTTTTGACAGGTATCCAGCTGTCACTTCCGCTCAGACCACCTAGGCGGCTCGAGTGGAAGTTCTCCTCTCCCCCTTCCTCCCTGCAATCTTCTGGGAGATGTCACAGGTCCCAGAAGATTGCCCGGCCATTGAGGAGGCGCGGCGCGACTCGGCATCCGCAGTGCGCACCCGGCTGTGACGCTGCAAGCTGTCGCAGCCTGGTGCCCATACTTGCAATGCCAGAGCCGGGGAGTGACGAGGGCAAAACCCGAAGATTCGGGCGACTGCATCGCTGGACCGTGGGACAGGTGGGTGTGTGTTTATGAAAAGTCAGCAGATACTTTTTGTATGAACTCAAAAATGGCTGGAATTCTGCTGTAAATGTTAGATGCCAGCTGTAATCTTTAAAGTGATGATAAAGATTTAGTTTTTTTGGTTTAAAAATAACAAATATGCCTTACTTACCTCCTCTGTGCAGTGGTTTTGCACAGAGCAGCTCATATCCTCCCCTTCTTGGGTTTCTCGCCAATGCTGCTGGCCCCTCCCTCCTGCCCCCACAGCAAGCGGCTTGCTATGGGGGCAGCCGAGCAGCTGCTCTGTGTGTCCATTCAGAAACGGAGCTTCGGCTCGGCCCCACCCAACCCTCCCTCTCCCCATTGGCTCACTGACTTTGATTGACAGCAGCGAGAGCCAATGGCACCTGCTGCTGTGTTTCAGCTAATCAGGAGGGAGATTCCCTGGCCTTCGTGACTCTTCAACATTGCTGGATCAAGCGGGAGCTCAGGGGGAGCTGATGCACATAGAAGGTTTTTTTTATCCTAATGCATAGAATGCATCAAGATAAAAAAAAACCTTGTGCGTTTACAACCCCTTTAACCACTTGCCGACTGCCAACCGCAGGTTGACGGCGGCAAAGTGGTGCGATATCGCAAATCGCTGTCATCTGACGGCGGCTGCGAGATCGCGCGCTCACTGTGTTCGGGGAGGGCCAGGGAGAGGGTGCGGCGGCCTCGATCGCCGCCGGCTACCCGCGATGCCCCCCCGAAGTGAAAGAACGGAGGTCCGTGTTAGTAAACACGGACCTCCGTTCTGTGAAGGGGGAAGGGCTGTGATCACAGCCTTCCTCTACACGGAAGCTGTGATCACTTCCCTTCCCCTGCCAGGGCAGTCCCCCCACAGTTAGAACACGCCCAGGGAACACAGTTAACCCTTAGAGCGCCCCCTGCAGGTTAACCCCTTCACTGCCAATGGCACTTACACAGTAATCAGTGCATTTTTATAGCACTGATCGCTGTATAAATGCCAATGGTCCCAAAAAAGTGTCAAAATGGTCCGACATGTCCGCTGCAATATTGCAGTACCGCTAAAAATCGCAGATCGCCGCCATTACTAATAAAAAAAAAAAAAACCCCAAAAATGAATTCTCCTCATCCGTAAACGCGGCAACTTTTGCGCAAACCAATCAATGAACGCTGATTGCGTTTTTTTTTTTTATCACAAATATGAGGAAGAATATAAATCGGCCAAAAATGGTGAAAAAAAATGTTTTTTTATATTTTTTTTTTTTTTGGATTTGTATTTTAGCAAAAAGTAAGAAATTTGGGTTTTTTTGCAAAATTGTCGCTCTTCTTTTGTTTATAGCGGCGATCAGAAATGACGCAGCGATGATCAAATACCACCAAAAGAAAGCTCTGTTTGTGGGGAAAAAAAGGATGCAAATTTTGTTTGGGTACAACGTCGCACGACCGCGCAATTGTCAGTTAAAGTGACGCAGCGCCGAATCGCAAAAAGGGCTCTGGTCCTAAAGTGTGAAATCCTTCCGGGGCTGAAGTGGTTAAGGAGCATTAGCTACCTGGTTCCTGGGATTTGGGTTCCAGCCTTGGTTTAGAGCCCTGGTGCCCAACCCAGTGACTGTGTATTAAAGTGGAACTTTAGTCAGAAAATGAAGACCTCCTAGATCAGTGTTCCCCCAACTTCAATCCTCAAGGCCCACCAACAGGTCATGTTTTCAGGGTTTTTCTCAGATGAATCGGCTGTGGTAATTACTAAGGAAATGAAACTGATCAAATCACCTGTGCAAAATTATGGAAATCCTGAAAACATGACCTGTTGGTGAGCCTTGAGGACTGGAGCTGAGGAACACTGTCCTAGATCACTTTATACTTGGCCCCTTATAGGTATAGCTAAATAAGTGCCTAAACTGTTTAAGCCCTCGTTCATATTAAAGCGATTTGTCATGCGATTTGACAGGTTAAATCGCATAACAAGTCACAGCCTATTGCCGTTAATGGCACCGCTCCAATCAGTGCGACACCTACTTTGCGGTGCCACACCGATTTGTGAAAGTAGTTCCTGCACTACTTTTGTCAATTTCAGGTACAACTTCAATAGACATCTGTGCCTGAAATCGCACTGACCTGCTACTTTGAAATTTTAATGTAGCATCAATGTGAACCAGGGCTAAAAACCATTAATACACTGCCTTGCCATGCTCTGCACATGCTCAGTTGCCCACTGTGCCGAAAATAAGAACCTGTAAAGGCCGATCTGCTGACAACGATTTACTGCTGCTCAGGGGCTCTGGGGTTCAGTAAAATGGCAGCCACCAACAGGAAGAAACCGGAACAATGCTGGAGGCAGTTTACAGCACACTCATTTCGGTAGCATAATTATCAAATGGGTAGTAAACTCCTTTGTTTAACTTGTACCTACAGGTAAGCCTATACTGTGGCTTACCTGTAGGTACTTTGTGAATATCTCCTAAACCTGCACTGTTTAGGAGATCTTTACATGCATAGCAGCTGGTGACATCACTGGCGCATGCGCACTGCTCTCTGCTATGCGTGGGTGCATGCGCGCTGGAGTGACATCATAGCGGCTCGGCCATTGGAACGGAAGGAAGAGCGGGTGAAGATGGAAGCCCTGTCAGCGGTGACAGTGCACCACTGCAGGGCTTAGTTGTAAGGCAAGTCTGTGCTTTATGACATTGCCTTGCAGGGGAAAATATTTATTTCTTTTTCTTTTTAAGGAAACCTGAAAACTTTGAGTGGATTGCTTATAAATCTGAACCATGTTTTGAAAAGTCTGTGCAATTGTGGGCTTGTATATGTGTAAAGTCATGAGTTTTCTGTGTTCTTAAGGGTCCTTTCACACCAGCGGATGGTTTGGGTCCGCCTGTCAGTTTTTCAGGCGTACCCGAACGGACGCTCCATTGTCCCCTATGGAGCGACGGATGTCAGCGGTGACGCATCCACTGACACCCGATCCGCCAAAAACAGACGGAAGGAAACCCTATTTTCCATCCGTCTGGCGGATCGGATCGCATGAACACGGACAGAGGGCCCGTGTTCATCCGATCCTCCATAGAGGAGAATGGAGCTGTGACAGGACAGCCTCTGTAAGGAGTGCAGAGACGGTCCTGTCATCCGCCGGCTCAGCGGGGATAAATAGATGGATCCCCGCTGAGCAGCGGAGCCCCGTCAAAACGGGCTCTGCTCTTGTGGAAGGAGCCTAAAGCAGATCTTCACTGTATCTGAGCACCACAAATCAACACTATTTAATTCATTTTTTACAATCAAAGAAACCCTCCATGTCCCCATGGTTTGTTTTGTTGAGAAATCACTGAAGAAAACCTCCCTAGAATCTCTGGCGGTGGCCATTTTGAGTAAGGGCAAATGATTCATATAACATTTACTTCCTGGAATCCATCTGCCCTTAGATCAAGCATGCATGCATAATTCCACTTAAAAATGCTCTGTATAGGAAATGGATACACTATATTGCCAAAAGTATTGGGACACTTGCCTTTACACGCACATGAACTTTTAATGACATCCCAGTCTTGTGCCTCGTACACACGGTCAGATTATCGTGCGACTTATCGTTCGCATTTAGTTGTATAATACTTATATCAATGCAACAGTGCATTTAAGCACTGTACTAAAAGGACGATTTTTTTTTCCCCATACGATTCTTGAAAACCTTCCTGTTAAGGTAGCCACGTATCTGAAACTATCCTGTTTGTGTAGCCACGTATCTGAAATGATCCTTTTTGCATAGCCACGCATCTGAAACAATGCTGTTTATGTAGCCACGTATCTGAAATGATGCTGTTTATGTAGCCACGTATCTGAAATGATGCTGTTTGCATAGCCACGTATCTGAAATGATCCAGTTTATGTAGCCACGTATCTGAAACTATCCCGTTTGTGTAGCTACGTATCTGAAATGATGCTGTTTATGTAGCCACGTATCTGAAACGATCCTGTTTGTGTAGCCACGTATCTGAAATGATGCTGTTTATGTAGCCAAGTATCTGAAATGATGCTGTTTATGTAGCCACGTATCTGAAATGATGCTGTTTATGTAGCCACGTATCTGAAATGATGCTGTTTATGTAGCCACGCATCTGAAATTATGCTGTTTATGTAGCCAAGTATCTGAAATGATGCTGTTTATGTAGCCACGTATCTGAAATGATACTGTTTATGTAGCCACGTATCTGAAATGATGCTGTTTATGTAGCCACGTATCTGAAATGATGCTGTTTATGTAGCCACGTATCTGAAATGATCCTGTTTGCATAGCCACGTATCTGAAATGATCCTGTTTGCATAGCCACGTATCTGAAATGATCCAGTTTATGTAGCCACGTATCTGAAACTATCCTGTTTGTGTAGCCAAGTATCTGAAATGATGCTGTTTATGTAGCCACGTATCTGAAATGATGCTGTTTATGTAGCCACGTATCTGAAATGATGCTGTTTATGTAGCCACGCATCTGAAATTATGCTGTTTATGTAGCCACGTATCTGAAACGATCCTGTTTGTGTAGCCACGTATCTGAAATGATGCTGTTTATGTAGCCACGTATCTGAAATGATGCTGTTTATGTAGCCACGTATCTGATATGATGCTGTTTATGTAGCCACGTATCTGAAATGATGCTGTTTATGTAGCCACGTATCTGAAATGATCCTGTTTGCATAGCCACGTATCTGAAATGATCCAGTTTATGTAGCCACGTATCTGAAATAATCCAGTTTATGTAGCCACGTATCTGAAACTATCCTGTTTGTGTAGCCACGTATCTGAAATGATCCTGTTTGCATAGCCACGTATCTGAAATGATCCAGTTTATGTAGCCACGTATCTGAAACTATCCTGTTTGTGTAGCTACGTATCTGAATTGATGCTGTTTATGTAGCCACTTATCTGAAATGATGCTGTTTATGTAGCCACGTATCTGAAATGATGCTGTTTATGTAGCCACGTATCTGAAATGATGCTGTTTATGTAGCCACGTATCTGAAATGATCCCGTTTGCATAGCCACGTATCTGAAATGATCCTGTTTGCATAGCCACGTATCTGAAATGATCCAGTTTATGTAGCCACGTATCTGAAATGATCCAGTTTATGTAGCCACGTATCTGAAACTATCCTGTTTGTGTAGCCACGTATCTGAAATGATCCTGTTTGCATAGCCACGTATCTGAAATGATCCAGTTTATGTAGCCACGTATCTGAAACTATCCTGTTTGTGTAGCAATGTATCTGAAATGATGCTGTTTATGTAGCCAAGTATCTGAAACGATCCGTTTGCATAGCTACCTTCATGACCATGCGTAGTGTCTATTGATTATTATCGGATGCATACTGTTCTGATTAAACGATTATCGTTCAATGGGCTATCGTCCAAGCAAAGTTTTCGTGTTTGTCCCTTCGGATATTGTTGGATGGACTGTCGTGATCGGTTGTCGAAAGCTCTGTACGAACGATCAGACTCTCGTACGATCAGTCCAAAAGCGATTTTTACCATCCGATAATCTGATCCTGTGTACAAGGCATTAGTTTGTAGGGTTCAATATTGAGTAGACCCACCCTTTGCAGCTATAACGGCTTCAATTCTCTTAGGAAGGCTGTCCACAAGGTTTAGGAGTGTCTATGGGAATGTTTGACCATTCCTCCAGAAGAGCATTTGTGAGGTCAGGCACTGATGTTGGATGAGAAGGCCTGGCTCACATACTCCACTCTTCTTTATCCCAAAGGTGTTCTATAGGGTTGGGGTTAGGACTCTGTGCAGGTCAGTCAACTTCCTCCACTCCAAACTCACTCATCCATGTCTTTATGGACCTTGCTTTGTGCACTGGTGGGCAGTCATGTTGGAACAGGAAGGGGCCATCCCCAAACTGTTCCCACAAAGTTGGGAGCATGAAATTATCTAAATGTCTTGGTATGCTGACGCCTTAAGACACAGGTGTCAAACACAAGGCCCGTGGGCCGAATGCGGCCCTCCAGGCCATTTCATGTGGCCCTTGCACCTCTCCTGCAGCTGCAGGGGAGCTCCAGCCCACCTCTGGTCCTCCTCCAGACACTGTACTTTCTGCTTTCCAGCAATGCAGCCAGCTTATTCCCAGCAGCAGCATAAGGTAAGGGGGTGCACTTTGATGTAAGGGAGGGTGGAGGATTCATCTTCTGATGGTGGGGGTGACTCTTGACATCTAATGTAAGGGAAGGGGATGCTCTGGACATATAGTCTTAAAGATACAACCGGCCCTTTTACGGGCAATCATAATGCTGATGTGGCCCACAATGAAATTGAGTTTGACACCACTGCCTTAAGAGTTCCCTTCACTGGAACGAAGGGGCCAAGCCCAACCCCTGAAAAACAACCCCCCACCATAATCCCCCCTCCACCAAATGGTTTGGAGCAGTGCACAAAGCAGGGTCCATAAAGACACGGATGAGCGTTTTTTTCAGCAGCCCCTGAACTCTCCTCAATGTTATCTTATGGGTACATACATGTACACTCAGGCGCTTATAGGAGTTTACAAGCAGTTGAGGTTAAAAAAATTCTTCTAACGCAAAATGTTGCGTTCAGGACGGTAGTTCAGGGGCATTTGAAACGCCAAATGCTTGTAACAGCATGTAAACCTGGTATGTCGCCTTTATGAGCGTTTTCAATGGGGGAATCATTGAGAAAGAGACTTGTTGTGCATTGTAGGCGTTTGGCAGGGTTTACTGATCTGTAAAATCTGTTATCTGTCAAAAACGCTCATGAACGCAGCAGAACGTGCATAAACGCTGCATGTAAAACTGGAAAAACTGATGTTTTTTAAACATCGGTTATTATCCTTCCCAGATTAGTTGAAGCTGTTATAGCTGCAAAGGATGGGCCAACTCCATATTGAACCCTATGGACTATAAAGCCCGGGCACACACTATTCGTTTTGTGGGGTTGAACGAAAAAAAAAAAGAAAAACTGTTGGCTCCGGTCGCACCTGCTGTACTAACCATGCGAGGTTAGTACAGCAATCTTCCCCGCTGAGCTGTTGTGGACTACTGGGGAACCCCCCCTCCCCCTAACCAGAACACTCCGGTCAGTGCTCTCTGCCATTGCCTGAGAGCGCTGATGGGTAGTCAGTCGGATGCTGGTTTTCCAGCATGCACGTGTCAGACAGAACGACGTACACACGGGCAGAATGTCGGGCGTTTTTATATTTTTTGAACCAGCAAATGTCTTCCGGGGCTTTCGATTGGGATGCCATCACTGGTGGTAAAGCGCCCCTTGTTTTAGTGGCGCTTTACCACCATTAAAGAGGCGCTTTTCGGCCGCTAGCGGGGCGCCAATAAGGGGGGGTAAGAAGGGGTTAAAAGCTCCCGTGTTGCGGCGCTTCCGGAGCACTTTTCAGGCACTTTGGATGCACTGCCCATGCAGGGGCAGTTTTGGAGCGCTGTATACACCACTCCCAACCCAACCCAAAGATGCTGCTTGCAGGACTTTTCCTGACGTTCTGCAAGCGCACCGCCCCGCTGTGAGAGCAGTCGGGCTTTCACACTGGGGTGGCATGGGAGGCAGTTTTCAGGCGCTTTACAATCGCTATTTCTAGTGCTAAAACGCCTGAAAACTGCCTCAGTGTAAAAGGGCTCTTGGGCTACTTTCACACTGAGGCGTTTGAAAAACGCGCGCAAAACATCAATCGTTATTGTCGCGTTAGTACTATAATTAGCGCTAACGCCCAGGCGTTTTTCAATCGCTTTTGATGCGCTTTTGAAGCGCTAGCATTAAATAAATAGCACATTCCCCTACATTACATCCTGTTTACTTCCTGGTATTTTGACCTTACCACAGCCTCTGGGCATTTTGCTGGCGCTTTTAAAGCGCTTTACATTCATTTCAATGTATTTGGGCGTTTTTAATGCGCTATTTTTAGCGCTCAGAATAAGCACAAAAAATCATGCTTGCAGGACTTTTTTTAAACGCGGCACCAGTGTGACGCCCCAGTGTGAATAGGTACATTGGAATTAATGGGCAGCGTTTTAGAAGCGTTTTGGAAGCGCTATTTTTTAGCACAAAAACGCTGGGAAAGCGCCTCAGTGTGAAAGGGGCCTTAAGTTCATGTGTGTGTAAAGGCAGGCGTCCCAATACTTTTGGCAATATAGTGTATTTTGTATATAAAATGCTGTGTATATGGAGTGGATACTTTGTATTTGTAGTGAGATCTCCCTGGAAGTAGAAATGTTGCATTTCATGATGACAGTCTCTGTAGTAATATTTCCGTACATTGTCTGCCTCTTGCCCTGCACAGCCGGTGGCTAGGTCCCTTTTAAAGCGTAGGCTCCGGTGCCGGGGTCTCTTATAACGCAGGCTCTGGGGGTCCCTTGTAAGGCAGGCTCTGGGGGTCCCTTGTAAGGCGGGCTCTGGGGGTCCCTTGTAAGGCAGGCTCTGGGGGTCCCTTGTAAGGCAGGCTCTGGGGGTCCCTTGTAACGCAGGCTCTGGGGGTCCCTTGTAACGCAGGCTCTGGGGGTCCCTTGTAAGGCAGGCTCGGGGGTCCCTCGTAACGCAGGCTCGGGGGTCCCTCGTAACGCAGGCTCGGGGGGGTCCCTCGTAACGCAGGCTCAGGGGTCCCTTGCAATGCAGGCTCTGGACTGCTGTGGCATGTAATGTGAGCCAGGTTTGTTGTGTGGTAAACAGAAAAGGCTGCAGGGTGGATTGCGATTAGCATATTAACAAGGTGTATGCTAATACCCTGCACACTCCTCCTCTCCTTCCCCACCGCCCTCCTCCCCTCTCCCTCTCCCCTGACTGAATGGAAGCAGCAATCCCAGGCACACACAGTCACGTTACTGGCTGCATTCAGGAACAAGCATGCTACCTTCCCAGCCAGTGCTGAGGCATGAGCGGATTGTGTAATTGCAAGGTAGCCTTCATGTCTGTGCCGGATCCTGACCGGCACTCTTCCTGCATACACAACCAGAGCAGCAATGCAGTGGAGGTTCCCAATCCGTCCGGAGCTCCTACCAACCCCCGAGCACTGAAGTGGGATATCGTATGCTGTGTGCTGGACTGACATTCCCTGCTTTCCCCTCCGCTGTGTGTATGTTGTTGGAACTGGCAGGCCGTCTGGGCCCAGAAAAGACAGGTGCTGTCATCTATATGGAGAAGAGCGGCTGCAGTCCCTTTCCGATATGCTGGGCTAAAGGTACTCTTCTTTCCAGACAGTAATTACAGCCTGAGCGTCTACAGATTTCATCGACGTGCTCTTTCCTTTTTTAGACGAGTTAACGCCATCCGTGCGAACCTTAGCGCGATTTTTCGCACACCTGCAGCGTGCGTGGAAAGGCAGCGGGACCCGGTGCGAGGTTCTGACATTTTTTGCTGAAATGGCAAAAGATTTGATCGGGTTATTAACCCCTGGCAGGTCCAACCAGCGTAGGCGCAGATGTTTTTTAATGCTTGCGCTCAGTCTGCTTAGCGGTTTCACCGCCGAGGGTTAATCACCACCTTTCAGGCAGAGGTTGTCATTAAAGGATGCGTTGCCTTAACCCGTTTTGTATCGGTGTGGTGACCTGCAATCTGAGCAGCCCCACAGGATTGGTTGTGGCTTTTGTTTTGTCTGATGAAGGGTCCTGTTTCTGTGGGTCGGTGTCTTGCATGTTATATTATTAAAGTGTTAATAAAAAAATTGAAAGGAAGCAAAAAAAAGGGGTAACAAAGGAAAGAGCGAAGGGGGAGTTGGGATTGTCGGATGTCGGGATATTGGAAAGCTGCAATTTATTGTGCTGTGATCTGTCAGCCATGTAATAGGACATGTGCATTCGCTGTCACTGCATCCCGCAGACCCCTGTGCACTGCTCTGGCACTGGGAGGGGGGACTGCTAATACCAGGGGGACTGTGCGAGCTTTGTGTCATGGTCTGACATGTAGTATGAATAGAAACATGCATGATTGTAAGCTCCATGAGCAGGACCCTCCTATTCCTTCTGTATTGCACTGTGTTGTAATTGTACTGAACCCCTTTTATATTGTAAAGTGCTGCACAAACTGTTGCCACTAAATCTTGAATAATAATATTTGTATAATAATTGTTTGTAGTTACCCATTCCTTTAAAATATTATATTTGGGTTGTTGGCGGGTTAAAAAATGAATAGCCCCCTTAAACTCAACTTGACCCTTGAGGGTCCCCAGCACTATTGGTGTTTTCTTAATATAGGACACAGGAAAGGGTTATATAGGCTGTAGTAGGGGTCAGCCGATATCGTTTTTTTCAGGCCCAAAATCGTTTTTCCGGCCTTCTTTCAGGTGGATAGCTGATATCCGGTGCCGATATTCTGTACATTAAAGTTTGGCTGGCACCTTGCTGTGGATGGCTGGCACCTAGCTGGCTGGCTGGAACCCTGCTTTGGCTGGCTGGCACTCTGCTCTAGCTGGCTGGCACTCTGCTCTGGCTGGCTGGCACCCTGCTGTGGCTGGCTGGCTGGCACCCTGCTGTGGCTGGCTGGCTGGCACCCTGCTGTGGCTGGCTGGCTGGCACCCTGCTGTGGCTGGCTGGCTGACACCCTGCAGTGGCTGGCTGGCTGGCACCCTGCTGTGGGTGGCTGGCTGGTTGGCACCCTGCTGTGGGTAGGTGGGTGGGTGGCTGTTAGCTGGCATGTCCTCTCTGGTCCAGCCGATTTGTGGCATGCACTGTCCGGGCCGAGGGAGGCAGCGGCCTTTGCCCTATCTGGGTAGAAGAAGCCAGGACTGTCAGAACGATTGCAGGCCCAGTACATGGAGGTGTG
Source organism: Glandirana rugosa (assembly GCA_018402905.1). Lineage (NCBI taxonomy): Eukaryota > Metazoa > Chordata > Amphibia > Anura > Ranidae > Glandirana > Glandirana rugosa. The sequence goes on from BLSH010475851.1 coordinate 702,376, forward strand.
CGGCGCAACATTCGTAATGATGTTGCCTCCGCGCACTGGACCTACAGTGCAAATCCTGGCTTCTACCCGGGTCAATGACCTAGTGGGCCCCAAAAAGATGACCGCCAGGGCAGGAGACCAATAACGGTAATAATAGTAAGAGTGTGACCAATACAGGTTCTTTAAAAAAAGTGAATATCCGACGGCGGTTATCGGCCGCACCGATAATTGGTCGACCCCTAGGCTGTAGTAGTGGATTGATCAGAACTTAATGGGTTAAATAAGCTGTAGTTGACAGTACAGAATTTGTGTCTGCAGTGCAATCATAGATTGTTTGTGGCTCTCAGTAACTGCACACTGTAACTGGCCACTGTTTTAGAGATCCTCCTGGCCGATTACAATTCTGCAATTGTTGACTTGTTTTTAAAGTTGGCTGCTCTCTGGCTGTCATCGTTATCCGTTACTTCGCTGTCATGACAGGTCGCAGACCTGCAACAAGCATGCAGATTTCACACTTCACTGGATGCATGCTGGATGACTCACTGGGTAATGATGAATGGGTGGGGATGATGAACTTTTAGCACGTACGTTTATATGTCAGCAGTATCCGTTCCCATATTTCTATATATTTGGATTCTGTTTCATTATTTGACTCCTGTCTCGTGACCTTATGATGTCTTCGTATTATTATTATTATTATTATTATTATTATGAGAGCACGCCTGTTTTATTATTGGAGCCTGGTAACACGAGCAGTTCTTCTCTCCTGAGAATTATTCACCATTTTTATAGTAGTATTCTTTGTTGGAGCACCAGGAAAAAAACAACTATTTTGGTTAATAGTTATCAGGAATTAAGTGCTGTCATAACCCACATAATGTCTGCATTGCTATTTTAAATCTGCTATAGTTTTTAAACGTTTGCCTAAGATAGCGCTGCCTCAGGACAGAACTTACCTCTTTTTTTGTTTTTGCCAGGCTCTGTTGTTGGGAAGAAAAATCGCCTGCTGAAGAATCTTCAGAAACCAATATTTTTTTAGGAGTGTTGGATTCCTGTTCCCCCTGCTGCACTTAGTGGTTTGATCTGTTGACCCCTTTGTCACTGCTGTGCCTTTAGTGACATAAGGGTTAGCGGGAGGAGCTACTCGCTGGAGCAGGGGGACTACTACAGAGATCACCAGTGCAGCCGGCAGAAAGGGTGTTTCTAATTTTCTGGGGCCAGTTTATTTTACGTATTTGTTTGTTAGTGAAATTATTTATTTTTAGTTGGTTACAATTTCTTTATAGAGTTAATTCCCCAACTGATATTTTGGTGTTTGGTGAATGCTGGAGCGTTAAACCACCTCAACATTCTCCTTTATTTCTCATGGACGATGAGATCTCAGGTTGTTGGAGATCCAGAATCTGTATACCTGCTGTGCCCATTATGAGCGGTTCCTACCAACCCTGTGCTGAGTTCCCAGGTTCATACACCTGATTTGCCCATTATAAGGGGTTCCCGGATCTGTATACCTGCTGTGCCCATTATGAGAGATTACCACCATCCCTGTGCTGAGTTCCTAGATCTGTACACCTTTTGTGCCCATTATTAGGGGTTCCGACCATCCTTGTGCTGAATTCCCAGTTCTGTACACCTGCTATGTCCATTATGACTGGTCCTCACCATCCCTGGGCTGAGTTCCCAGGCCTCTACACTTACTGTGCCCATTATAAGGCGTTCCCACCATCCATGTGCTGAGTTACCAAGTCTATACACCTGATTTGCCTATTGAGGGGTGCCCACCACCCTGTGCTGAGTTGCCAGGTCTCTACGCTTGCTGTGCCCATTATGACCGGTCCTCACCATTCCTGTGCGGAGTTCCTAGGGTTTATACACCTGCTGTGCCTATTATGAAGCGATCCCTGTGCTGAGTTCCCAGGTCTGCACACCTGTGCCCATTATGAGGGGTTCCCCCTATCTCTGTGCTGAGTTCCCAGTTCTGAACACCTGCTGTGCCCATTATGAGGAGTTCCCCCTATCTCTGTGCTGAGTTCCCAGTTCTGAACACCTGCTGTGCCCATTATGTGGGGTTCCCACCATCCCTGTGCTTTGTTCCCGGAACTGTACACCTGCTGTGGCCATTTTAAGTTATGGAGAATGTTACAAGAAGAGCTGGAACATAAAAAGATGGGTATTGGAAATGTTTACTGGGAGATCTTTTTGGAAAATTCAAATGACATATTAAATCATTAGCCCCCCAGGTTACTTTATAGTAGACTGGCCAATTGAGGATTCTTTTTTTTTTATATTAATATGAGGGTGTCGTTTTGTTATCTTGGCTATTGTTGTATACAGACCAGTCACTGCATTGTATAGAGTCTGCAGCCTGGTTGTAAGCCAGGATCTCTAATTTTTGATGCTTATTAGAGGGGATTACATCCCATACACATATAGGGCCACGGACTGCTGTCTCGCCTCTGACAATCTTAACGTTCCTCGGAATTTTAGGTCACCACCTGCTTTCAGATTAAAGGAGCAAATTTAATTAAAATGGGATTTGAAATGAGGATGTAAATGCTGATGTTGCTGGGCGAGCAGGAAGATTATGGGATGCTCTCACCTTAATACCGCACAGTCCATCATTGTGCTTTAACATAGAATATTCCATCCTCCTCCTCCTCGCTATAACATTAATGTGTAATATCCTTCCAGTCATTTATAATTTACAGCAATTTAACGCTAGCATTCTAATGTATATTTTAATGTAGATGTAAGCGTGGGTATGCCAGTTTGAATGAGAATAAATATGTAATGAGGAGGGAATGAGGTAACTGGGTTATGTCCAGATGCTTCTACGTTGATGAATATTGGATCTCGGGTATGATAAATGTGTGAATGAAAAAGTGTGTTAGGCCACACATTTATAGTTGATGTAAACATAATCACTAAAATCCCATATAAGGTTTAGGGTTAGTAAACGTTAGCGGGCGATGGGCAAAAAAGCCCTGCAGTTGAGCCACATTTTTACTGCTCCCCTTTAGCGACAGTGGTCAGGGGGTGTACACTTGATGCAGCAGCAATATTCTACCCCCTGTCACTTTTTGTGGGCATAGCGCCCACCGAGTGAGATCCATTCAAGTGAATGGGGCCACTTTGCAAGTACTGCCCAATCCCGTGTAATGCATGGGGTTGAGGCTCACTAGTGGCAGGGTTCAAGGGGACCAAAGCAGGTGGCGAGGAGGTGATGGAACGTCTCACTGCCTGTCAAATGCTCTCCAAAGAGTGATCTAAATGTGGATCACTCTTTAGAAAACAAAACGAGTGTGAACGAGCTCTTGGGCACGGTCTATACTGCTGTGATCCCGAAGATGTGCAACTTCCTTGCGACTTTTTTGATTTAGCATTGAAGTCTATGGCACTCAAGTCACACCAAAGTCGCAGAAAAGGAGTGCTCACAATCGTCTTTTAATTGTACAATGAGCTGCGTATGCGCAGGCGTTACGTTATTATTGCTCTCACTCTGATGTTCACGACAATACCTGAAATGTGTGGTTTAATCACCGTTTACATATGCGTGCGGGAATAATGTATGCATTCGCATTTGCGTGTAAGCACAGGCTACGGGGGTACTTTAATTTTTTTTATTTGTTTTATACAAAACTTTATTATTTTTTTTACACTTTTTTTTTTTTTGGGTTAACTTTATTGCTGTGAACAACATCCCTTGTGACCGCAAGGGCCATGACAGGTCCTCTTTATGGAGAGATCTGTGGTCTATTAGGCCCCAGATCTCTCCTCTGGCCTCCACTGCAACCGATCAGATACAGATCGATCTGATCGGCTGCTTTCTGAAATCAGAATCAATAAAACAAATCTTTTATTTCAGATAATTATTGCCACTTGTTTAGGATACATAATGCTTTAGTGAACTGAACCTCATTTAGATAGGACTCATTTACAGTTCCGCATTGTAGTAATGTGTGGGTTACTATGCTCTATAAATCACAACTGTCCCTGATTTCGAGGGACTGTCCCTCTGTCCCCCTTTGCTGCTCGTTTGTCCCTAATTTTGGTCTGATCTATAGAGTTGTATATAAATGCACTACTTATCTATCACAAAGTGTTTCCCAGTGCTTAACCTTTCATCCAATTTCTAAATTGCTGCATTTGTAAATTTCGTCAGCCAGTATAAAGCAATAGTAGTGGTAAGAAACCACTTGTGGGTTTAACCAATCATTTTTTTTTGTACAATTCTCCTTTAAGGTGGGCGTGACAGGGGGTGTGTCCTATGCCTGCATACTTTTGCTGATAGGTGTCCCTCGTTCCCATTTTAGAAAGTTGGGCGGTATGATAAATCATGCAACATGCATTGCGGTGACTTTCATTTTGCATGGCACCCAAACACGCTATCTTATCTGTGTTGTAGCACTCCACAACCTATGGTGGTGCATTGCATTAGAAAAAGAGTCATGTGTTTTTTATGAGGCACATTAGGGTGCATTGGAATTCCATTCATTTTCAATGGAGTGCCTTAATGCTGTGCATGTTAATGCACTGCAAAGACGCAAATAGGCCTTTGTGGTTTACATCTACTTTACTATAAACATACTCCCAGAGTTCTGGTCGGTCTTACGAAGATGCAGATAATGTGGAAATGTTTGCAGGTGTCAGCAGTGTGAGCGTTGCACCTTCCTGCACATTGCGTGCACGCTGATCACCCAGAAATGTAGGCATGGGAAAGGATTTTTAGGACAAAACACATTTCCAAGATGAGTTTTTCAGAGACATTGTCTGTTGGAAGGTTTGCTTTATTAAAGTGATTTCTCAAAGATGGACTGCGGTTAAACTGCAAAACAAAAATCAGTACATCTCTGTAATGCTTACAGTTTATTGCCGATCCACACTGATGCGGGGCTGGATTCACAGCGATTTCTGTGCATTTCCTACACCGCATTACAGTCACACTCTTTTCATGCAAACAGCTGTGGGTCTCTGTTAACGACACCAAAAACGGTTTGCAAAACAGTGTGATTGCCTGAATCGGATCGCATGGGTGTGAACACCCATGTGATCGGAGTCCAATGTGGAAAAAGAAAGGTGCTTACACCTTTCGATCGGGTGTGGAGCGATTTGAGGTGGAAGTCGAGCCATACGAAATGAATGGCTCAAACCACACTGCAAAGAATTGCATGTGACTTGAACAGGAATGCGGTGGAATTCCTGTCTGAATTGCATGCAATTTCCTGCACCGCAATGGTGTAAACTGGGACTTAGGCTGTATTGACACCTATGCATTTTTAGTGATTTTTGCATTTTGCAGATTTGCACTGCAGGACGTGTTCCATAGGAAACCATGATAAATGGACTGTAAAAAATGCATAGGTGTGAATCCGGCCTTAAGCCTCGTACACAGGGTTCACTTGTCATACAACCGCGCTTCTGATTTTTGTCAAAAGTGCAAAAGTGATTTTGTAAAGCATACGGACGATCCGAAAATTTCCATTTGACCTGAACTCAACGTCAGAAGTGACGTCATGTTTTGAAAATTTGTACCTTTTTTTTTCCTTTCTGAGAATGCGTAGTCTCGGTCGTACGATTTTTTTAGTACGAAAACCGTACTAACAGAAAATCGGACATGGCATTATCGTACGACAAAAATTTTCTAGTCTGCACATCCAGTGTGTCTGACAAAAAAAAGCAAATCGGCTGTCGAAAGGAGCATACAAATGGTAAGAATTTCGGACCACAGGCTGTCGAACGAGAGTTCCCTTCTGAATTTTGCAACGTGTGCATGGGCCTTAAAGTGGTAGACAACCACTTTAACCTACAGGTAAGCCTATAATAAGGCTTACCTGTAGGTGCCCTGAATATCTCCCAAACCTGCACGAGTTAGGAGATATACAGTGTACTAGATGTGCCAACGTCATTTCAGCACATGCGCAGTGAGGAAATGGCCTCCGTGCCGTTTCTTTACTGAGATTGTGCCTTGACTGGCGGCTCCCACGCACATGCGTGGGAGTGACGCCACGTGACTGAACAGTCACGGAGCCGGAGTTGCAGCCCCGGAAGGAAGATGGGCCGAAGATGGACGCTACCAGCACAGGGGAAATCGCTGGACATCGCAGGCTTCGTTTGCAGGTAAGTGACACATAATGGGCTACTATGCGATGCATAGTAGCCCATTATGCTTCTACTTTGCAGGGGAACATAGAGGAAGTAAACCGCAAGGGCTGTGACAGGTCCTCTTTATGGAGAGATCTGGGGTCTATTAGGCCCCAAATCTCTCCTCTGGCCTCCAATGCAACCGATCAGACACAGATCGATCTGATCGGCTGCTTTCCGAATCAGAATCAATAAAACAAATATTTTATTTCTAATAATTATTGCCACTTGTTTAGGATACATAATGCTTTAGTGAACTGAACCTCATTTAGATAGGACTAATTTATAGTTCCGCATTGTAGTAATGTGTGGGTTACTCTGCTCCATATATCACATAGCTCCCAACTGTCCCTGATTTCGAGGGACTGTCCCTCATTTAGAACAAAGTCCCTCTGTCCCCCTTTGCTGCTCGTTTGTCCCTCATTTTGGTCTGATCTATAGAGTTGTATATAAAATGCACCATTTATTTAAGTTTACTTCCTCTTTGATCTTTTACTTCTACATCAGCTCATCCCCCACATTTGTAGCACTTGACCCTCCCTTTGAACCTCTATCTGGCAGGCCCCTCTGATCCCTCTTGTATTGAATTGTATTGTAACTGTACTGTCTCCCTCCAATTTTGTAAAGAGGTGTGCTAACTATTGGTGCTATAGAAATCCTGTGTAGTGATGATAATTATTGGGGATATCAGAGCAGCAGGTGACAGTGGCCATTGAGATGAGTTATTTTTTAAATTTGTGCAGGTTGTAAAAAAAGTCATCAATTGTGACCTAAAACGTCAGTTCTACATCAGAATTCCTCTGTGATCTGACTTTAATCAGCTGAAATCTGATCAGATGCTCCTGCACTGTCTTGTTGTCGGGGGAATTTCTCTCATTGGTGCAGTCAGATTTTAGGAGAATGGCGTTGGGAGTCATGTGACCTCTCCCTATATACCAGGCTGATGGGCCTAGTGCAGAGATGCATGTTAAATATCCAAGCTTGATTGCATGCTTGGCTTAAACCGTTAGCAATAACCTTTTCATTACTGTTGTTTAAGTCCCTGCTTTGTTTGCTTTTGCAAGGATGTAAAATAATTTCTTATTAAAGGATCCTTCACTCAATAAAATAAAGACACCATTCTAAATGTATTTAAATATATAAAAAAAATACATTACGGGTAATATATATATATATATATATATATATATATATATTTTTACTTTATCTTTTTTGATCCCCCGTGCCCTTATTGCAGTTGCCATTTTACTAAAAGGCAGAGGAATCTCTCTGCCTTTACTTCCCAGAATATTTGTAATGCACCAACCCCATAATGCGAAGGCGTGGTCCTGCGTGAAAGCTTTAGCGCTCTAACCAAAATTCTTCTTTACATGTTGCCGTAATAATGGAAAGAAAATAAAAAACAACTTATTACATGAGATTATGCAAAATCTCACAGTAAACCTGAAAGGCAGTGGTGAAGGAGCCTTTCCAGGGGGCATCTCTAAGGCTGATAGACTGGCCATGTATCCGAACGAACCCAGAAGTAGGATTCAAGTACATGGGAGTGAAAGGGTAAATAATTGTCAAATTTACATGTATATGTTTTTGATTGGAATGCCTTAGTGTATGCATGAGGCATTTTTAGTCTTGGGGGGGGGGGGGGGGGGGTCACTGGCTTACCATCACACTGCTCAGGTTTTTTGCTGTTCATTACTGGTATAAACTAGGCCTGCGACCCAGACAAGCCTAATCGGGGGTGTTTGTTTTCAGCTTTGCTACCCTTTTCCTTAAAGTGATTGTAAAGCCTTTTTTCTTTCTATTAAAATAACAAACATTTCATAGTTGCCTGCCCTATGTAATGGATTTGCACAGGGCAACCCAGATCCTCCTCTTCTCAGGTTCCTGGCTGGAGCGCCTGGCCCCTCCCTTCTGTTGAGTCGCCCCACAGCAAGCACCTTGCTATGGGGGCTTCTGAGCCAAGCTGCAGCTCCATGTATCTATTCAGACATGGAGCTGTGGTTTGGCTCTGCCTCCCCTTCCCCTAATTGGCTAACTGAATTTGACAGCAGCGGGAGCCAATGGCGCTGCTGCTGTGTCTCAGCCAATCAGGAGGGAGAATCCCGGATGGCTGAGGCACTCGTGGACATTCCTGGGGCTCAGGTAAGTATTAGGGGGGGGGCTTTTTTATCTTAATGCATAGAATGGATTAATATAAACCTTCTGCCTTTACAACCCCTTTAATCACTTGAATACCAACCTCTGTATATACCCCTTCATTACATAGACCTTTACGCTTTCAGTGATGTGATGGTTCAGCCAACAATTACTCCATCATGCAACGTTCAACGATGAATTTTATATAATATTTTATATAATATTTTAATGGTATTAAATAAATGGTTTTGATGGTAAATGGTATTAAACAATGGGTTTTTATTGTAAACATTTTGGGGAAAAAACACATCTCCCTTGCTTTGCTCTTATAAAACATACCAAATATGCATGGACAGGACGAACCTCCAAACACTTTCCAAGGTGATATGTTTTTTTCCCCCACAATATTTTGGAAAGCCAATATTGAGGTGGTTAAAACTTGGAGTGTGGTGATGATGCACTAGGGACAGTGCATAATTAATGTAGAGATTGTACACAGTGGGAGGAGGAGGTCGTGGGGGGGGGGGGTTGTGGTGGTTAATGGTACAAGTCACATACAGTGGGAGGATGGAGATGAGGGGGTTAATGTTCAAGTGATGAATAAAGGGTTAAATAAAAATTTAAGATTCACATTTTCTTACAACCCTTCTCTATGAATCTGCTGCTGATTCTCCATTCAGAAATCCTCACTTTCTCAGTTGAAACAGGAAAGTGAGAGCTCTCTGATGTAAATGCAGAGAGTGACTGATCATTGCAGCAATAGCAAGGTACAGAGCCACTGTGATCAGCTCTGTACAATTGTGTCTTTGATTTGAACTATCCAGTGATGCCAATC